>OX246746.1:44806209-45273240 GCA_945910005.1 Isoperla grammatica
CTGCGTCGCGTAGTTTGCTTGAAGGTCATGTGTAATATTGTTGGGGTAAATGTACGAAATATAACGAACAGTTGTCTGCGTCGCGTAGTTTGCTTGAAGGTCATGTGTAATATTGTTGGGGTAAATGTACGAAATAAAACGAACAGTTGTCTGCGTCGTCTAGTTTGCTTGAAGGTCATGTGTAATATTGTTGGGGTAAATGTACGAAATATAGCGAACAGTTGTCAGCGTCGCGTAGTTTGCTTGAAGGCCATGTGTAATATTGTTGGTGTAAAAGTACGAAATATAACGAACAGTTGTCTGCGTCGCGTAGTTTGCTTGAAGGTCATGTGTAATATTGTTGGGGTAAATGTACGAAATAAAACGAACAGTTGTCTGCGTCGCGTAGTTTGCTTGAAGGTCATGTGTAATATTGTTGGGGTAAATGTACGAAATAAAACGAACAGTTGTCTGCGTCGCGTAGTTTGCTTGAAGGTCATGTGTAATATTGTTGGGGTAAATGTACGAAATATAGCGAACAGTTGTCAGCGTCGCGTAGTTTGCTTGAAGGTCATGTGTAATATTGTTGGTGTAAAAGTACGAAATATAGCGAACAGTTGTCAGCGTCGCGTAGTTTGCTTGAAGGCCATGTGTAATATTGTTGGTGTAAAAGTACGAAATATAACGAACAGTTGTCTGCGTCGCGTAGTTTGCTTGAAGGTCATGTGTAATATTGTTGGGGTAAATGTACGAAATATAGCGAACAGTTGTCAGCGTCGCGTAGTTTGCTTGAAGGTCATGTGTAATATTGTTGGGGTAAATGTACGAAATATAGCGAACAGTTGTCAGCGTCGCGTAGTTTGCTTGAAGGCCATGTGTAATATTGTTGGTGTAAAAGTACGAAATATAACGAACAGTTGTCTGCGTCGCGTAGTTTGCTTGAAGGTCATGTGTAATATTGTTGGGGTAAATGTACGAAATAAAACGAACAGTTGTCTGCGTCGCGTAGTTTGCTTGAAGGTCATGTGTAATATTGTTGGGGTAAATGTACGAAATAAAACGAACAGTTGTCTGCGTCGCGTAGTTTGCTTGAAGGTCATGTGTAATATTGTTGGGGTAAATGTACCAAATAAAACGAACAGTTGTCTGCGTCGCGTAGTTTGCTTGAAGGTCATGTGTAATATTGTTGGGGTAAATGTACGAAATATAGCGAACAGTTGTCAGCGTCGCGTAGTTTGCTTGAAGGTCATGTGTAATATTGTTGGTGTAAAAGTACGAAATATAACGAACAGTGGTCAGCGTCCCCTAGTTTGCTTGAAGGTCATGTGTAATATTGTTGGGGTAAATGTACGAAATAAACTACCGCCTATTTTCTTACATATTGTTTCACTGTAGTTAAAATAAAATGTGTTCGTTATTTGACACCGTTCTACCTGTGAATATTTTTAGAAATTTCTTTTCTTCTCAATTTTTGAATTATTATACCGTTTCATAATTTACAAATGACTGAATTCAGCCAAGTCCAGAATAACCAAGTTAATAGGAAGCGCTTCAGTTGTATTATACATTTCGTAAAAGCCTTCTAGACCACAATCACCACTTAGAAAAAGCCCTAGGTGATACTTAGTAAAAGTGGATAGTTGTTCTAATTAACCGACAGATAATGATCGCACGAAGTGTTTTGCTCTGTCTTTAAACCTAATGGTCTGAAGCACTTTCTGTTCGCCATTTATTAGGGCCTACTTGTTGGCTCAGCACATGAGGCTCTATTCGATAACTTGCCGGCTCGATTCCCGCTAAGCCAACAATGCTGAAGGTTTCTCTGACGCTCTCCTCAGTCTCAGGCTAACTAATACTCCTCAGTCATGAGGAGAATACTGAAGTGGATGCCCAGGTGCACAGTCAAGTAAACTAACTATAGGACTTGTACTTTCTCTTTTGGAAACTATCACGGAACAAAACAATATCATAGCACCCATAAACAAATTTTAACTGCTGCTGTGAAGAGATGTTTGATATTTATTGGCTTAAAGGAGTGCTACGTAAGGCTTATGGGCGGGATGCACAGTCGTTTGCTGGGGGTCCCCCAGGCTGGGTATCCCCTGGGGGTTCCCTAGCTGGCTCGATGCAGTGCACAGTCGTCTAGGGAACCCCCAGGGGTTACCTAGAGGTCCCCCAGGCTGGGTGAGCTCTAGGGCACACCTAGCTCTCCCCTAACAGCCACGTTTTTCATCATGGCGGACCATAATGACTTGAATTTGCCGTGTATTTGGAAAGAAATTACGAGTTTGAGGTTTTTCAAGGTTCTTGAGCAACCAAGACGGTATTTATGGAATGTAGAAAACCTGCAGAGTTCTCCACAAGTACACATTTGAAGAAGCAGAATCGTTTTGAGAACGATATGGCGATTATAATGATGGTTGACCACCAAAGCGCCGAAAGATTGAACAATTTCATCGGCAAAAACTACCGTTGCGTCCACTTATACAATTCGTGTAGCTTCCAGGTACATCCTTATCATTAAGCTAACATCACTATACTATAGGCTAGTTCAGCCTAGGCTCTAGGCGCGTACTCGCGTAGGATCTAGGCTAGACATAACCTATCTGTGTATGCCTAGGCCGTCAGCCTAATGTTAGGGCCTAATTTCTCCCCATTACGCGGGGCCTAATGCCAAATGTTACTTGATTTTACGTAAAAGATGTGGCATGTCTGTAATTTAATGTAGGTAGGCCTACTTATTTGAGCTAGTATAGGCCCTACTTCCAACACAAATAGGCCTGTGCCTATGTACCTACCCTATCCTGCAGTTTTCAATTGGTTCTAGGCATAAGCCCTAGCCTAGGAAATACCTACAGGCCCAGGGTTTTGAGTACGGCCTAGTATTATAAACTCGATGTGCAACACCCGGCCACATTAACCGTATGTCTTGCGATAAGCTGCGATTCACAGCCTACCAACTGGACGCCTTGTCATGCAAGTTTAAACTTTCCGTTCCCATTATCATTAGCAGGGTATTCATTTAATATGATGGTATTTCCATCTTCATTGGCCTTACAATGCTGACTTAAACAATATATTATTTAAAAGTAGGCCCTTAGCTCTAGCAGTTGCAAATTTGAATTACCCAACAGGCTCAGTTCTTGTCCTACATTGATTCCTTAAGCAAAAAGCTAAATATATCTGGCCCTAGCCGTCTACTAAGAAATGTCATGTTTGTTTAGTCATGTTGGTTTAGTCAATAGGGACAGCCCATGACTAGGCCTACGTTTACCACGCGAGCTGAGCTCGTAAGCTCGAACTGGATATTATGCGAACTTAATTTGCCTGATAAACACCTAAGCTTGAACCCAACTCAGCTCGGTGAGAAGCCGAGCCAGCACACTGTCCATGCGATCTCAAATTGAGTGATAAACACATGCGGACCAAACTGTGTACATACGTACGTTTAGCAAACAGTTAACCACGCCTTCTATTTCAGCACGAACCAGACCTGTAGTATTTAGTACGATCTCAAAGTCTGTGGTAAACGAATACCGAGCTATTGAGCTCGAGCTGGGCTGGCATGGTTAACGTAGTCCATGTCTTGGTAGGCAGGCTATCCATCTGATAGTAAAAAATGTCTAGCAGGCCTATATGAGCAAATTTTCTTCTTTGACCGACTGTCCTTCGAGACCTGCGAACAATCCGCCACTCCACAAACGAGTCGCATACTAGGCCTACACCGCATTACCCAGATAATCGCTGGACATTTCTTATCATATAGGCCCTATGCTAATTATTGCCAAATAATTGAATTGTTATGTGTTTTCTATCGTATAGGATTGCAGCGACAAAAGCACATTTTAATATTTTGTAACAAGTGTTGTATGTTATGAATGAAAATAAACATATTATCTAATAACAGTAAATAAATGTTGTTCCATTCAAATAGTTGGTATTTTAAAATTCTTCACCATCACTCATCATTTACATTATATGATAGGCTATAAGCCAAGCTTGCCACCCAGCAATATTTAAGTTACCACCCGGACAGCAATTCTTTCACTTTATAATATTTAAAAAAAATAATAAAACCATAACATTGTCATTATCTCTTATTTTTAGTGGGAATCTTTTAATAGACTAGTGTATGTTAATAGTGAAAAAGCCATCTTTACTTAAGAAACTACAATTAAATAAATTTCATACGAAATTCATTTGATAAATTTCATATGAAATTAATCACATATGAAACGTAATGAAGTGCCTCCATAGCTAGGCCTAAATTTAACTATCACCTCATAATAATTGCCCCCCATCCCTCGTGGTTTGACAGCAAGCTGTCGAGATTTGACTCACTCAGCAATAGCTTGGAAATAACCACTGACAATTTATTTCTGGATATAACTGTAGGCCTACTTGTTACTTTTAAATAATATTATGCATTATAGCTCTACTTTAAAAAATAAAAACTGACGGAGATTAGTATTTTAACAATGAAGGCCCTATGTAAAGTAACAATAAAGTTAAATACAGGTTTCAAGGAAGCAGGAAGAAACTTTATTATTAGGATAATAGCACAATTGGATTTTGGTTCACACAGAGAGAAAAAGAAATTAGGAAAACAAATAACCGGCGCGTAAGAAGCCTTGGGAAAGGGTGCTCAACCTATCTTGGGTGTGTACCGTAAAGCGATCCAGTCTGCCTGGGCGTGTAATTGATATTGTCATTTTCATTGTCGCTGATGGGTACAGTTGCTTTACAGTACACACCCCATCTAGGAAAAAGCAACAACTCACTAACACATTTCATGGCAACGGTGACTTCTATGACTGATCTTCCTTAACTTATCTATGCTTTCGGTTCCACTCGAGCTTTTCCTTGGTTTCATGCATTCACATTGCACGCAACTCGGACCTCTGACATCCGAGTTGCGTGCCCCTCACGAAGGACACCCAGCCTACTTTTACCATGCTTGGGATTATCATCCTTAAGATGGCTAGTGCAGTGTTCCACTGTAGCAAGGCTGGGTTGAAGATAGGGAGAATCCTCATCAGTGGAATCTAGGGAAGAAAGCAATACATAATTACATACATGTCAGAAGTTATAGCTAAGTTAGAAGAAATTATCTTTAAATTCATAAAGGTGTGTTTACGTTACGACCCATTATTTGGCGCAATGTAACACAACTGTAAACAATTAGGCCTAGGTAATAAGTTAGGAGAAACACTAAAAAATCTATACATCTTATACGTTACACTCGTGTCGCATTGCTTTAAACGCAAGTTAGTACATTCTTTTTGGCAGAATATTAGCCCACTCACAATATTATACTGTGCCAATTCTTATTATGTTGTTACATCTTCTGGAACAAACAAAGTAGGGTACAAAGCCCAACTCCTCCTCCCACCCCCCCCCCCCCCCCCCACCACCCCATTTGAAATCACTCCTACACACCTGAATTGTGTTTATATTTTTCAATTAATTTCAAGCAGACCTACTACCATCTTGACCTTGTATCCAACTTTTACTTTGGTATGGATTGGGGGAGCAGCATAGGCCTACTACTCCATTTCTTGGCCTTGGTAAGTAAATAAATTTATTAAGTAAAAAAATATGTAATTTTCATTAGCAATTCTAAAAATATCCTGACAGGTGTGACTGGATTTTTGTGCGGTAGTGTTAAGATTGTTGGAAATAAATGTTTAGATATTTTGCTTTTAAATGGGAGCCCTAGTTAGCTTTAACATACCATCCTCAACTTCAAGTAGGAAGGGTGTCTCTGTGAGGCCAGCGAATGAAGCCAGAGCTGAGGCCGGCTAGACCGCAACATCAGCCGCAGAAGAGCGTGTGTTTTCTTCAAGAGTCAAACTTAACTCCTTTCCTTGAAGGTCCGGCATAGATGGTCCACCACCGGCTGTCATTCGGTGCTGCATTAGAGTTGACGCGTGCTTTTTGCTACCGGCGTTTAACTTGTCTCAAGCCTGTTTTAATTGGGCTATGGTCCTCTAGGAAAAAAATAACCACCATTATTAAATTAGTAATTTATCAAATGATTTCAGAAATCCTAAAGCCTATTTTATTTATCTAGACTGTTGGTTTGTACTCAGAAAGTTAGGCCTACAGATGTAGCTAAGAGCATATCTAGGGCTAATCGTAAGGTCACAGCTTAGAATTACGCCAGGCTGTAGGCTACGTTTTTGGTATAATCCCGGATATGCAGCTAAGCCTAGACCCTATCATAACTGTAAGCATCATCTCAGGCTAATGCCTGCCATGGGATATATAGCCCAGGCCTAGTCCTGGCGGTTTGGTGTAGGCCTAGGCTGTGGGTGTAAACTCATGTCTCGCCTACAGTAAGGTTTAGGTTTAGATAATTGACAATATGCAAATTTTGGTTGTCGGTGTCACAAAGACCGATGTAGGCAGGCCTACACCTCTCAAGGGTCAGACCATTGGGTTGGGTGTTCTTTTAGGTTATGTTATTCCAAACCGGTCGTAGGTCTAGGCCTACTATATTACTGAAGATTTTAGATGCTCCAATGATATTAATCGGTGCAAAGAAATCTAGGCGAAACATATGTAGATGGAACATAGATATAAGGCCTATAATAATGATAGTAGGCTAGAGCTAGGATGACTTACCTGCGCGCATTTGCATACAAGCTGAAAGTAGTCGTTATTTTAATCCAGGCTTCTTTTTTCTGGTGTAACGAATTGTGTCGGTTTTCCTGTTTTCTTTTAAAGAAGCATATGGAACCAGTATTTATTTTAAAATATCCTTTTCTCTCTGTGGTAACGAATCGCAGGTTGTTGGCTGCCATGTTTGTTGTTTAGAAGCAACAGATGTCCCAACAGCCTTTCACCTTCTTATTTCCTGACGTTTGCAAGGCTGTGCGTGGTGAAAATAGACATAGAAATGGTGGAAATAGACGAATCTGCGGTGTAAATAAACACATCTCTAGGGGAGCCGATAAAGAAGTTTCTCTAGCCGATAAGGAAGTTTCCCTAGCTGATAAAGAAGTTTGCCTAGCTGGGTAATTGTTGGGAAACGTCTCTGCATTGCATTTCAAAAAAAATTCTAGGTAACCCATAGGGGTGCCCTAGGGGATACCCAGCAGGGGGTCTGTTGGGGATCTGTTAGGTGACCGACTATGCATCCGGGCCTAAGTCCCTTTGAGTGTAGCCAACCTCTTCATTAGAGATAATATACATACAGCATAAACATATGAACATGAAATACATTTAATAGAATGTGAGATTATATATATATATGAAAATTGGCAATAATATACTTATAAACTAGTATGGAGTAGACTTTGTATACATATTTTATCTTGTACATGTTATGCAGAAGGCATCACTAATTCTATTGAACAAAAGAAAGAAAACAACTTTAGTTCACAAGCTATAATTCTAATGCAAAGAGAGAGATAGATAGATAGATAGATAGATAGAGAACGAACTGATTTTTCCAACCCTTTCTCACACCTATGTATACGTATATCTAACTGGAAAAGAGTTGGCTGTTGTGCATTAAACAAATACACTGCAATTGAAGCTAATACAAACACACAGCCTGTTTCTAGTGAATATATTTAGCATCCACACAAGTAAGGCCTACGTGCCAAGGCTGTATTGTCTCGCCAAGTGCCAAGGTACTTACAGTACTAATGAGGCATTGCTACATAGGGGACATAAGTACACTTAAGTTGGTGCACACAGAGAAACTAACTTGTGTAGCATACTGTGTCTTTAGCCTACACATCCCTTATTTCCTATACCGATAGAGGTGGCTCAGCGGTAAGACGCGAGACTCTAATTCGGGAGGTCGCCGGTTCGATTCCGGCCACCGGCAGTCCTGACTGAAGGTTTTTTCCGAGGTTTTCCTCAGTCGTAAAAGCGAATGCTGGGATTGAGTCATACTATCAGCCCTCGGACAATCCTTCCCAACTATCCAAACACCCTAATAACCTAGTTAGTCACCTGAAGAGGGGCACATCAGGTAAAGCTGGTGTGCACCCTAGAACGGGTATTCCTACAAAAAAATAAAAATTATTAAATTATTATTTCCTATGAATCTACCCCCATATACATTTTTTTTAATATGCATAAAGACAACATATGGAGTTAGTATATTAAATACGCTCATTTGAGAAGATCAAAACTAATTTTCAAGCACATTTTGGAGGAGCCGTATGGTACTTACAACGGGTTTTATGACGAATACGGCTAACAACAACGTTTAAACCACATACGCGTTTGGTATGCGGTTTTTTGTTTTCACCTTACAATCACTATTGGCTATGTAAATTAAGTGTTTTGAAATAAGTGTTTTCAATATTTGGTTTACTACGATTCATGTGGCTCGCCGGTACAAATACAATTTCTGTACCGGAGAACAAAATAAATCGTAGAAAACCAAATATTAACACTTATTTCAAAACACTTAATCCACATAGCCAAAAGTAATGGTAAGGTGTAAACAAAAAATCGCATACCAAACGCGTATGTGGTTTAAACGTAGTTGTTAACCGTATTCGTCATAAAACCCGTTGTAAGTACCATACGGCTCCTCCAAAATGGGTTTGAAAATAAATGAGTGTATTTCATATACTAACTCCATATGTTGTCTTTATGCATATTTAAAAAAAAAAAAAAATTGAACACTACGTCAAACTGCAGAACATTTTCATTTTCTTATTATATCTCAAGATTGCAACATAAAATCGGAAATCTGAGGCAACAGCGCAATGTGTTTTGGTAAGCCCTACAGACTGAATGACGTATTATAACCATTAGCGTAGTTATTTTGATTACTAAGTGGATAATAAGTAATAAAATTATTTAGATTTAAAAACCATACTGATTATAATGTAAGTCACAATTAAGAGCATTCATAATGTAGGGCTGTGCTCTGTTGATTCAGAGTTTTGATTTTGAAGTCCATTCTTGAGATATAATTTAAAAATGGAATTTTTGTGTGGTTTTTGACGTAGAGGTACCCTTCTCTGTGTTAAGCTAATGTTTCATTATCATTTTTGTTAACAATACAGAGATGTTTGTCACGATTATGGGGAGAATGAATTTATTAGATAATTTTAGAGAAATATATCTAATAGTTATTTTAAGGAATCAACCCCACCATTTGTGAAGTAACAACTGTCACGATATCCCATGGTGGGAATTACATTCAAGTTTCACAAGCTCGCTCTGAACAAAGTTGTACATAAAATGTTGGTTTCGACACAGTAGTGGATTACTGGATTGCATTCTAATAATTGTGAAGGAGGTGTTGAAAAATCGAAGGAAAAGTATTTCAATAAATATATTATATAACTTTATTCGATGTAATATGAGGTGCTTAAAGTTAACAATACGGAAATAAACTCCAATATTTTCAAATTGCATACCTTGCGATAGTAAGATAAAGCGTATCATACAGTCAAACGATTACATTTTAACTTTTATTTGTAACTCAAGTCTTGTCGACAACAAAAGTAAATCTAATTCAAATCACAATACTGTCTGGTTGACAAATTTGATTGTATTAAGCAGTAGAAATGTATCATACAATGAGATTTTTAGACATTAATGTTTGATGCAAACAGTACTCTTGCATGCACTCAATTTTATGTAACCAATTTATATTTTTGATTTTAACTAAACAATTTAAAACTCATCAAACAATCTTACTTTAATATTCCTTCAGAGTACTGTATACTTTTGTTATTTACATTGTTCTATTCATTTTTTGGATTATTTTTCTTAAAAATAAATTTCTGTACGTATATTTCGTAAATGTTTCCTCTCATATTTCCTGCTACCAATAAACACTTCGTTTCCTTTTTTTGTCTGCAACTAAACGACTCTAAATTGCATAATATCATAGCCGTAGGCCACATCCAGTATCACGCTTACATTTCTTATTCAAGTCGAGTCGAAGCTTACTGGAAATGAGCTGAATATTAAGTAATTCTAAAACTAATTAGAAATTATTATCCCTCGGTATGATAAGTTGTCGAGTGCGACGCAAATCTTGTCGTTCTTAGTAGTATCAGCAGCCGCAGTCCCCGTTCACAACCAAGACTTGTCTAAGTGGTCGAGTGCGACGCAAATCTTGTCGTTCTTAGTAGTATCAGCAGCCGCAGTCCCCGTTCACAACCAAGACTTGTCTAAGTGGTCGAGTGCGACGCAAATCTTGTCGTTCTTAGTAGTATCAGCAGCCGCAGTCCCCGTTCACAACCAAGACTTGTCTAAGTGGTCGAGTGCGACGCAAATCTTGTCGTTCTTAGTAGTATCAGCAGCCGCAGTCCCCGTTCACAACCAAGACTTGTCTAAGTGGTCGAGTGCGACGCAAATCTTGGCGTTCTTAGTAGTATCAGCAGCCGCAGTCCCCGTTCACAACCAAGACTTGTCTCTCGGGCGATATTTATTACAGAAACAACAACCATATAGTCACCTGCAGCACCTGTCAGTTTCAGCACACTACCTCAACATATGCCTCTAGCCTCTCAGCTATAGTTATCGTGTAAGTTGTAACAAAAGATAGCTTGCATTCGAAATTAGGTTTGTTTTCAACCGTGTGATAACTGAATAAATACTCAGATCTATTGTCTAATGTGTAACAAAAGATCGCTTGCATTGAAAAATAGATACTTCTGTTTTTACTGTGTGCTGAGTATTAGCTACGTTTTCAGATACATAATAAATACTTTTTCGTAAGAATACCCGTTCTAGGGTGCACACCAGCTTAACCTGATGTGGCTTCAGGTGACTAACTAGGTTATAAGCGTGTT
Source organism: Isoperla grammatica (assembly GCA_945910005.1). Classification (NCBI taxonomy): domain Eukaryota; kingdom Metazoa; phylum Arthropoda; class Insecta; order Plecoptera; family Perlodidae; genus Isoperla; species Isoperla grammatica. The sequence goes on from OX246746.1 coordinate 44,816,970, forward strand.
CGGATAGTTGAAAAGGAATGTCCGAGGGCTGTAATTGGGACTCAATCTCAACATTCGCCTTTATGACTGACAAAAACCTCGGAAAAAACCTTCAGTCAGGACTGCCGGTGGCCGGAATAGATAGTCTAGCGTCTGAGCCACCTCTATCGGTTTCATTTACATGGATTCATGTACGTAGGTTATTCAGTAAACCAGTGACTCAATGGAAGGATGAAAGCCCGTCGTGCAGGTTTGTAACATAACAGAGGCTGGAGGGAAACATAATCAAGTAACAAAACATTTACCTTTGGCTTCTGGGTGGGGAGTATGATACGCTCCACGCAATCACCTCGATACACATAACTTACTAACAAAACTCAATAAAACTTTCATGACACATTCTAAGTGCCAACTAATATGGGGTCAAGATACGTTGTAATGCTAACACAATTTAAAACATTTCGTGCTGTTACGCCACGTCTTGGAGCATGGGCGCTGCCAGGATATTTTACAAGGGGGGGGGGGGGGAGGCGGTAGCCCGCAATTAGCCCCGCAGATCGTTTTTTTTTATTTCCAACACTTTCTTACCGATTTGGGATGTTAGTAGGTTCTGAATGCAATGAATTGAATCACGTCCACTCACTACTTCGTACGTACTACGTACTGCAGTACGTAGTACTCAATATCGTATGAATATTCATATTAAGTTCTCCATGTAATGTCTAGATCATGATATTATGAGAATATTATGTAAACATTGTGGATAAAATATAGATATACTGAAGTCGTGAAAACATCCATGCAATGTCATAGAAGAATATTTTGAGATGGTAACTTTTTAATATAGTGTAAATATTGTTTTTATACCTTGTGTTAAGTAATTTGAATTGTTGATACGCACAATTATATTTAGCTACACGTAAATACACACTCGCACACCGTGCACGCGCACGCGTCATATACTCGCCAAAATTAATCTTTTCACAACACGTACACAACATTACCATTCCAATAGTAAGGCCTTTGTCCGAAACAAAACACAGCCAATTGCTTTTTCGAATGTAGCGCTCACAAAATAGTAGTCAAGAAAACATCTATCACATTAATTTGTAATTTTGAAGTACGAAATTCGAATATTAGATTAGAAATTTTCTTATAATAATTTATAATTATTGTTATCTTTGATTTTCAAAGCGTTATATTGTCTTTTAACATTTAACATTTAACCCATCGAAATCGAAAGTTATTTGAAACGGTGCTGTCACTGACTACCGTAGTTGTGACAAGTCAAGTAGAAGAAGAAGAAGAAGAGGACAAAGCCCATGCCTCGCCTGGCTCACGCTGTGTTGTGTTGTGTTGTGTAGAAGGGCATCATCCTCGTTTCTTGTAAGTTTCAATTTGTTATTTAAGTATAGTGTACACTATTAACTGTGGGATTGTTGTATTAAAGGTCCTCAACGTATTAAAGACACTCCCTAGCCTAGGCTACGTCTACACAATCCCGCTTGTATTAACCCAAACAATTGGGTTTCAAGCCCAAGCGTGAGAAATAGGCCTAGGCCCTAGGCCCGAGAACGTTTCTAGGCTAGGGCTAGACTAGGCCCTATATCTAGCTAGACCTAGCCACTTTCTTATACGGTTATAGAAATTCAGAATTGTGGTTAAGCTGTGGCTAGGGCCTACAGCATAAAGTCTTGATTAGGCCTAGGCCTAGTTACCTGTCCCTGAGGTAGGCCTAGGCAAGGTATTTTAAACACAATGCCTAGGCTTAGCCTACTTAATAAAAAGCTTGTGTCAACCATTTAACTAGACTGGACTAGGCTTACGCCTATTGCTTATAATTTCTGCTAGGTATGCCTAGCCAACTGTCACTGTGACTAGACCGCCCGGCCTGGCCATTCTGATTCATTCATTGATCATTTGCATTGTTTTCATTGTCACTAGGCCTAGTCGGCCTGGTTGCAATTACTGTATACGACCTCAATTGGCCTAGGCCTCCTAGGCTAGGCTAGGCCCTAGGCCTACTTAGAACGTGTCTGAATTCCACTTTGTCATTGCTAATTCTAAGTCTGTCTAGATTTGATGCCATCAACAATGGATGAAGAGGATACTGAACTGAACCTCCGATCACAGATTGTTGATGAGGTCAAATCTAGACTTAAGGCATAGAATCAGCAACGATAAACTGGAATTCGGATATGTTCCTAGTCTACGTACGCTTCATGGGTCTAGGCTAAGCCTATAGCTTCTAACCTACTGGGCAGTCTAGGCCTAGGCCTACAACAGCCTGGCAACTAGGCCTAGACCTAGATAACTGATAACTAACGGTTTTTAAAATTTAGGAGTTAATAGAGAGAGAGAGAGATAATGGAATTAAAGGCCCCAAGATGATATGTAGATTGCAAATCAACTTGTTAATATTTTCAAGCCTGGTATTTGTGTTGAACAATTAAATTCATACTTCTACCCCCCCCCCCCCTCCCCCCCTCCGATTTGGCCTAGGCCTTTACTCTTCATGACTGACTAAGCCTGACTCCCACACATCAGGACCCTCATTCCAGAACAGTTTTAGCCGGTTATACATTTGCATCCCACGGTTGCACAAGATTTTGCATACTGCTTGCTTGTGGAATAATGAGGGCCCAGGAGTTTTTCTTTCACAGGTTCCGTTTGCCAATGTCCTACCTAGATAATTTCAAAGTAATTTACATGCTGTCGGCTTACCTTTAATTTAAATTGATATTTTGACCCCCACCATCAATCAATTTCAACACAACACATAGCCACATAGCCTACTTGTCATGGGCCCATGTGCATTATTACATATGTTGCCATTATAGGCTATGTATTTTTTTTAGGCCACCTAACCACAGAATACCCCTTGAATGCAGGACATGCAAACCTTATTGAAATAAAAATGCCCAAATTGAATCGAAAGTCTCTTCGAGATCTATCGTTCCGCCATTAGAGCAGAATATTAAATCGTCAGGTGAAGTGTGCTGAAGAGGTGAGCACCCTGTCGTCTTCGTGCGTGGAAATCAATCAAACTATACTATCCAAACCTAGCTCTTCAAATTGTCAGCCAAATGAAGTTAGTTCTCTTGCCAGTGGCTTGCATGATAAAAGCATTCCTAGAAATAAAGCTACCAACAATTCAGATCTATGTGATCTCGATTCTGAGCAGCTCAATTGGACGTTCCTAATATTGTGTATTCTTTCAGATGCTGTGAGGCGCAATTCTTGTACCAAAAATGGTACTGACCAAAAAATAGAAACTAGCATTAAAATTGGCTCCTACATGCAAAACAACGAGCTGAAAAAATGTAAATTTTTTTGCGTGAATTTTCCTTGGGCATTGGCAGCGTACCTACTACCTAGCCTGCCCAGACCACACGCCCCTGGTATACACTACAGTATTGTATAGGTATTAGGTAACCAATTTTATGGCAGTATAGCCTACTAGGAGTAAAGTAGGCTACCAGGCCAAGTTTATTTTTTGTTTGTTTATACAAGTGTGTTGTGCTAGGCTATTCTGTTTTGTACTGATGCGTTGTATGCCAAATTTTATTGTTCTTACTTTTTATTGTTTTTTGTTGTTTGTGTATTGTATTTTTATTGTTCTTTTATTGAATACAAGATATTACAAATGTTGTATATGTGTTAGCTACATTGTCAAATTTTGGTTATAGGTACGTAGGCCTACGTGATTGAAGCATTTAAAAAAATGTATGATGATTTAAATTCAATGGTGTTATGTCAAAGTAACAGTGACATTCAAACATAAAAAATGTGCTTACACACATAGATCATTAATCAGTGACTCATTGTGTAATCAATCCAGTTGTGCTGCTGTTTTGTTTTGCCACTTGGATCTGGACCCCTATTCTATAAAACTCCCGAAATGGATTCGGGCCGAAATGGAAACAATTGAGAAATAATAACAATACTAATTGGAAATTATTGTGTCAGTTATATTGTTGTGGAACTGCAATTGTTTCCATTTCGGCCAAAATTGTTGTAATTTCCGACCGAATCCGTTTCGGTGGAGTTATAGAATAAGGGTCCTGAGGGTCATGTCTATTGAAAACAAAATATTATATGCTATTGCCTATTTATAGCAGTGCCTGCTTAAGTCCAGCTAAAACCATTTTGTTGTGATTTTCTAATCATGTTTACAATCATGTTACATGCTTGTTTATTCTAAATCACCTGACATAACTAAGGTGCTCTTATTATCATTTTTATTTCTCACAATTGTGCAGGTTTTTGGGGGTTAAGATATTCTTTGTCAAATTTGTGTGATCGTAGTACATTCCTGTGCCTACTTGGGCATAGAAGGTTTTCATAGTGAGCTGATTGTATTTTTGTATCTTTAAATAAAGTGACAGATCAGTAATTAAGTTATGCCTTCTATCATTTCGCACGTGATGCATCTGTCATCGATTAGGGTAACTATATAAATTTAACTATACAGATTGAATTTTTATCCTCTTGTCCTGTCCATGTGTAATCCAGAGTGTATTACAGATTACTTCATCCTCCTAGAAATATATGAATATATTTTAGGTTTTGAAATAGTTGCCCACAATTGTGCTCGAGGAGTCCAAATCAACCCAAAAATGTGCTATGAAAAATGTAATATGTATGGACGATTTCCATGTGTTTCCTCAACAGTTACCGCGTGCAGTGCTGCCGCGCTGACATTGTTTATGCCACTCAATGAACTGGGATTTCACTCGAGGATTCGTCGGCGTGGCGCGGATTTTATTTTACAGCCAATCAGGGTGCTCTATTTCTCAACAAACGTCATCGTTTAAAGTTATCCTGATTGGGTGAAAGCTTCACTCGCGTCGCGCCACCCACAGCATATCCACAACTGAAACCCTGGCTTTAGGATTGATCACTGCGCGGCCGCGGCGCCAAGAGATATGGTGACGGACCATTATTCAGTGGGTTCTAAAGAACGGTATTTCTGGAAGGGGCGGGGGGGGGGGGGGGAGGGACACCACCACTATTTTACAATATTGTATGAATATTAAAATAAAGTTTAATTTTGATAAATCCAAAACTACGATATTGTGTAAACATACTAACAATATTGTAAATCTGCCCACATGATCATTATGTGATATTGTGTACTTATTACATTTCTATTCAATGTTAGGACATATGAATATCTATACAAGGTAGTATAAACGTCGCCCTATATTGTACAAATATTTAGAATGTCAAAACATGATATTGTTCCAATGTTTATGGATCGTCGCGTGCTGTGTGGGATGACATGTCAATCATCAAAACGTAGGAACAATATCGTTTGAGATATGAATGGTAACTGGCCCGTCTGGCCTTGATAAAATGCGTGTATGTAATCTAAGTCCAAAAACCGTCAGAAATCGTAAAAATGAAAGAGTAGGAAGCTAGTAGCTAGCGAGTACGAGACGAGTGGTGCTGGGGCCGCGAGGTGGCGTGGTCATATTGCCCCCGCTCGGAACAGTCAGTGGTGCTGGGCCGCGAGGTGGCGTGGTCATATTGCCCCCGCTCGGAACAGTCAGTCAGTGGTGCTGGGCCGCGAGGTGGCGTGGTCATATTGCCCCCGCTCGGAACAGTCAGTGGTGCTGGGGCCGCGAGGTGGCGTGGTCATATTGCCCCCGCTCGGAACAGTCAGTCAGTGGTGCTGGGCCGCGAGGTGGCGTGGTCATATTGCCCCCGCTCGGAACAGTCAGTGGTGCTGGGGCCGCGAGGTGGCGTGGTCATATTGCCCCCGCTCGGAACAGTCAGTGGTGCTGGGCCGCGAAGTGGCGTGGTCATATTGCCCCCGCTCGGAACAGTCAGTCAGTGGTGCTGGGCCGCGAGGTGGCGTGGTCATATTGCCCCCGCTCGGAACAGTCAGTGGTGCTGGGCCGCGAGGTGGCGTGGTCATATTGCCCCCACTCGGAACAGTCAGTGGTGCTGGGGCCGCGAGGTGGCGTGGTCATATTGCCCCCGCTCGGAACAGTCAGTGGTGCTGGGGCCGCGAGGTGGCGTGGTCATATTGCCCCCGCTCGGAACAGTCAGTGGTGCTGGGCCGCGAAGTGGCGTGGTCATATTGCCCCCGCTCGGAACAGTCAGTGGTGCTGGGGCCGCGAGGTGGCGTGGTCATATTGCCCCCGCTCGGAACAGTCAGTGGTGCTGGGGCCGCGAGGTGGCGTGGTCATATTGCCCCCGCTCAGAACAGTCAGTCAGTGGTGCTGGGCCGCGAGGTGGCGTGGTCATATTGCCCCCGCTCGGAACAGTCAGTCAGTGATGCTGGGGCCGCGAGGTGGCGTGGTCATATTGCCCCCGCTCGGAACAGTCAGTGGTGCTGGGCCGCGAGGTGGCGTGGTCATATTGCCCCCGCTCGGAACAGTCAGTGGTGCTGGGCCGCGAGGTGGCGTGGTCATATTGCCCCCGCTAGGAACAGTCAGTCAGTGGTGCTGGGCCGCGAGGTGGCGTGGTCATATTGCCCCCGCTCGGAACAGTCAGTCAGTGATGCTGGGGCCGCGAGGTGGCGTGGTCATATTGCCCCCGCTCGGAACAGTCAGTGGTGCTGGGCCGCGAGGTGGCGTGGTCATATTGCCCCCGCTCGGAACAGTCAGTGGTGCTGGGGCCGCGAGGTGGCGTGGTCATATTGCCCCCGCTCGGAACAGTCAGTGGTGCTGGGCCGCGAGGTGGCGTGGTCATATTGCCCCCGCTCGGAACAGTCAGTGGTGCTGGGCCGCGAGGTGGCGAGGTCATATTGCCCCCGCTCGGAACAGTCAGTGGTGCTGGGGCCGCGAGGTGGCGTGGTCATATTGCCCCCGCTCGGAATAGTCAGTGGTGCTGGGCCGCGAGGTGGCGTGGTCATATTGCCCCCGCTCGGAACAGTCAGTGGTGCTGGGGCCGCGAGGTGGCGTGGTCATATTGCCCCCGCTCGGAACAGTCATTGGTGCTGGGCCGCGAGGTGGCGTGGTCATATTGCCCCCGCTCGGAACAGTCAGTGGTGCTGGGGCCGCGAGGTGGCGTGGTCATATTGCCCCCGCTCGGAACAGTCAGTGGTGCTGGGGCCGCGAGGTGGCGTGGTCATATTGCCCCCGCTCGGAACAGTCAGTGGTGCTGGGGCCGCGAGGTGGCGTGGTCATATTGCCCCCGCTCGGAACAGTCAGTGGTGCTGGGGCCGCGAGGTGGCGTGGTCATATTGCCCCCGCTCGGAACAGTCAGTGGTGCTGGGGCCGCGAGGTGGCGTGGTCATATTGCCCCCGCTCGGAACAGTCAGTGGTGCTGGGGCCGCGAGGTGGCGTGGTCATATTGCCCCCGCTTGGAATAGTCAGTGGTGCTGGGCCGCGAGGTGGCGTGGTCATATTGCCCCCGCTCGGAACAGTCAGTCAGTGGTGCTGGGGCCGCGAGGTGGCGTGGTCATATTGCCCCCGCTCGGAATAGTCAGTGGTGCTGGGCCGCGAGGTGGTGTGGTCATATTGCCCCCGCTCGGAACAGTCAGTGGTGCTGGGCCGCGAGGTGGCGTGGTCATATTGCCCCCGCTTGGAACAGTCAGTGGTGCTGGGCCGCGAGGGGGCGTGGTCATATTGCCCCCGCTCGGAACAGTCAGTGGTGCTGGGGCCGCGAGGTGGCGTGGTCATATTGCCCCCGCTCGGAACAGTCATTGGTGCTGGGCCGCGAGGTGGCGTGGTCATATTGCCCCCGCTCGGAACAGTCAGTCAGTGGTGCTGGGCCGCGAGGTGGCGTGGTCATATTGCCCCCCGCTCGGAACAGTCAGTCAGTGGTGCTGGGCCGCGAGGTGGCGTGGTCATATTGCCCCCGCTCGGAACAGTCAGTCAGTGGTGCTGGGCCGCGAGGTGGCGTGGTCATATTGCCCCCGCTAGGAACAGTCAGTCAGTGGTACTGGGCCGCGAGGTGGCGTGGTCATATTGCCCCCGCTCGGAACAGTCAGTCAGTGGTGCTGGGCCGCGAGGTGGCGTGGTCATATTGCTCCCGCTAGGAACAGTCAGTCAGTGGTGCTGGGCCGCGAGGTGGCGTGGTCATATTGCCCCCGCTAGGAACAGTCAGTCAGTGGTGCTAAGCCGCGAGGTGGCGTGGTCATATTGCCCCCGCTTGGAACAGTCAGTCAGTGGTGCTGGGCCGCGAGGCGGCGTGGTCATATTGCCCCCGCTCGGAACAGTCAGTCAGTGGTGCTGGGCCGCGAGGTGGCGTGGTCATATTGCCCCCGCTTGGAACAGTCAGTCAGTGGTGCTGGGCCGCGAGGTGGCGTGGTCATATTGCCCCCGCTCGGAACAGTCAGTCAGTGGTGCTGGGCCGCGAGGTGGCGTGGTCATATTGCCCCCGCTCGGAACAGTCAGTGGTGCTGGGGCCGCGAGGTGGCGTGGTCATATTGCCCCCGCTCGGAACAGTCAGTCAGTGGTGCTGGGGCCGCGAGGTGGCGTGGTCATATTGCCCCCGCTCGGAACAGTCAGTGGTGCTGGGGCCGCGAGGTGGCGTGGTCATATTGCCCCCGCTCGGAACAGTCAGTGGTGCTGGGCCGCGAGGTGGCGTGGTCATATTGCCCCCGCTAGGAACAGTCAGTCAGTGGTGCTGGGCCGCGAGGTGGCGTGGTCATATTGCCCCCGCTTGGAACAGTCAGTCAGTGGTGCTGGGGCCGCGAGGTGGCGTGGTCATATTGCCCCCGCTAGGAACAGTCAGTCAGTGGTGCTGGGCCGCGAGGTGGCGTGGTCATATTGCCCCCGCTCGGAACAGTCAGTCAGTGGTGCTGGGCCGCGAGGTAGCGTGGTCATATTGCCCCCGCTAGGAACAGTCAGTCAGTGGTGCTGGGCCGCGAGGTGGCGTGGTCATATTGCCCCCGCTAGGAACAGTCAGTCAGTGGTGCTAAGCCGCGAGGTGGCGTGGTCATATTGCCCCCGCTTGGAACAGTCAGTCAGTGGTGCTGGGCCGCGAGGTGGCGTGGTCATATTGCCCCCGCTCGGAACAGTCAGTCAGTGGTGCTGGGCCGCGAGGTGGCGTGGTCATATTGCCCCCGCTCGGAACAGTCAGTCAGTGGTGCTGGGCCGCGAGGTGGCGTGGTCATATTGCCCCCGCTCGGAACAGTCAGTCAGTGGTGCTGGGCCGCGAGGCGGCGTGGTCATATTGCCCCCGCTCGGAACAGTCAGTGGTGCTGGGCCGCGAGGTGGCGTGGTCATATTGCCCCCGCTCGGAACAGTCAGTCAGTGGTGCTGGGCCGCGAGGTGGCGTGGTCATATTGCCCCCGCTCGGAACAGTCAGTGGTGCTGGGGCCGCGAGGTGGCGTGGTCATATTGCCCCCGCTCAGAACAGTCAGTCAGTGGTTCTGGGCCGCGAGGTGGCGTGGTCATATTGCCCCCGCTCGGAACAGTCAGTGGTGCTGGGGCCGCGAGGTGGCGTGGTCATATTGCCCCCGCTCGGAACAGTCAGTCAGTGGTGCTGGGGCCGCGAGGTGGCGTGGTCATATTGCCCCCGCTCGGAACAGTCAGTCAGTGGTGCTGGGCCGCGAGGTGGCGTGGTCATATTGCCCCCGCTCGGAACAGTCAGTCAGTGGTGCTGGGCCGCGAGGTGGCGTGGTCATATTGCCCCCGCTCGGAACAGTCAGTGGTGCTGGGGCCGCGAGATGGCGTGGTCATATTGCCCCCGCTCGGAATAGTCAGTGGTGCTGGGCCGCGAGGTGGCGTGGTCATATTGCCCCCGCTCGGAACAGTCAGTGGTGCTGGGCCGCGAGGTGGCGTGGTCATATTGCCCCCCGCTCGGAACAGTCAGTGGTGCTGGGCCGCGAGGTGGCGTGGTCATATTGCCCCCGCTTGGAACAGTCAGTGGTGCTGGGCCGCGAGGGGGCGTGGTCATATTGCCCCCGCTCGGAACAGTCAGTGGTGCTGGGGCCGCGAGGTGGCGTGGTCATATTGCCCCCGCTCGGAACAGTCATTGGTGCTGGGCCGCGAGGTGGCGTGGTCATATTGCCCCCGCTCGGAACAGTCAGTGGTGCTTTAACTTACCGGATAGCGTTGAAATTAACATATTCCTGAAGAGACGGGTTGACTAGAGGATTTCAATTATTTTTTATTTTTATTTAATTTTGTATTTACATACTTAATATCATATTATCATACTATGTATAACTAGTATGCTCCACTACATGATTCCTCTTCTAGAAGTATTGCATACAACACTTGAAACATAACATATTTGTAAAAACTGGAAAAATAAAGAAACTGAAACTGAATCGGTTACAGATAGTGAGTCAAGAGTACCATTACATGCAACCATATTACAAGTGTTCAATATGTTCAAGAAGTCAAGAGTACCATCAATTGCAACCGTATTGCAAGTGTTCAATATGTTCAAGAATTCAAGAGTACCATCAATTGCAACCGTATTGCAAGTGTTCAATATGTTCAAGAAGTCAAGAGTACCATCAATTGCAACCGTATTGCAAGTGTTTAATATGTTCAAGAAGTCAAGAGTACCATCAATTGCAACCGTATTGCAAGTGTGTAATATGTTCAAGAAGTCAAGAGTACCATCAATTGCAACCGTATTGCAAGGGTTCAATATGTTCAAGAAGTCAAGAGTACCATCAATTGCAACCGTATTGCAAGTGTTCAATATGTTCAAGAATTCAAGAGTACCATCAATTGCAACCGTATTGCAAGTGTACAATATGTTCAAGAAGTCAAGAGTACCATTAATTGCAACCGTATTGCAAGTGTTCAATATGTTCAAGAATTCAAGAGAACCATCAATTGCAACCATATTACAAGTGTACTATATGTTCAAGAAGTCAAGAGTACCATCAATTGCAACCGTATTGCAAGTGTACAATATGTTCAAGAAGTCAAGAGTACCATCAATTGCAACCGTATTGCAAGGTGTTCAATATGTTCAAGAATTCAAGCGTACCATCAATTGCAACCGTATTGCAAGTGTTCAATATGTTCAACAAGTCAAGAGTACCATCAATTGCAACCGTATTACAAGGTGTTCAATATGTTCAAGAAGTCAAGAGTACCATCAATTGCAACCATATTACAAGGTGTTCAATATGTTCAAGAATTCAAGAGTACCATCAATTGCAACCGTATTGCAAGTGTTCAATATGTGCAAGAAGTTAAAAGTACCATCAACTGCAACCGTATTGCAAGTGTTCAATATGTTCAAGAATTCAAGAGTACCATCCATTGCAACCGTATTGCAAGGGGTTCAATATGTTCAAGAATTCAAGCGTACCATCAATTGCAACCGTATTGCAAGTGTTCAATATGTTCAAGAATTCAAGAGTACCATCAGTTGCAACCATATTACAAGGTGTTCAATATGTTCAAGAAGTCAAGAGTAACATCAATTGCAACCGTATTGCAAGTGTTTAATATGTTCAACAAGTCAAGAGTACCATCAATTGCAACCGTATTACAAGGTGTTCAATATGTTCAAGAAGTCAAGAGTACCATCAATTGCAACCATATTACAAGGTGTTCAATATGTTCAAGAATTCAAGAGTACCATCAATTGCAACCGTATTGCAAGTGTTCAATATGTTCAAGAAGTCAAGAGTACCATCAACTGCAACCGTATTGCAAGTGTTCAATATGTTCAAGAATTCAAGAGTACCATCCATCGCAACCGTATTGCAAGGTGTTCAATATGTTCAAGAATTCAAGCGTACCATCAATTGCAACCGTATTGCAAGTGTTCAATATGTTCAAGAATTCAAGAGTACCATCAATGGCAACCATATTACAAGGTGTTCAATATGTTCAAGAAGTCAAGAGTACCATCAATTGCAACCGTATTGCAAGTGTTCAATATGTTCAAGAATTCAAGAGTACCATCAATTGCAACCGTATTGCAAGTGTTCAATATGTTCAAGAATTCAAGAGTACCATCAATTGCAACCGTATTGCAAGTGTTCAATATGTTCAAGAATAAGAGTACCATCAATTGCAACCGTATTACAAGGTGTTCAATTTGTTCAAGAAGTCAAGAGTACCATCAATTGCAACCGTATTGCAAGTGTTCAATATGTTCAAGAATTCAAGAGTACCATCAATTGCAACCATATTACAAGGTGTTCAATATGTTCAAGAAGTCAAGAGTACCATCAAAAGCAACCGTATTGCAAGTGTTCAATATGTTCAAGAAGTCAAGAGTACCATCAATTGCAACCGTATTACAAGGTGTTCAATATGTTCAAGAAGTCAAGAGTACCATCAATTGCAACCGTATTGCAAGTGTTCAATATGTTCAAGAAGTCAAGAGTACCATCAATTGCAACCGTATTACAAGTGTTCAATGTGTTCAAGAAGTCAAGAGTACCATCAATTGCAACCATATTACAAGGTGTTCAATATGTTAAAGAAGTCAAGAGTACCATCAATTGCAACCGTATTGCAAGTGTTCAATATGTTCAAGAAGTCAAGAGTACCATCAATTGCAACCGTATTACAAGTGTTCAATATGTTCAAGAATTCAAGAGTATCATCAATTGCAACCGTATTGCAAGTGTTCAATATGTTCAAGCACCTGTGAGGGTTAAATGCTACCAAGAGACCTAAGGTGTAAAGAAACAATTTAAAATGTTATTAAAGTAGCATATTTTTAATTTCACTTTAATTTCACGACTCGTTGCTTTCTTAAGTAATTTTACGTTTAAAACGCTATGGAAAGTCATTAAAATTTCTATAAAGTTTGCGTAAGTATTATAAGCCACTAAATAAGACAGCTCAAAGGTTTTAAAACTTCCAAATACTCACCGTAACGCAAGTTAACCTTCGACTTGAAGTAATCTTGAGAGTTACCCTCTTCTTAATACGGCTTCAAAGAGGGACCAACCCGATACTCGGCGAGTTTAAACGCTCAATTTGATCAAATATTAATTACATAACCACGCAATATATCTGAAAACTTAAGAGTCCCTTTGATAACGGAGGTAAAGTTATGGTTTGGAATTAAATTCCATTTGAAAATTACTCTTCATAACATCGGCAAGGTAAAAACATACGTGATCTCCTGTGTATGAAGATAAATATTATTCAACGTAATTTAAACGTAATGTAATAATACTATTGAAATGTAGAAAATAACGTTGCAATAATATTCCGATCTTAATTTGGGCGGGTAAACCACAAAACGCAAACCACAATAACAAATAATATTCAATTGCGTTTGTAATCTTTTATATACATTTTATTCGTCTAAATTAGATTAATAGAATTCGATATTTAAAACAGGAGTACTGTAAACCCACGGACATGTAAAAATTTCATACATCAGTCAAAGGTTTTTAAATGCAAACATCACAGTGTTATACACGTTCAGTGAAAATATTCACAGCTGCCCAGATGCCCATAGTGGCTCAACCACTAGTGGCTCATACGGTTGAAGCGCCCACAGTGGCTCAGCAGTGGCTCAACAGTGGCTACACAGTGGCTCATAGAGTTGAAGCGCTCACAGTGGCTCAACGCTCACAGTGGCTCAGCAGTGGCTCAACGCTCACAGTGGCTCAGCAGTGGCTCAACGCTCACAGTGGCTCAACGCTCACAGTGGCTCAACGCTCACAGTGGCTCAGCAGTGGCTCAACGCTCACAGTGGCTCAGCAGTGGCTCAACGCTCACAGTGGCTCAGCAGTGGCTCAACGCTCACAGTGGCTCAGCAGTGGCTCAACGCTCACAGTGGCTCCACGCTCACAGTGGCTCAGCAGTGGCTCAACGCTCACAGTGGCTCAGCAGTGGCTCAACGCTCACAGTGGCTCCACGCTCACAGTGGCTCAGCAGTGGCTCAACGCTCACAGTGGCTCAGCAGTGGCTCAACGCTCACAGTGGCTCAGCAGTGGCTCAACGCTCACAGTGGCTCCACGCTCACAGTGGCTCAGCAGTGGCTCAACGCTCACAGTGGCTCAGCAGTGGCTCAACGCTCACAGTGGCTCAGCAGTGGCTCAACGCTCACAGTGGCTCAACAGTTGCAGCGCTCACAGTGGCTCAGCAGTAGCTCAACGCTCACAGTGGCTCCACGCTCACAGTGGCTCAACGCTCACAGTGGCTCAGCAGTGGCTCAACGCTCACAGTGGCTCCACGCTCACAGTGGCTCAACGCTCACAGTGGCTCAACGCTCACAGTGGCTCAGCAGTGGCTCAACGCTCACAGTGGCTCAACAGTGGCTCAACGCTCACAGTGGCTCAACAGTGGCTCCACGCTCACAGTGGCTCAGCAGTGGCTCAACGCTCACAGTGGCTCCACGCTCACAGTGGCTCAACAGTGGCTCAACGCTCACAGTGGCTCAGCAGTGGCTCCACGCTCACAGTGGCTCAGCAGTGGCTCAACGCTCACAGTGGCTCAGCAGTGGCTCAACGCTCACAGTGGCTCCACGCTCACAGTGGCTCAACAGTTGCAGCGCTCACAGTGGCTCAGCAGTAGCTCAACGCTCACAGTGGCTCCACGCTCACAGTGGCTCAACGCTCACAGTGGCTCAGCAGTGGCTCAACGCTCACAGTGGCTCCACGCTCACAGTGGCTCAACGCTCACAGTGGCTCAGCAGTGGCTCAACGCTCACAGTGGCTCAGCAGTGGCTCAACGCTCACAGTGGCTCAGCAGTGGCTCCACGCTCACAGTGGCTCAGCAGTGGCTCAACGCTCACAGTGGCTCAGCAGTGGCTCAACGCTCACAGTGGCTCCACGCTCACAGTGGCTCAACGCTCACAGTGGCTCCACGCTCACAGTGGCTCAACGCTCACAGTGGCTCAACGCTCACAGTGGCTCAACGCTCACAGTGGCTCAGCAGTGGCTCAACGCTCACAGTGGCTCAACAGTGGCTCAACGCTCACAGTGGCTCAGCAGTGGCTCAACGCTCACAGTGGCTCCACGCTCACAGTGGCTCAACGCTCACAGTGGCTCAACGCTCACAGTGGCTCCACGCTCACAGTGGCTCAACAGTTGCAGCGCTCACAGTGGCTCAGCAGTTGCTCAACGCTCACAGTGGCTCCACGCTCACAGTGGCTCAACGCTCACAGTGGCTCAGCAGTGGCTCAACGCTCACAGTGGCTCAGCAGTGGCTCAACGCTCACAGTGGCTCCACGCTCACAGTGGCTCAACAGTTGCAGCGCTCACAGTGGCTCAGCAGTAGCTCAACGCTCACAGTGGCTCCACGCTCACAGTGGCTCAACGCTCACAGTGGCTCCACGCTCACAGTGGCTCAACGCTCACAGTGGCTCAACGCTCACAGTGGCTCAACGCTCACAGTGGCTCAGCAGTGGCTCAACGCTCACAGTGGCTCAACAGTGGCTCAACGCTCACAGTGGCTCAACAGTGGCTCAACGCTCACAGTGGCTCAACAGTGGCTCAACGCTCACAGTGGCTCAGCAGTAGCTCAACGCTCACAGTGGCTCAGCAGTAGCTCAACGCTCACAGTGGCTCAGCAGTAGCTCAACGCTCACAGTGGCTCAACGGTGGCTCAACAGTGGCTCAGCAGTGGGTCAACGCTCACAGTGGCTCAGCAGTTGAAGCGCTCATAGTGGCTCAGCAGTGGCTAAACGCTTACAGTGGCTCAAGCAGTTGAAGCGAGTGGCTCAGCAGTGGCTCAACGCTCGTTGATTCGAATCCCGCAAATAGCAGAGGTGTTTTCGTATCAATTGGCCTGAATTCTCATCTATCATGAATTTATCATCTCAACTCTTATATCGTCATTCCAACATAGGGGTTGGAATGACGGCTGTTGAACAGAAAATGACGATGACGATGACGATGACGATGACGATGACGATGACGATGACGATGACGATGACGATGACGATGACGATGACGATGACGATGACGATGACGATGACGATGACGATGATTATGACGATGATGATGACGATGACGATGATGATGACGATGACCATGACGATGACGATGACGATGGTGGTGACGATGACGATGATGGTGACGATGACGATGACGATGACGATGACGATGATGATGATACATCTGGCCCTGTGTGTTTCTGATGATTTGAGTGTGCAATGCGACGTTATGAGCCGGTTCACATAAATGACTATTGACTATTGATTAAGTGATTTGAACCATAGGCGATACGTGCTGACGTTCACACAACTTTCCTTTCACTTTTGACTATTTACTATTGACTAACGAATTGAAAATATCTCAATTCCTTGGTCAAGTCCTAGTCACAGCCAATCAGCGCGCAGAACTCTCTCTCGCAGCCAATGAAAGGGGTCTTGTTAGTTTTGTGGCTTGACTAAGAAATAATCACGGTGGGGTTGTAGTCAATAGTCAATATTCACTAGTGACTTATGTGGACGCAGTTTAAATTGGCTCTGAGAGTGCATCTCAACAAACTTGGGTTGTATAATTTCCACGGACACAATATTTATTATCTGTGTCATCTGAAGTACAATCCGATGCTCGTGTTAAATGCGCATGTATGTAGTTGTCACTCTTTCTGTGCCTGCCCAAGCTTTTCAATATAGTTCCATGTAAGAATACTTGATTTAGGGATAAAAGGGAGAAGGGACGTCAGTTATAGTAGGCTACATTTGCATGTATGTACTCAATTTGTGAAGCCACCAATGTCGTTGAGCTTCGAAAGCTATGTAAAGCCAAGGATTCAAAAGCAAGCTTGATTGTCAACCAGTTGACCTTGCTGAGTGTTTCAAAGGCTTTGTCATGCAAATATCTTCAATATACTTTCAAGGAACATCCCACACAACTACACTGTCCAAACATTTCTCTTTGAGTGAATATTACTGTGGGTTTTCAATTCTTCTACTATGCCAATCAATTTTTAATGAGATATTGACTACAATAATTGAGTTATATTATTTGTATGATGTGGTGATATATAGAAGTCCAACCAAGCGACACTAAATTTAATATTCAGACCACAAAGTTTCATTAATCTGTTGATTGATTTTCAAATAGAGACCACATTGGAAAATAATTAAAGAGATGTGGGAATACCATCAAAATTCAATTTTTTCTTTGAAAGGATGCGAAAGCGAAAACCGACATGCAAGTTACTGTTGTCAAACGTGTTGGGCTGTGGGGGGGGGGGGGGGGGGGGGACGCGTGGCTTTCTTTGTAGTATGGAAATATTGAATACTTCTTCACGTATCAGTTCGGGCAATGCGATGCTAGAAAATGAAACGCCTCGAAAAGAACTGACGGGGATGAAATCACAACGCAACGTCCGATGTTCATTTCAGAACGTTATATTTCATTGGTATTCCATGAAAGTGTCCTAGAAATATTGGTGTGATTGTGTCGAAAATATATTTTTCCTCTTTCGTTTGGTACTGCATCATTTATTTGATTGAAGATGAGCTTGGAACAACAGAACATTTTCAGTGTGTTATTTTTATAATAAGTAGTTGTTCTGAATAAACATACATTTAATTGGAACGACAGTAATATTTGAAATGAATGTTGGTTTCGAAAATTCAATTTATAATTACTAGTATAAGTCTACGGAAAATAAGTTTTATGGTAAAATAGAAATAAATAACTAATAGATTTGTATTTATGTCAGTCACTCAGTTACAAGAACTTACTGCAAACGAGGGGCAATGAGCCCCTATCCCTAATGTAATCCCTAATATAACTCATACAGCATGTAAATATTAAATATATATTATCACGATGCTTATGAATTATAGATATATTATTATTAATACATGGTTGGTTTGATACTAGGAAGACTAGGACAGACTTGTGAAGCTAGGTGGACGGTTACGTCTTATCAGAAAACTTACCAAGTCTACATTTCACCTTTAAATATTAATTATATACTACGTGAAGGCCAGATATCCATAATTTAATTATTTAATTTTATTTAATGAAGTCATTTTTAACATGCTTATTCTCCTTGTTTGGTTTCATAAAATATTGATATTGGATTGTAATAAAAAATTGTTATTATGTGTCTTAAGCGTGGTTCACAATTGAAATAAGAGTTGGTTTAGTGAAATAGCAATAAGGTTTAAGCGAATTGGAACATACAATAACAACACTGCGGTTCACATCCGTCACAGTGGATTGAAATAGTCATAAGAAATAAATCAATTCCATTTCTTATTTCAACTTCCCATGAAGCACCTTATGACGAACCAATCAGAACGCAGAAGAGCCATACTAGAAGGTCAACTACGGAAATCAAAACAAAAACAGAGGTACCGGATATTTTGCTGCTTTTGTAGTCAATGATAGTTAGTACACAATTAAGGCACCGCTTTGACTACTGAAATAGGCAACTAGTCGTCGGTTGTGAACCAGTTGCTTGTTATTTCACTATTTCACTGTTTCTTATTGCAAGTCTTATTTCAATTGTGAATCGGGCTTTACTGACAACCTTTGCGTAAATGCAAGAGACTATTATTATGAAGTATGATCATCACCAGGCAAACTTTATAGACAAACAAGACACTAAAAGGTATTTTTGTCTTGATTCTCTACTTTCTACAGAATTCAATAACGTTGTTTGATGTTTGTCCCAGTGAGCAGTACTTATAATCAGATAGACAGACAGGCACAATGACGGAGTGTACTCTGGAACAGCGCCAGATAACTTCCCGCTGATAGCTGCATGGCTTCTCTCTTATCTCTGGCGGTTGAGATAACGAGAAGCAACCCCCCCCCCCTTCCCCCTTGAACCGAGTGGCATGAGGAAACACAAGCTAATTACGTGTGTGTGGTGTGTGTGTGTGTGTGTCCCTTTCGTGACCAAAATCATCTTCAAATACCACAAACACATTTTAAAATATTAACTCACATAGTTTAGTTTCTGTTTATGTGCAAGCTTAATAAAAGGTTTCCATTTTTCGCTATTTCATTATGAAATACTTAATATGCCGTCATATTCCAATAAACATCAGTCTTTATGAATTGATTTTTCATTGCCTAGAGTAATTTTTTATAATAGTAGAAGTAGGCTATATCAGTAGTTATTTGCGTCTTAGAATTATTTTATTTCATGCATTCATATAGTATATAACAGTTCTGAGCCGCCAAGCGTAAGTAAAATACTATAAGATAAACAATTAAAACTGAAGAGCGAAGGGTACCTCTACGTCAAAAACCGCAGACAATTTTGTAACAACAGAGGGGTGGAGGAGGGATATTGATTGATGAACGCATTTAAAGGCGAGATTGCTCTGACCAGTTGCGTAGCTACCTATAGTGCAAGATGTGCGGTGCTTACGGGCCCCCTCGACAACCACCGATGTGTAATAAGTGTTTCTATAAGAAAGTAGCTCAGCTTTCTCAGATTCAGAATAGCAACCATGCACCTAAGAGGCAACGTGACAAACGTAAGTAATCTGGTGTCAAAAACTATGAAAACGCTCTGTTTGACGCGTTTATAAGCGAGCGCGTCCATATCTACGAACGTTCTGGCGAAAAGATCTCAAAGCTAATAAAAACAACAATTAACAACAATTCAAGAATGCGCATTACAGAAATTTTTCTAATTTCCATAGCTATTGTACTTCCCGATATTGTTGAATGCAGTGCAATTCTGACTAGTGTTTTCGCCGCGGTCCGCCACCGACACTAACAGTTATTGACAGCATTTGAAATGTAATTTCTGCCTCTAATACGTATCAGATTGCGTTTACATTAGTATATTCGTGACCGGACAAAAATTTACTATAAGATAGCCACCTCACATTTTGCCGTTACCGTACTGTATTTTAGAAAAATATTTTCGAGTAACTTTTGTGTAACTTTGTCAATATTTATCAGATCGACATTAAATGAACATATTCGTAACCGGAAAAAACTGCAAACAAATATGGCTATCTCACATTTTGCTGCCATTTTGTTTCCGAAAAATATTTTGCAGTAACTATGGTGTAACGATTTTGCCTCAAAACTATACATCTTCAATCCACATCGAGGCTCGTGGATGGTTCAAATTTCAAGTTGATCGGATTTTCCGTTCGACCGCTATCGACAGACATAAAAACAAAAAAACAAAAAACAGAACAAAGTGCCATAAGAGTCTAGTGGAGACGCTCGCTTCGCTCGCTTGATAATTATCTTTGTACTAGAGCACTAAAC
The DNA here is from genome assembly GCA_945910005.1 of Isoperla grammatica. Taxonomy (NCBI): domain Eukaryota; kingdom Metazoa; phylum Arthropoda; class Insecta; order Plecoptera; family Perlodidae; genus Isoperla; species Isoperla grammatica. The sequence continues at coordinate 44,837,005 of OX246746.1, forward strand.
TTTAGTTTTCAACCCTTAAAAAGTGGGGGCCAAAAAATCCAACTTGCTTACAGGCCCCATCATTTTGAGTTACGCCATTGCCTCTGACGGCTCTACCTTCCAGATATTATTAAAGAGAGATGGAAATAAGTAACAAAAGAGGACAGGTAGGCGGCAAGGTATATCGATACGGCAAGATCAATAGCCTTGAAGGGCTCCAACGTCCTACAGCTGTTGTCTGCACCAATTTACTGTTTCGTACCGAAGGCGAGCTTTTGGACTAATTAGAGACAAGGAAATTAACGTTGACAGGAAGTTCGATCTGAAATCAAGTCGCAAAGATCCGGCTTAACTTAATAAGACTCCGAGTGAGGAAGGATGGGGATAATATTAATTGGAGACCTATGTTTTACTCTACCGCTAACAAAGTAAAGCAGCAAGTCTAATTGAACTTGAAACACGGTTGATTTTCACCTTGTTCGGTTGTTCCGATTATATATTATTTATTCTATATTTGCCACAGAACTGAGGTCCCATTAGTGATACATTAATATATTCTGATTGATGAATGATGATGAAGGGTGGAGGGAAAACCTGGTACCGGAACGTAGCCTAATCCTCTTTAAAAGTACCAAGATACCACCCGTAAGGAGGATGAACTTTGACCAGTCGGGTTCCTCCACAAATTTGGACTGCCGAGCAGAATTTTCAGAAGACAGCGGTTCCCTTCTCTCATTTTGTCCTAGCCCGATGGTGCTCAACATTTGTGTTCGTATAGAAACCGGACTGACATATATGCGCAGTTAATTTTAGTACATTCCGTCATATGCGACTTTTAAAAAACAGTATTTTTAATAATAATTACCAAGCCTTTACATACTATACACATACTATAATAGTACACATTATTAAACTCTATAATTCTGGTGTTTTTTTTAAATATTATGCTACCGGTATTTAAGAACATGATACATTTTTAAGTATATATGACGTCAGGTTGTTTTGCTTACAAGTATTTGTATTATATAAATACATTTGTGTTTACTCAGTTACAAGAAGTAACTTTCTGTGATTAACATTAAACATAATATATTTATTATAAAATATTTATTCATTAAAAAACATATTCTATTATAAAACATATTATTAACCATATTTATTATTAAAATATAAAATATTTATTATAACATCAGACGTCGTATCTCTGCAGACTTGTTAGAACTACCACCCATGATACGATGTTGGATAGGTGGAAGTTGTATTTGGAGTAAGGTCTTCAGTCAAGGTTGGAGTTTACAAAGCTCGAACCAACTACCTGAGTTACCTCGGTCACTCACTATAGAAACTTTGCCTCAACTGTTGAGGTCCCCTCTACTAGATTATTGCCTAGGTAGAGTGAGTCACGTATTCCCTTTTGCAGCTAACAGAAGTTGCCTCTTCTAACATCGGTCGTTTGACCAACTTCAGAAATGTTGTATCTTCTTTTCTTTGATACAAAAGATTTTTAAATATTGTCTTCCGTCATTTCATTAACTACAGTAGCATTTTATGTTCTATACTATGTGCATTCAGCATGCGATCTTGTTGCATGGTCAGACCCACCTCCAAGTGAGCGTAGGTCTATAAACCAAGCGCAATGCAGGTGTGTACGGACCTAAATAGTAAATACACTAGGACAAACTTCACTTCCAAGATCTTGGAGAGAGGACGTTGTACAGCGGTGGAATCTAGTTCTATATGCATAGCACAGATCAATGAAATGGCGAACATGGTCTTCTTACTTCTTAGTATTCATACCACCTTCTACACTAACGTCACAACACTCCTAACTTGCGGAAATGGTTTCCCACCCTAAATCCCCACATGAAAAGAAAATCCTACGTTCATAAGACATAAAGTTCCTAATGAACAGTGAAATAAGTCGCCACGTGTAAATCTACACATATCCAGTGCAGCGTTCGAGCCTGGGGTAGAATCGGTTCAGTATAGGCTGTAAAACCTACTATATAGCTTCATTCTTCGATTAAAAATTGTCACAACTAGACAAAGTTACGACGTTTTTAATTGCATAGCTAAAAATTGAAACGGAATACACAGTTTAAAAGTAAGGGCGAAACTCGTGGTGGATTAGAGAATAAGCCCGTTGATATCTTCATTGTTTGACATCACAATGCATAACGACGGTCCAGCCTCCGTACTAACGGAGTGAGTGAGATTAGTTTGTGTGTAATGGATAAAATACGGCTCATAACACAGGGGCCATCCGGCATCTCTCAGAGTAGACAAGAGAATAGATGTCATGTTGAAGAAGACTGCATGACACAGCAGGCTCAGTGGTAAACACAGGGGCCATCCGGCATCTCTCAGAGTAGACAAGAGAATAGATGTCATGTTGAAGAAGACTGCATGACACAGCAGGCTCAGTGGTAAACACAGGAACCATCCGGCATCTCTCAGAGTAGACAAGAGAATAGATGTCATGTTGAAGAAGACTGCATGACACAGCAGGCTCAGTGGTAAACACAGGGGCCATCCGGCATCTCTCAGAGTAGACAAGAGAATAGATGTCATGTTGAAGAAGACTGCATGACACAGCAGGCTCAGTGGTAAACACAGGAACCATCCGGCATCTCTCAGAGTAGACAAGAGAATAGATGTCATGTTGAAGAAGACTGCATGACACAGCAGGCTCAGTGGTAAACACAGGGGCCATCCGGCATCTCTCAGAGTAGACAAGAGAATAGATGTCATGTTGAAGAAGACTGCATGACACAGCAGGCTCAGTGGTAAACACAGGAACCATCCGGCATCTCTCAGAGTAGACAAGAGAATAGATGTCATGTTGAAGAAGACTGCATGACACAGCAGGCTCAGTGGTAAACACAGGGGCCATCCGGCATCTCTCAGAGTAGACAAGAGAATAGATGTCATGTTGAAGAAGACTGCATGACACAGCAGGCTCAGTGGTAAACACAGGGGCCATCCGGCATCTCTCAGAGTAGACAAGAGAATAGATGTCATGTTGAAGAAGACTGCATGACACAGCAGGCTCAGTGGTAAACACAGGAACCATCCGGCATCTCTCAGAGTAGACAAGAGAATAGATGTCATGTTGAAGAAGACTGCATGACACAGCAGGCTCAGTGGTAAACACAGGGGCCATCCGGCATCTCTCAGAGTAGACAAGAGAATAGATGTCATGTTGAAGAAGACTGCATGACACAGCAGGCTCAGTGGTAAACACAGGGGCCATCCGGCATCTCTCAGAGTAGACAAGAGAATAGATGTCATGTTGAAGAAGACTGCATGACACAGCAGGCTCAGTGGTAAACACAGGGGCCATCCGGCATCTCTCAGAGTAGACAAGAGAATAGATGTCATGTTGAAGAAGACTGCATGACACAGCAGGCTCAGTGGTAAACACAGGGGCCATCCGGCATCTCTCAGAGTAGACAAGAGAATAGATGTCATGTTGAAGAAGACTGCATGACACAGCAGGCTCAGGGGTAAACACAGGGGCCATCCGGCATCTCTCAGAGTAGACAAGAGAATAGATGTCATGTTGAAGAAGACTGCATGACACAGCAGGCTCAGTGGTAAACACAGGGTCCATCCGGCATCTCTCAGAGTAGACAAGAGAATAGATGTCATGTTGAAGAAGACTGCATGACACAGCAGGCTCAGTGGTAAACACAGGGGCCATCCGGCATCTCTCAGAGTAGACAAGAGAATAGATGTCATGTTGAAGAAGACTGCATGACACAGCAGGCTCAGTGGTAAACACAGGGGCCATCCGGCATCTCTCAGAGTAGACAAGAGAATAGATGTCATGTTGAAGAAGACTGCATGACACAGCAGGCTCAGGGGTAAACACAGGGGCCATCCGGCATCTCTCAGAGTAGACAAGAGAATAGATGTCATGTTGAAGAAGACTGCATGACACAGCAGGCTCAGTGGTAAACACAGGGTCCATCCGGCATCTCTCAGAGTAGACAAGAGAATAGATGTCATGTTGAAGAAGACTGCATGACACAGCAGGCTCAGTGGTAAACACAGGGGCCATCCGGCATCTCTCAGAGTAGACAAGAGAATAGATGTCATGTTGAAGAAGACTGCATGACACAGCAGGCTCAGGGGTAAACACAGGGGCCATCCGGCATCTCTCAGAGTAGACAAGAGAATAGATGTCATGTTGAAGAAGACTGCATGACACAGCAGGCTCAGTGGTAAACACAGGGACCATCCGGCATCTCTCAGAGTAGACAAGAGAATAGATGTCATGTTGAAGAAGACTGCATGACACAGCAGGCTCAGTGGTAAACACAGGGGCCATCCGGCATCTCTCAGAGTAGACAAGAGAATAGATGTCATGTTGAAGAAGACTGCATGACACAGCAGGCTCAGTGGTAAACACAGGAACCATCCGGCATCTCTCAGAGTAGACAAGAGAATAGATGTCATGTTGAAGAAGACTGCATGACACAGCAGGCTCAGTGGTAAACACAGGGGCCATCCGGCATCTCTCAGAGTAGACAAGAGAATAGATGTCATGTTGAAGAAGACTGCATGACACAGCAGGCTCAGTGGTAAACACAGGGGCCATCCGGCATCTCTCAGAGTAGACAAGAGAATAGATGTCATGTTGAAGAAGACTGCATGACACAGCAGGCTCAGTGGTAAACACAGGGGCCATCCGGCATCTCTCAGAGTAGACAAGAGAATAGATGTCATGTTGAAGAAGACTGCATGACACAGCAGGCTCAGTGGTAAACACAGGAACCATCCGGCATCTCTCAGAGTAGACAAGAGAATAGATGTCATGTTGAAGAAGACTGCATGACACAGCAGGCTCAGTGGTAAACACAGGGGCCATCCGGCATCTCTCAGAGTAGACAAGAGAATAGATGTCATGTTGAAGAAGACTGCATGACACAGCAGGCTCAGTGGTAAACACAGGGGCCATCCGGCATCTCTCAGAGTAGACAAGAGAATAGATGTCATGTTGAAGAAGACTGCATGACACAGCAGGCTCAGTGGTAAACACAGGGGCCATCCGGCATCTCTCAGAGTAGACAAGAGAATAGATGTCATGTTGAAGAAGACTGCATGACACAGCAGGCTCAGGGGTAAACACAGGGGCCATCCGGCATCTCTCAGAGTAGACAAGAGAATAGATGTCATGTTGAAGAAGACTGCATGACACAGCAGGCTCAGTGGTAAACACAGGGTCCATCCGGCATCTCTCAGAGTAGACAAGAGAATAGATGTCATGTTGAAGAAGACTGCATGACACAGCAGGCTCAGTGGTAAACACAGGGGCCATCCGGCATCTCTCAGAGTAGACAAGAGAATAGATGTCATGTTGAAGAAGACTGCATGACACAGCAGGCTCAGTGGTAAACACAGGGGCCATCCGGCATCTCTCAGAGTAGACAAGAGAATAGATGTCATGTTGAAGAAGACTGCATGACACAGCAGGCTCAGGGGTAAACACAGGGGCCATCCGGCATCTCTCAGAGTAGACAAGAGAATAGATGTCATGTTGAAGAAGACTGCATGACACAGCAGGCTCAGTGGTAAACACAGGGACCATCCGGCATCTCTCAGAGTAGACAAGAGAATAGATGTCATGTTGAAGAAGACTGCATGACACAGCAGGCTCAGTGGTAAACACAGGGGCCATCCGGCATCTCTCAGAGTAGACAAGAGAATAGATGTCATGTTGAAGAAGACTGCATGACACAGCAGGCTCAGTGGTAAACACAGGGGCCATCCGGCATCTCTCAGAGTAGACAAGAGAATAGATGTCATGTTGAAGAAGACTGCATGACACAGCAGGCTCAGTGGTAAACACAGGGGCCATCCGGCATCTCTCAGAGTAGACACGAGAATAGATGTCATGTTCAAGAAGACTGCATGACACAGCAGGCTCAGTGGTAAACACAGGAACCATCCGGCATCTCTCAGAGTAGACAAGAGAATAGATGTCATGTTCAAGAAGACTGCATGACACAGCAGGCTCAGTGGTAAACACAGGAACCATCCGGCATCTCTCAGAGTAGACAAGAGAATAGATGTCATGTTGAAGAAGACTGCATGACACAGCAGGCTCAGTGGTAAACACAGGGACCATCCGGCATCTCTCAGAGTAGACAAGAGAATAGATGTCATGTTGAAGAAGACTGCATGACACAGCAGGCTCAGTGGTAAACACAGGGGCCATCCGGCATCTCTCAGAGTAGACAAGAGAATAGATGTCATGTTCAAGAAGACTGCATGACACAGCAGGCTCAGTGGTAAACACAGGAACCATCCGGCATCTCTCAGAGTAGACAAGAGAATAGATGTCATGTTGAAGAAGACTGCATGACACAGCAGGCTCAGTGGTAAACACAGGGACCATCCGGCATCTCTCAGAGTAGACAAGAGAATAGATGTCATGTTGAAGAAGACTGCATGACACAGCAGGCTCAGTGGTAAACACAGGGGCCATCCGGCATCTCTCAGAGTAGACAAGAGAATAGATGTCATGTTGAAGAAGACTGCATGACACAGCAGGCTCAGTGGTAAACACAGGGACCATCCGGCATCTCTCAGAGTAGACAAGAGAATAGATGTCATGTTGAAGAAGACTGCATGACACAGCAGGCTCAGTGGTAAACACAGGGGCCATCCGGCATCTCTCAGAGTAGACAAGAGAATAGATGTCATGTTGAAGAAGACTGCATGACACAGCAGGCTCAGTGGTAAACACAGGAACCATCCGGCATCTCTCAGAGTAGACAAGAGAATAGATGTCATGTTGAAGAAGACTGCATGACACAGCAGGCTCAGTGGTAAACACAGGGACCATCCGGCATCTCTCAGAGTAGACAAGAGAATAGATGTCATGTTGAAGAAGACTGCATGACACAGCAGGCTCAGTGGTAAACACAGGGACCATCCGGCATCTCTCAGAGTAGACAAGAGAATAGATGTCATGTTGAAGAAGACTGCATGACACAGCAGGCTCAGTGGTAAACACAGGGGCCATCCGGCATCTCTCAGAGTAGACAAGAGAATAGATGTCATGTTGAAGAAGACTGCATGACACAGCAGGCTCAGTGGTAAACACAGGGACCATCCGGCATCTCTCAGAGTAGACAAGAGAATAGATGTCATGTTGAAGAAGACTGCATGACACAGCAGGCTCAGTGGTAAACACAGGGACCATCCGGCATCTCTCAGAGTAGACAAGAGAATAGATGTCATGTTGAAGAAGACTGCATGACACAGCAGGCTCAGTGGTAAACACAGGGGCCATCCGGCATCTCTCAGAGTAGACAAGAGAATAGATGTCATGTTCAAGAAGACTGCATGACACAGCAGGCTCAGTGGTTAACACAGGAACCATCCGGCATCTCTCAGAGTAGACAAGAGAATAGATGTCATGTTGAAGAAGACTGCATGACACAGCAGGCTCAGTGGTAAACACAGGGACCATCCGGCATCTCTCAGAGTAGACAAGAGAATAGATGTCATGTTGAAGAAGACTGCATGACACAGCAGGCTCAGTGGTAAACACAGGGGCCATCCGGCATCTCTCAGAGTAGACAAGAGAATAGATGTCATGTTCAAGAAGACTGCATGACACAGCAGGCTCAGTGGTAAACACAGGGACCATCCGGCATCTCTCAGAGTAGACAAGAGAATAGATGTCATGTTGAAGAAGACTGCATGACACAGCAGGCTCAGTGGTAAACACAGGAACCATCCGGCATCTCTCAGAGTAGACAAGAGAATAGATGTCATGTTGAAGAAGACTGCATGACACAGCAGGCTCAGTGGTAAACACAGGGACCATCCGGCATCTCTCAGAGTAGACAAGAGAATAGATGTCATGTTGAAGAAGACTGCATGACACAGCAGGCTCAGTGGTAAACACAGGAACCATCCGGCATCTCTCAGAGTAGACAAGAGAATAGATGTCATGTTGAAGAAGACTGCATGACACAGCAGGCTCAGTGGTAAACACAGGAACCATCCGGCATCTCTCAGAGTAGACAAGAGAATAGATGTCATGTTGAAGAAGACTGCATGACACAGCAGGCTCAGTGGTAAACACAGGGGCCATCCGGCATCTCTCAGAGTAGACAAGAGAATAGATGTCATGTTGAAGAAGACTGCATGACACAGCAGGCTCAGTGGTAAACACAGGGGCCATCCGGCATCTCTCAGAGTAGACAAGAGAATAGATGTCATGTTGAAGAAGACTGCATGACACAGCAGGCTCAGTGGTAAACACAGGGGCCATCCGGCATCTCTCAGAGTAGACAAGAGAATAGATGTCATGTTGAAGAAGACTGCATGACACAGCAGGCTCAGTGGTAAACACAGGGGCCATCCGGCATCTCTCAGAGTAGACAAGAGAATAGATGTCATGTTGAAGAAGACTGCATGACACAGCAGGCTCAGTGGTAAACACAGGAACCATCCGGCATCTCTCAGAGTAGACAAGAGAGTAGATGTCATGTTGAAGAAGACTGCATGACACAGCAGGCTCAGTGGTAAACACAGGGGCCATCCGGCATCTCTCAGAGTAGACAAGAGAATAGATGTCATGTTGAAGAAGACTGCATGACACAGCAGGCTCAGTGGTAAACACAGGGACCATCCGGCATCTCTCGAGTAGACACGAGAATAGATGTCATGTTGAAGAAGACTGCATGACACAGCAGGCTCAGTGGTAAACACAGGGACCATCCGGCATCTCTCGAGTAGACAAGAGAATAGATGTCATGTTGAAGAAGACTGCATGACACAGCAGGCTCAGTGGTAAACACAGGGGCCATCCGGTATCTCTCAGAGTAGACAAGAGAATAGATGTCATGTTGAAGAAGACTGCATGACACAGCAGGCTCAGTGGTAAACACAGGGGCCATCCGGCATCTCTCAGAGTAGACAAGAGAATAGATGTCATGTTGAAGAAGACTGCATGACACAGCAGGCTCAGTGGTAAACACAGGGGCCATCCGGCATCTCTCAGAGTAGACAAGAGAATAGATGTCATGTTGAAGAAGACTGCATGACACAGCAGGCTCAGTGGTAAACACAGGGGCCATCCGGCATCTCTCAGAGTAGACAAGAGAATAGATGTCATGTTGAAGAAGACTGCATGACACAGCAGGCTCAGTGGTAAACACAGGAACCATCCGGCATCTCTCAGAGTAGACAAGAGAATAGATGTCATGTTGAAGAAGACTGCATGACACAGCAGGCTCAGTGGTAAACACAGGGACCATCCGGCATCTCTCAGAGTAGACAAGAGAATAGATGTCATGTTGAAGAAGACTGCATGACACAGCAGGCTCAGTGGTAAACACAGGGACCATCCGGCATCTCTCAGAGTAGACAAGAGAATAGATGTCATGTTGAAGAAGACTGCATGACACAGCAGGCTCAGTGGTAAACACAGGGACCATCCGGCATCTCTCAGAGTAGACAAGAGAATAGATGTCATGTTGAAGAAGACTGCATGACACAGCAGGCTCAGTGGTAAACACAGGGGCCATCCGGCATCTCTCAGAGTAGACAAGAGAATAGATGTCATGTTGAAGAAGACTGCATGACACAGCAGGCTCAGTGGTAAACACAGGGGCCATCCGGCATCTCTCAGAGTAGACAAGAGAATAGATGTCATGTTGAAGAAGACTGCATGACACAGCAGGCTCAGTGGTAAACACAGGGACCATCCGGCATCTCTCAGAGTAGACAAGAGAATAGATGTCATGTTGAAGAAGACTGCATGACACAGCAGGCTCAGTGGTAAACACAGGGGCCATCCGGCATCTCTCAGAGTAGACAAGAGAATAGATGTCATGTTGAAGAAGACTGCATGACACAGCAGGCTCAGTGGTAAACACAGGGACCATCCGGCATCTCTCAGAGTAGACAAGAGAATAGATGTCATGTTGAAGAAGACTGCATGACACAGCAGGCTCAGTGGTAAACACAGGGACCATCCGGCATCTCTCAGAGTAGACAAGAGAATAGATGTCATGTTGAAGAAGACTGCATGACACAGCAGGCTCAGTGGTAAACACAGGGGCCATCCGGCATCTCTCAGAGTAGACAAGAGAATAGATGTCATGTTGAAGAAGACTGCATGACACAGCAGGCTCAGTGGTAAACACAGGGACCATCCGGCATCTCTCAGAGTAGACAAGAGAATAGATGTCATGTTGAAGAAGACTGCATGACACAGCAGGCTCAGTGGTAAACACAGGAACCATCCGGCATCTCTCAGAGTAGACAAGAGAATAGATGTCATGTTGAAGAAGACTGCATGACACAGCAGGCTCAGTGGTAAACACAAGAGAGAGGTTTCAAGGGAATATCCTTGACGATATACTTTAAACGATATCTATAGATGCCCCCAACGAAAGTATTCTGATCCTTACGAAACAGCCGAGTCCAAGGTGACAACTTAATTTTCTATTTCGCTAATTCGTACCATCTAATCTAGACAGGTCCATTAGGGATAATTTAAGACCTTCATTTGGTTACCTGTAACGGTGGGTGTGGCCAAACCGCTTGTGCACTCGACTAAGCCGAACCGTGTATATACGAATGAGTGAATGAACGCCAGGTATCTGTTGATTTTCTTTCAATTGGCGCAGGTGAAAGGGGCAGTAGACAACGACCTGAGATCGGTATGCGAAAACTTTCGCTGGGACTACTATACGTGGTTGTCACTTGCTATTTACTGATTGAGTGTTTTCCGCACGGTCCGTTACAGCAATCAGCCAAGTAAGTGATAACCACGTAGATATCACTTAGAGTGAGTAATGTCAACATTCAGGTATACCCTCCCAGGGCTTGGATTCACAAAGATATCTAACTCTTGTTATCCTAAGTTAGGCAAATCCTAGTTAGTTAAATCAAGTTTAATCATCTCTGGGTATTAAACGTTCACAAACAAAGAATATTAGTAAATATGACGATTGATTCATGTATTGTCATTAAGAATACGTCTGTGTGCAAACTTTCAGCTCAATTCGACGTTCGAAAGTGAGTGTTTTATCGATCCCCATATAAAACATCAATTAATTATTTATGATGGCTTAATTGATTATTTAGTAAATATGACAATTGATTCATGTATTGTCATTAAGAATACGTCTGTGTGAAAACTTTCAACTCGATTCGACGTTGGGAAGTGGGTGAAACATCGATTCCCATATAAAACATTAATTAATTATCATGAATTAATTGACTATTTTTAGTAAATATGACAATTGATACGTGTATTGTCATTAAGAATACGTCTGTGTAAAAAAACTTTCAGCTCAATTCGACGTTCGGAAGTGGGTTAAACATCGATTCCCATATAAAACATGAATTAATTATGATGAATTAATTGAATATTTAGTAAATATGACAATTGATTCGTGTATTGTCACTAAGAATACGTCTGTATGAAAACTTCCAACTCGCTTTGACGTTGGGAAGTGGGTTGAACATCGATTTCCATATAAAACATGAATTAATTAATTATGATGAATTAATTGACAATTTAGTAAATATGACAGTTGATTAATGTATTGTCATTAGAAATACGTCTGTGTAAACAATTTCAGCTTGATTGGACATCTAAAAGTAGGTAGAATATCGATTCAAAGATTCATCGATTTCCATGTAAACCATTAATTAATTAATTATGACGAATTAATTGACAATTTAGTAAATATGACAGTTGATTCATGTATTGTCATCAGGAATACGTCTGTGTAAAAAATTTCAGCTTGATCGGACATCTAAAAGTAGGTAGAATATCGATTCAAAGATTCCGTCCAGACAAACAAGGCAAGTTAATATAAGCGTTGTAATAAAATAAATGTTTCTTCCTAGACTCGAATATTGTAAAAAAGAAAATATTGTAACATATTACCAGTGACTACTAATAAGTAAGGAGAATGTGTTATTTGACTTCCCGTGTACAAATAGACCCAACAGATACCCCGGGAGTGAAATACACAGCACATAACACGACCTTAGCAAAGAAAGCAAATAATGATGATTTGTTCAAGGGTGGGACGAGCTTTCCTGTTGCGAAGTTAACTCGGCTTATTAGTCGCTTGTTAGACTTTAAGCCATAATGAAGAGTTGTGTTCGTCATCAACACAGGTGGATTGTAAATGTCCATACCCAGAATATCTAAACGAAGCTCTTACACGTAATACGTCTGGAATTGCTCTAGATCAATAAGACGAAATAACGATTATTCAAGGAAGACGATTAAAAGAACGAAAAAAACTTATTAAGAACATTATTTTTTAGAATAAATTCACAATAAAGGTTAAATCTACACGTTTCGGTGTATTTTTTTTTTTGTAGGTAGGTTGTAACGTACTCAGAAATATCGACCCCAAATGCACTTGAACATTTATAATATGAACTTTATTACACCACTTACTACTTATAAACGTTCACATATCACATATCAACATACAGACAGACGGCCTACCAGCTCAGCCAAGGTTGCAGGTTGGTCCTTCAACCAGTCATCCTCTCAGGTTGTAAGTCGTCCATGCAACTACTGCGTCCAGTGTAAGATCTTCAAAATGTCCTCATTTTGGTCTTCAGTTTCTGGCTTCGGTTGGATCCAGTGGTTGATCGTGTGCAACAAACGCTTCGGAAATTACCGTCGCATTTGACGGGGCAGGCGTAGTTGACGTCTGGGTAATGCTAGGTTAACTAGAGAGAATGTAAGACTCGAAGACTCGAGTTCTTGAAGATGTTCCGTGTATAGCTTTCAACACAGCTCCCCCACTTCAGTCTCGCTCTCCACTGTCTCCGTCTGTATTTTCCTTAATTGCATGTAAACATTTATTGCTAGGCAACGTAATAAAGCATTTTTTTTATTGATATTCCCACTGCCTTCTATAGTTTTGAAACTCGCCAGTCACTGCCTCGTGGATGATACAGATGCTATAATTTGGAACTTGCCGCAGTCACTGCCCAGTGAATAATACAGATGATACGGTTCTTTACAAGGCCTATGTATAATTCTTTCTATTAACAGAAATCTCTTAGCCTCTAATACCATAAGTGCCCTAGATGCTCTAGAAGTGTATTTATGTTGCTTATAGTGGTGATAAAACTTCATGGCCAGTAGAGTTAGTCAGTGTATACAAAGAAAAGCCAAGGATAAACATTTCTAATGTAGGGATTTACTAGAGTAGATACCGTGTGCTTAGTAAATCCATGTTAAGAGTAAAGAACTGTAAATGCTTTAAAAATAAAGGAAAGTTAATTACTACATTTACAGTCGCAAAGTACATCTTCAATTTTCAAACATGTCAAAAATAAAAATAATGAACAAATTGTAATGTATCAAAAACGTAACCTCCAAGGACACCACAGACGCAAATAAGAACCATTTGTGGAATACATTGATTAATGATTGAGACTCAACCTGACTATGATTCATTATCCACTAGAAACGACATTATTAAGTTAGCAAATAAATACATGTGTATTTGGACATAATACCATTTATTATTTGCATCGTTGCTGTTGCTGTGCTCAACACCAGTGAACAGTTGATAGATTCAAGTTAAAAACCCGTCAGAGAAAACCGGTAATCGAACCCTGGATCTTCTGCATTGCGCGCAGGAATAAACCCACATCACCACGAGAAACCCACACAAACTACTCAATTTTAATTCTGGCAATATATTTTTCTTAATATACAAAACCAATTTTAGTTATTAAGTACATTTTTTTTCCTCCAAACTAAATTTGTGTTCACATCACAATTTTTAAATCACAACTCGCGCATTTCGTAACACTGTTGCCTAATCTTAATCGAAGTGAATTACGCCTGAGCACAGCAATAACGCTCGCTTAACCCTATTAGGTCCCCCCAACACTGTTCTCGCCGTTATTACCAGACCAATCCCCTACTTTGCGTCTCGGAATTTATTTAACAAGCTTTCCGTCAGTTCGTATATGCGTCTTCATGTAACGCAGCGATAAAGAGAAAATTGAATTTCCTTATGCGTTTACCTCGATCGCTGAAAATATAAGCTCGAGCTTACGAAGAGGATGAAGGAGCATAGCCAATAACCCAGTGCATGGCAGCCGCCATTGACACATTTCTAAATGAAAGACCAGCATTTGATGCACTTCAACGGTTTAGGTGTATCATGGGAACAAACCACATGCATGCGTATCACCATAATGATAACATATAACTTTAAACTTAAAACAATAAATAAGAAAAACCTTCAGAACTTTAATACTTGTCATTTACTTCTTAACTAAAAAAGTTACAATTTTAGTTATCGATAAAACATTTGATTGGGTCAGAAAATCGTGAATTTTATTTTTGTATGGTATTATTATCATCACATACAATTTGTTGTTTATACATGTGCTTTAGCCCACCCTTTAACATTAACACCTTTAATATTTATAGTTTCTAGTGGTATAGTAAATACTTTCCATTAAGGCACACTTGTGTAATATATAATACTTCAAGCTTACTAAAAACCTGTGTTTTGTGTGCTTTTCACATTTCATTACTTTGATCCTCATTTAGATTATTATATATTATGTTCGTAACTGTACTGATATCGTACTCATGTATTGTAGATCTAAACCTACTGAAATTCATTTCACGTGATACATTTTACCAAATGAACCTACTTACACTAACTTGAAGGAACTAATGGAAGAAACTTGTTTTTAAGGAAATTGTTTAAACAAATAAAACTCCATCGTATAAAATAGTTTACTAAATTGTCCCGAGAACATAGATTTCAAGTCAAATGTATCATAATGCGTCAAAAATGTAAGTTATAATTTGATATGTTTTGGTTTTAAAGGTACTTCAAAATTGTTAAATAACCTTTCATTTATAAAAATGAACAAAATAATACATACCATCATTGGCCTTCTATGTGGAAAATATTGATAAACAATAAAGATACTAATTGTATTGTAAAGCTTGCAAAACAAATATACAATAAATACTACTCCAAGTGGAGACAATAACTGTTTTGTATGCAAAATGATATGTTTATTCACAGCTTAGTTAATAGTGATGTACTATGTTAGGGCCTACGTGATGCGAGGAAGTGCTACGCCCTGTAGAATATCCTTCACACCAACTCAAGGCATTACAAGGCTGTGTACGCACTGTAAATTATGCAACACCCAGCTTATTCCCTAACTAACCATCACACGGCCAATATTCATGCAAATGATGCGTCAGCTTCGAGCTTCGAGGGACCACCGCCGCGCGACCTTGAAACATTCATTCGGTCAGTCAAGTTACGCGTCACTGCTGTATCCGAGCCTAGTCTCAACTTAGGCCAGGATTGGTGACACTACGCCAACGTATGAAACCTAGAATTGCGCACAATTTTTGATTCATGAGGCCGACTGGAGCTATAACCAGAGCCAATAACCGTACTAACTTTCGTGGGCAATCCTCAACCTGATCCCCTAACCTAACCGAATTTCGTGGGATGTCAGGTAGCTGGGCAAAGTCACTTTGATTCAGTGTCACCCATCCTGGCCTTATCCGACTCCCATCCAAGCCCCGAGGGAGCGACATCTATGGAGTATTATCTACACTAGGAAAACGCTCTGTTTGACGCGATGATAAGCGAGCGCGTCTATATCTACGAACTTTCTGCCGAAAAGTTCTCAAAGCTAATAAAAACAACAATAAACAACAATACAAGAATGCGCATTGCAAACTTAATTTCTTATTTCCATAGCTATTATACTTCCCGACATTGTTGGACGTCGTGCAGTGTGCGTTGCTAAGATTTTTCGTTGTCATTTTGTCTAGTGTTTTCGCCGCGGTCCGCCACCGTTACTATCACTTATAAACAGCAATAGAAATGTAATTTCTGCCTCTAATACGTATCAGATTCCGTTTATATTAGTATATTCGTGACCGGCCAAAAATTTACTATAATATAGCTACCTCACATTTTCCCGTTACTGTGTTTCAGAAAAATATTTTCGAGTAACTTTTGTGTAACTTTGCCAATACTTATCAGATCGTCATAAAATGAACCTATTCGTGCCCGTAAAAATCGTTATAAAAATATGGACACCTCTTATTTTGCCGCCATTTTGCTTCAGAAAAATATTTTCTAGAACTATGGTGTAACTTTTTAACTTTTCGAACGATTTTGCCACAAAACTATACACCTTCAATCCTCATCGAGGTTTGTAGATGGACAAAATCTCAACTTGATCGGTTTTTCTGTTTGACCGCTATCGACAGACATAAAAACAAACAAAAAAACAGAACAAAGTTCCGTAAACGTCTAATGAAGACGCTCGCTTCGCTCGCTTAAAAAGACATTTTAAAATCTGCCCAGAAAATAGCTGTATGTTATTTTCCTTTGGAAAACGTGAAATTTTGATAATTTGGCATAATATATTCGCATTTAGTAATCACGATTGTACAAGCAATCTGCAGACTAAAATGTCTCATAGAAACAATAATAAATATCCGTTTGAAATTTGGATTGTATTAGGCTTGACGTTTTACAATCTATCTACTTTAAGTTAAATCTTTGTGAGCAGTTGCTATAAACCAAAGAGATTTTTATCTGTACGGTCATATTTCTTTTGGATTAAATCATTGCAATGTAAACGACTTGAATGTAGACAGGTAAGATTTACCGACTGAAATTGAATTCACTGTTCTGTATTTTGATCTCACTTATATGACTTTCTAGCGTTGACCTTCAGTAGCAGTGTCTCCAAAAATAGACCATATTCGACTGATCAGTACCATGCGTAGTTAGTAAAGCCAGGCTTCATCCGAAGGCAATTATAAAATGAATGGTCTGTGGGTGTTAACAATTTGGCGGACACAATCAGTAATATTACATCAATGAGATAAAACAAAGGTTAAGGCCTATCCAGCGCCAGGAGGGACAAGTTTTCTCACTAGCTGCGCTGCCGTCAGCCACAAATCCCAAACCCCAAAAAAACAAAAACCAAGGTTATAGTTGAAGCACAGTATAAAGAGGCCTCTTTATACTGTGGTTGAAGGTTGAAACGGTTGCACAAAGAACCGCAGAGCGCCAGCAGTCACGCAAACTACTCTCGCGCCACATCCGATCTAGTAGCTGTTTTGAACATTTGCAACGGCTAACTACTTCAAGTTAATCTCACAAACTATGTATCTCAAATCCAAATTGGTAAACGGAGTTATACACAAGAATGCTGTTCTATTATGCAAACATTTAAAATTTGTATTTTTTGTATTATACTAACCGCATTAGTACCTCAAAAATAAAAATACATCCAAGTCTGGGTCCAGCCAACGCGCCGGAAATTAAAAAATCAGAAAGTCACGATACATCTTCTTTAATAGATTAACGAAATGTTGATCAAAGTCTGATAAAAAAAATTGGAATAAGTCAATTAATTGGTTTCTTTGCAACTTTAGGGCGGGTATACGAATATAAAACGGCCGGTACTCCCGTAAATGGGGACATTTATTTTGTTTAATTTTTTCCAATACCTTAAAAACCTGTCCATACAACTGACCAACAATAACCGAAATCCTATTTCCAACACAACATGTCTGGAATGGCCTAACTAAACCACGTTGTTAACAGGGCAGAGTAGTTTCAGTAGCCGCTCGCTCGTCGCTCAAATAAAAACAAATTCGTTAAACCTCTGCGTTTGCTAGCGAAGGTTAATTGAGATATAAACGCCAAGGTTACTTCCCAAATACCAGTTTGAGTGCGAATATTGTCCGGTCGCCGCCCATTACTTGTGCCTTGTGTATCCTCTAGATGTCTACTGTCTACTCCGACCCTCATGAAGCAAGCCAGGCTTGGCCACTCAAAGCTATGATATTGAACTACTTCGTTCGGCTCAATTCAGTGATCGTGTGCGTTTTAGACCATACAGCAACTCACGAATCTCATTTCTAAGACCCAATAGACTGAGGTTTACTTCGTCATTACCTTTTATATTTTTGCACCGTTATTTTATTTTTTAGCTGTCCGAAACCAAAACAAATTTGTATATTTGTTTCAAATAATACCATTCATTAAATAAAGCAAGGTATGAAATAATTCTGTTCGACATTTGGTAAAAGTTACTTTTGAACTGTAACTCTCCAAACAGGTATCAGTAGCAAATGTTTACAAAAATGTTTATTGATAGTGTAACAATAAATAGAGTTATTAACTAATAAAAAAGTCAGTTCTACTGTAACATTAATTTGTTTCTTATTCGATAATATCTTCTTAATTTACCAAACCGTTAATTGAAACTATATTTTCATCCATGACGTATTAAAATCGGCGTTACATCCAACTGCACTTCCGATTGTTTGTTTAATTTAATCTAATTTTAGTAATTTGTTGGTTATTATATTAAAAGAAACCATGTACTTCGTAACGTAAGCTTTTAAACTACGACTGCATTGTGAATGTATACAGATAAGAATAATTCTTTCAAACGGAGGTTTACGTGCAAGAATAAAATTAGTGAATGTTTACTCTCTAAAACCGGTATTTCTTACGCTCATAAACGCGTTAAACCTCGAATGGATTTTAATAAAAACGTGTGAAATCTTTCATCACACAAAAGTGTATTAAAAGGGAACACATTCACAATCCTAAACACCGCGTTTATGTCGACTAATGTATTACTTCACAAAAATAAAGAGCAATAAATTTAGTTGTGCTATGTGTTTTACTACGGCTATTAAATTGAAAGTATGAAGTAGTAGTAGTTGAAGTTTGAAGTAGTAGTAATCGAAGTTAAATTGAAAGTAATTTATTTTCCTCGCAACTTGTCCTAGTTCAAACAAACACGACTTTTAAAAGAAGTGTCTTTGTAAGGTATATATTTATTTATTCATAATTGACAGAATACGTTGTATTTAATAATTACTAACAAATATTCCATAAAAAAAAGAGAATGCCAAACTGTATGTCTAGAGACGAAAGTTATTTTTACACCTCTCTATGTGTTTATATCAGTTATGGGTTGAAAGCCGAGGCGTGCTGGGGACTCTAGGGCTGGTTAACCCAGTTACCGTAACAGGGTCTCAACATTTAGTTGGGCGCTGCAGTGCTAATACCGTAATACCGTAATACTGTAATACCGCAGGGAAATATAGAAGACACATAAGACGATAACGGTGTGGCTAGAAACAAAATGTGAATATTGTTCATCCCAAACGACCTGACGAATATTGAAGACATGATATGTCTATGTAACACAAACGAAATTCATTCGATATAATCTTGATGCTATGAAGTTGTTGGTAAACATCACTATTGACACAGTCATTATGTTTGTCAGCGCCTAATTGTAATTTAAACAACCATGGGTCTTTTCGTAACCATGAATTATGAAGGTGACACAAATCACTTAAAAGCACGGGAGTTCAATGTTTTTTGTTGGTGCCTTTCAAAATGTATTCAACATGAACATGTTGGAACGATGTGGGACTAGATGCTTCAAAGATCTACAGGTATTCTAAAAATTGGATGATAAATTGTTTGTTTGCATAAAATTTGATAATTTTAATAATATCTTAAGTTGTCTAATTCGATGCGAACACGATAAGTTTTGAATCCCTTTTTGCCAATATCTGTTGATATTGATAATGTCTGTTGATATTGATAATATCTGTTGATATTGATAATATCTGTTGATATTGATAATATCTGTTGATATTGATAATATCTGTTGATATTGATAATATCTGTTGATATTGATAATATCTGTTGATATTGATAATATCTGTTGATATTGATAATATCTGTTGATATTGATAATATCGGTTGATATTGATAATATCTGTTGAAATTGATAATATTGTCATGTAGCAAGATCACGCGCCGACCCACCCTTGTCCCTACCACCCTGGTACGGGACTCGAACCCACGTTCTGGTCGGCTGTCTCAAGGTTTTACTGGTTACGTAACACTCTCTCGACATACGTGAACCTTCACATGCGGGATCTTTGGCAAGACTGAGGAGAACAGGGAATCTAGGTTATGTTGAATCACAAGACCCTTGGTTCGAATCTTGAGGAACCATATTATTTATTATTACTTACATTTATCCTATACGTGGCTTTAGCGTGGCGAACCTGACTATGGTCATAATCAGCCTGATGGGCACATTCCATCTGATCTAACGAGGGCCAGCGCTCCATACCTCATAACCGCATTTCCAGCTGGCCACCGTCAACCCGTTGGTCCTCCAATCGCCTGTCCGTATCCGCGTCTTCGTCCTCAGATCCTTGCGTCCTCTGCCACGTCCATATCGTACTCTTCCGCTCGTCTCCCACGTACCCTTATTCCTCGCCTTGGCCGCCAGGACATACTTCCCCCGTTCCACCACATCTGCCCTCGCGGGGTCAGCCCTCCACGGCGGCCACGGCCTCCTTGTCTCACGAACCTACCGGACAACCATCTTGCTCGGCTCCTTCGGTAAGACTCCCGTCCGTCGCGTGGCGCAAAACTCGCCTCGCTTCGGCCTCTGATGACTTAGCAGTCACGATTGAAATAATGACGAAAACGCTGACAAACGCTGTGGCAATAGTAGGTGTTGCACACAAGTAGAATGACACACAGAGCTTACATAAACCACGGATTCCAATAAATAGTAAAAGATGGACAAGTTCATCCTTTTACATCACATCCCCCCGCCTCGGATAAAATCGTCTCTGATTTTGACCGTGGTTTATGATATGATGATACGCGACAAACAAACGCAGCATGTTACCAGCCGGAGGATCCTAACTAATCAAAAATACCATAGGCAACGTTCCTCACACCTCCGCCACAAATACACACTCAAGTGAAGCTACTGGAGACATGACCTGTAAAACCATTCGCCTAGGTAGGTACCTAACAAAAGTGAGAACAATAAAATGTGCCTAGAGGTCATGCTCCTCAACAAGGTTACATTAATACAAATTTAAAAAATGTATAAACTCAAAATCAAAACAATAAACAAAACCATATTCTCTGAAATACATTTTGTTTGAACCAAGATAAAAATTTAAAATGGTGGTTTTGAGAAAGTAAAATTATGGTCCCTCTTGACAACAGTGGGCATCCAGGAGCGAACAATTCTTCGCTTGGAGCCCGGTCGCCGATTAACAGGTCCCACAGCAGGGTCGGCTGACACTGACAGTTGACACGCGCAGGCGTCTCGAAATGTAACTGCAACACAAACAGACCAACGGCAGTTACCTGTACACAATGAGAGCGCCGGCCACCTACCAGCGGCCCTCCATACGATAGCCTTTGCATCGCCAACTGGCACCCTCCCGTCACTTGCTACACACCCTACTTTCAACGAAACCAGAGCATATTAAACGGCCATTGTTGCCAAAAACACAAAGTAATTTCAAATACTCCTTGCCAAAATAACACCTGATTTTAAACAAATTTTGACGGTTATAATTTAAACTGGAAGCTCACATCAATCGAAATCCACAACCTCCAATCACCCTCCAAAAACACGTGAATACCTTTCCTCGCTTAGGCAGTCCCAACCTTCTACCAATGTAGAATTCGCTCGCCGGCTGCCCAGGGAAACCAAACAATGCATTCAAGTCTGTAACAATCTTACTAAAAAGAATGTTACAAACTTCTCGTAGCGTTCACAAAACCTTCCAACCATCCTGCCAAAGTTCGAACGTAACTAAAACTACCATCACCCGAGAATCACAGACCAAAACAAGAACCGGTGCCTGCCCGACATGAACGTCACAAGTCGCAGAGCGAATCAACCCTTTGAAATTACTAGGAGTGTCCAAACGTACCCTAAACCTAATGCTTAACCTAACAAAATAATAAAATTAACCATCATCTATGAAATCATAAGATTGAAGACCATAATCCTATGCTATAATAAAACTTAAATACACTCGTAAGACACCCCCGCTGAAAGCAAGGTGCAAAACACCTAGCACCTGTCTAGTGTATGATCCTCGCGTGAACGGAGTATATCGTGCCTCGAACTCGACGCTCGACGCTCGACGGACCCAAAACGCAGATACAGCAAATTCCTCCCTACGCTGGGCGAAAAAATCACGACAGAAAATATCGAAGTTATACATTAGTTACTTGTACCTACAAAAGTTACTCGAAAAGTCATAAACCCACAGAGAGAACACACACTCAAGCCATGCACACAATCTACACATGCTTACACCTACATGAGCGACAAAACATATGGGCCCCCAAAGGCCCCCACAGTCGCCCTTCAATGACGAAAACACAATGGACCTCCAAAGGCCCCCACAGTCGCCCTTCAATGACGAAAAACACAATGGACCTCCAAAGGCCCCCACAGTCGCCCTTCAATGACGAAAACACAATGGACCTCCAAAGGCCCCCACAGTCGCCCTTCAATGACGAAAAACACAATGGACCTCCAAAGGCCCCCACAGCCGCACATATACATGAAAACATGTACACATTGTATACATGCACCTGTCATACATTCCTACATTCATACATTCGATACAACCAACAAAATGCATCTACAAATGTTTCATAACTCGGCCACAGAAGACAAAAGTGCAGTGCTTGCGAAGTTATAAACTGGCCGCAATGATAAATCGGAACAGCTCTTAGAACGAGCACCTCACTCATCGTCGCAGGCGAAAACTGCTGACGCGAGTACGGCCGCGTGGTCAGTTACAAAATACAATCACATTCCAAGCAATATAAACAACGAATAACACACGCTAACTAAGCCATACGTCATTCACCGGCAAAAGCGGGACTCGAACCTAGTACAGCGAATGTTTTCCGTGCCCAAGAAAAACCACGACAAAGCCAACGGACGCTCGAACCATCAAAGAAAAAACGCAGAAATCTCATTTTCACAGAAGTAAACAAAAGTCACAGCACTGCACCTAGTGGACCGGAGTTCGAATTGAAACAGCGACGCAACCATGTTCATCACGTATCTCGACGTTGACACTTGAATCAACACAGCAATCAATAATAAATCCCCCAGCGCAGAGAGGCTTAAGTGCGACGAAACCAAACTCAGGCCTAGATAAAAAACAACACAGAGCCTAGAATTTCGCCACGCCTGATAATGACGTCATCGGCACGTAATCCGAACACCGAACTGCCTGTACACAAAACCTACGTAGCAAATACACGCTAACAAACTATATAGTCAGATTCGCGAAGCCAGTACCACGTCAAAATGAAATAACTAGAATTTTGATAAAATGAAAACTGTTTTCCCCAGCTGCCTAAAAGAACTTGATAACAAATTGTATCAAGACCCTAGCCTCCACCAAATTTGTCATGTAGCAAGATCACGCGCCGACCCACCCTTGTCCCTACCACCCTGGTACGGGACTCGAACCCACGTTCTGGTCGGCTGTCTCAAGGTTTTACTGGGGACGTAACACTCTCTCGACATACGTGAACCTTCACATGCGGGATCTTTGGCAAGACTGAGGAGAACAGGGAATCTAGGTTATGTTGAATCACAA
Source organism: Isoperla grammatica (assembly GCA_945910005.1). Classification (NCBI taxonomy): domain Eukaryota; kingdom Metazoa; phylum Arthropoda; class Insecta; order Plecoptera; family Perlodidae; genus Isoperla; species Isoperla grammatica. Next base: position 44,860,508 of record OX246746.1, read on the forward strand.
GACCCTTGGTTCGAATCTTGAGGAACCATATTTATTATTACTTACATTTATCCTATACGTGGCTTTAGCGTGGCGAACCTGACTATGGTCATAATCAGCCTGATGGGCACATTCCATCTGATCTAACGAGGGCCAGCGCTCCATACCTCATAACCGCATTTCCAGCTGGCCACCGTCAACCCGTTGGTCCTCCAATCGCCTGTCCGTATCCGCGTCTTCGTCCTCAGATCCTTGCGTCCTCTGCCACGTCCATATCGTTCTCTTCCGCTCGTCTCCCACGTACCCTTATTCCTCGCCTTGGCCGCCAGGACATGCTTCCCCGTTCCACCACATCTGCCCTCGCGGGATCAGCCCTCCACGGCGGCCACGGCCTCCTTGTCTCACGAACCTACCGGACAACCATCTTGCTCGGCTCCTTCGGTAAGACTCCCGTCCGTCGCGTGGCGCAAAACTCGCCTCGCTTCGGCCTCTGATGACTTAGCAGTCACGATTGAAATAATGACGAAAACGCTGACAAACGCTGTGGCAATAGTAGGTGATGCACACAAGTAGAATGACACACAGAGCTTACATAAACCACGGATTCCAATAAATAGTAAAAGATGGACAAGTTCATCCTTTTACATCCCAATATCTGTTGATATTGATAATATCTACCCCAGTTTCATTCGAAAATTATTATACTGAATACAATTTAAAGATTCTAACGAAAAACATTAAAATCATACGATTTTCAATCAATTTGTGTCGAATATACTTAAACTTGAATCGAATGAAGTAAGACGTACACGAATGATCATATCCATGGACGCAATGTGTTTAGGAATATACCTGTCAGTACTTAGTAAAGCTGAACAGAACTTAGTCAAAACTTAGTAAATGTATTATTTCCATATGGTGGAGGGGCCGGGTTGGTTATCAAATCAGCAATGCCAATTAATATTGTCATTTGTCATGATGGTAACAAATATATTTTTATTAGAAATTTTCATAATAAGAATGCAACAAGAATTAAAGCACCAAGACAAGAATGATAAGGATTATTTTGGTATTTAGTTAGTAGAAATATCATAGCATTCTCAACTTGGTAATAACCCTGGTTATGCTTACGAGCTGTTTAACAACTGATTAAAAAACCCGGCATAAGTCTTCAATATAACAACTTATATTAATTTGCATCCATGCAGTCTCATTTGAAATAAATCCTTAAATAAATAAAATCAAAATATGTATTCATATAATTCTATAATTGAATTACTGTTATTGTATTGTTTTCATTTACATTAATTAGCTCCAATTGAGATGGTTGGGCCCACAGTCTGTTGCTAGGCTACTCAATTGTTGTATCTGTCTGATGTCTGGAACAAAACACGACCAAATGGACATTATTAAAGCGTTGTGAAATCTTTTGTTATCCTATACAAATCATTGTCATAACATAATAGAACATACATTAATTGATTGCATGATCAAATATTTCCATTACAATTCAATTCAATTATTATTCGTGATGAATAGGCTGCATATTTATTAACTAACACAGCCGTATAGGTATCTGAACAATGCTATGTACAACTTTCAACACTCAAATATACATACCCCGTATATCAAACTACAACTGGAATAGTAGACTGGATTTGCCGATTGCAATCGCAATCTACAATTATCCAATCACTCTTGACCAGATCACAATCCTAAAATCGTGCAACTAGGATATAAATTCAACAATAATAACTAACAAGACAAATATAAAAGTTATAGACTCTTTATTTCCATTAAAGTAGTTGTTGCTTGAGGTGTTGTTGTGACAGTGCTCAATACGTATTTAACCGTTCTCCTTCCTGATTGGTTCACGTGACTCGGATCTACGATTCACAATCTTATTTTAGAGCTCGGTCTATAAAAAGATTGCAGTCGTAGACTGGCCCAACTGAGCTACTGCGCATGCGCCGCCAATCGTAAGCTCGAATCTACGATTGCAATTGTCAGTTCGGACCCTAATGTGATATGGCCTTATACTTAAAAGACTAGACAGTGAATGTACGTTTGTATCGAGGTCAATGGATGTGATTGTTTGTTATATACAGTGTTGCCAATATCAGCTGCCAACTGGCAAGGATTTGAACGCCCCATGCATACAGCTTAGTTATGACTAGGGCTGATTACTGTTTTGCTCTACTTATTTGGACTAATTTGTACTAAAGTGAAGACACAGAGGGACGCGTTTGTATAATACGTAAAATTAGTAGTTTACAACATGACATTTAATTAAAAAACGTTATTATTTTAATTGACCATTTTTAAATTTTTTATTACTGTACGTTTGATTAATATTATAGTGTCCCAATACTCTTAGCATTCATTCTAGTCCTTATATCGTAATATTCTGTAGTAAAACCAAAACTATTTAAAAGATATTTTCTAAAAAAAGTCATGTTTTCTCACATAAAAAACGATATTATAATTTCATCTTGCCGATAGCAGAATATACTACGCACTTTCAAGATCCATTTTATGAAATTAATTTGTGTTCAAACATATAAGTAACCGACTAACCGTATATATATGCTCTCTGTCGATGAATCAAAAAGCAACACACGTCTTAAACGAATGTGTCACACATGACTGTCTCAAAATATGAATAATCAGTATTCCTTCAAATGAGTATTTAAAGTGCCTAAAAAAATATACAAGATGTATTTTCATAACAAGTAAGTATTATAATGGATGCATTATGAACTCTATGAAGTATTTAGCTTAAGCTTTCCCCTGGAAAGTCACGTATTTATAGGTCAATACAGATAAGAAGATGCTTTAGAAGGATCGTAAAGGAACCCAGATACCAGAAGAACATTTTCATATGAGTCTCAAACTATTATGGTTGGGTAAGCACTTTACATGGATCAATATTAGATTCCCCAAAGCAGCTGACCAAGTCATTAAAACAACGAAACAACGAAATAAGTAGTTCCGGTGTCTTAATACGGATTAGTTGCTACTGGGTGTTACCCAGTTAAAAGACTAATGCAATTAAGTATGCTGTCTACATTGATGTACTTCGCCCACATTCAATCAAGTCTCCAGTTTGGTATTATCTTTCGGGGATTGTTATTATTATTATTTTTATTTTTTTTACTATCATTATTATTATTATTATTATTATTATTATTATTATTATTATTATTGTTATTATTATTATTATTATTATTATTATTATTATTATTATTATTATTATTATTATTATTTTTATTATTATTATTACTATTATTATTATTATTAATATTATTATTATGTATTTAAAATCATAACTAGAACTTCAATCTGAAAAAAATGACCATGAATTGCATTTAATGAATAAACGGTGAGGGTTTATGTCAATATCAATAGCTTTGCTATTCGCTGATGAGCTCGTTGTAACTCCCCCCCCCCCCCCCGGTCATAAAAGTGACCTATATTCATTTGGCTTTTGTATTTGTGTTGTTAGTTCTAGATTAAATATCATTATGCTACGTCAATTACTGTGTTCATTCCATTGACATAGAATAAATATCAATCCATTTTGTCAAAGCTTTGCATTTTACCTCAGTATTTACATTTAATTAAAATATACTTTATAGTTATACCAACAAATAAAATATGTAATTTGTGAGTTGAGCATGAAAATTTTTGCAAACATATAAAGTTGCCTATGATTACGAAATATTCGGATCCATACTCTCGTTCCTACTATCTACTAAAGTCATCGTATAACAACTTCGGTAATGCTTTCGTCATCAATCAATGACGTGTTTATGGTCTCGACCAACCCGAGCAGGTATTTGAATTAGCCACGGCCGCTGGTTGGCTGCCGCTCACCCACCCGTGACGGAAGCAACACCGAAGTTGTTGTACGATGACTATACTCGAAACAGGTGCATTATAGCTAATTTACGCCCGTGGAATGTCTACCTAGAAATTCCTAAGATTGCGTCCGTGGCTTATTAAGCTTGTGCATTCTACTAAGCGGAAGACTGCCTTTACGACTGTGTGAACGCAGAAATCTGTTGATTTTCAGTGAAACAGAGCGTATGAAAGTAAGAACCTATGTCGGTATGAGATACTCATGTTGGTTGCTTGTCTGCCAACCCCATGCAGAGAGTATGAAAGGAAGGAACTATGTCGGTATGAGATACTCATGTTGGTTGTCTGCCTACCTACCCCATGCAGAGTGTATGAAAGGAAGGAACTATGTCGGTATGAGATACTCATGTTGGTTGTCTGTCTACCTACCCCATGCAGAGTGTATGAAAGGAAGGAACTATGTCGGTATGAGATACTCATGTTGGTTGTCTGTCTACCTACCCCATGCAGAGTGTATGAAAGGAAGGAACTATGTCAGTATGAGATACTTATGTTGGTTGTCTGTCTACCTACCCCATGCAGAGTGTATGAAAGGAAGGAACTATGTCGGTATGAGATACTCATGTTGGTTGTCTGTCTACCTACCCCATGCAGAGTGTATGAAAGGAAGGAACTATGTCAGTATGAGATACTTATGTTGGTTGTCTGTCTACCTACCCCATGCAGAGTGTATGAAAGGAAGGAACTATGTCAGTATGAGATACTTATGTTGGTTGTCTGTCTACCTACCCCATGCAGAGTGTATGAAAGGAAGGAACTATGTCGGTATGAGATACTTATGTTGGTTGTCTGTCTACCTACCCCATGCAGAGTGTATGAAAGGAAGGAACTATGTCAGTATGAGATACTTATGTTCGTTGTCTGTCTTCCTACCCCATGCAGAGTGTATGAAAGGAAGGAACTATGTCAGTATGAGATACTTATGTTGGTTGTCTGTCTACCTACCCCATGCAGAGTGTATGAAAGGAAGGAACAATGTCAGTATGAGATACTTATGTTGGTTGTCTGTCTACCTACCCCATGCAGAGTGTATGAAAGGAAAGAACTATGTCAGTATGAGATACTTATGTTGGTTGTCTGTCTACCTACCCCATGCAGAGTGTATGAAAGGAAGGAACTATGTCGGTATGAGATACTTATGTTGGTTGTCTGTCTACCTACCCCATGCAGAGTGTATGAAAGGAAGGAACTATGTCGGTATGAGATACTTATGTTGGTTGTCTGTCTACCTACCCCATGCAGAGAGTATGAAAGGAAGGAACTATGTCGGTATGAGATACTTATGTTGGTTGTCTGTCTACCTACCCCATGCAGAGAGTATGAAAGGAAGGAACTATGTCGGTATGAGATACTTATGTTGGTTGTCTGTCTACCTACCCCATGCAGAGAGTATGAAAGGAAGGAACTATGTCAGTATGAGATACTTATGTTGGTTGTCTGTCTACCTACCCCATGCAGAGTGTATAAAAGGAAGGAACTATGTCGGTATGAGATACTTATGTTGGTTGTCTGTCTACCTACCCCATGCAGAGTGTATGAAAGGAAGGAACTATGTCGGTATGAGATACTCATGTTGGTTGTCTGTCTACCTACCCCATGCAGAGTGTATGAAAGGAAGGAACTATGTCGGTATGAGATACTTATGTTGGTTGTCTGTCTACCTACCCCATGCAGAGTGTATGAAAGGAAGGAACTATGTCGGTATGAGATACTTATGTTGGTTGTCTGTCTACCTACCCCATGCAGAGAGTATGAAAGGAAGGAACTATGTCAGTATGAGATACTTATGTTGGTTGTCTGTCTACCTACCCCATGCAGAGTGTATGAAAGGAAGGAACTATGTCGGTATGAGATACTTATGTTGGTTGTCTGTCTACCTACCCCATGCAGAGTGTATAAAAGGAAGGAACTATGTCGGTATGAGATACTCATGTTGGTGGTCTGTCTACCTACCACATGCAGAGTGTATGAAAGGGAGGAACTATGTCAGTATGAGATACTTATGTTGGTTGTCTGTCTACCTACCCCATGCAGAGTGTATGAAAGGAAGGAACTATGTCGGTATGAGATACTTATGTTGGTTGTCTGTCTACCTACCCCATGCAGAGTGTATGAAAGGTAGGAACTATGTCGGTATGAGATACTTATGTTGGTTGTCTGTCTACCTACCCCATGCAGAGTGTATGAAAGGAAGGAACTATGTCAGTATGAGATACTTATGTTGGTTGTCTGTCTACCTACCCCATGCAGAGTGTATGAAAGTAAGAACCTATGTCGGTATGAGATACTCATGTTGGTTGCTTGTCTGCCAACCCCATGCAGAGTGTATGAAAGTAAGAACCTATGTCGGTATGAGATACTCATGTTGGTTGCTTGTCTACCTACCCCATGCAGAGTGTATGAAAGTAAGAACCTATGTCGGTATGAGATACTTATGTTGGTTGTCTGTCTACCTACCCCATGCAGAGAGTATGAAAGGAAGGAACTATGTCGGTATGAGATACTTATGTTGGTTGTCTGTCTACCTACCCCATGCAGAGTGTATGAAAGGAAGGAACTATGTCAGTATGAGATACTTATGTTGGTTGTCTGTCTACCTACCCCATGCAGAGTGTATGAAAGGAAGGAACTATGTCGGTATGAGATACTTATGTTGGGTGTCTGTCTACCTACCCCATGCAGAGTGTATGAAAGGAAGGAACTATGTCGGTATGAGATACTCATGTTGGTTGTCTGTCTACCTACCCCATGCAGAGTGTATGAAAGGAAGGAACTATGTCAGTATGAGATACTTATGTTGGTTGTCTGTCTACCAACCCCATGCAGAGTGTATGAAAGGAAGGAACTATGTCGGTATGAGATACTCATGTTGGTTGTCTGTCTACCAACCCCATGCAGAGAGTATAAAAGGAAGGAACTATGTCGGTATGAGATACTCATGTTGGTGGTCTGTCTACCTACCACATGCAGAGTGTATGAAAGGAAGGAACTATGTCGGTATGAGATACTCATGTTGGTGGTCTGTCTACCTACCCCATGCAGAGTGTATAAAAGGAAGGAACTATGTCGGTATGAGATACTCATGTTGGTTGTCTGTCTACCTACCCCATGCAGAGTGTATGAAAGAAAGGAACTATGTCGGTATGAGATACTCATGTCGGTTGCTTGTCTACCAACCCCATGCAGAGTGTATGAAAGTAAGAACCTATGTCGGTATGAGATACTCATGTTGGTTGCTTGTCTGCCAACCCCATGCAGAGTGTATGAAAGTAAGAACCTATGTCGGTATGAGATACTCATGTTGGTTGCTTGTCTACCTACCCCATGCAGAGTGTATGAAAGTAAGAACCTATTTCGGTATGAGATACTCATGTTGGTTGCTTGTCTACCAACCCCATGCAGAGTGTATGAAAGTAAGAACCTATGTCGGTATGAGATACTCATGTTGGTTGCTTGTCTACCAACCCCATGCAGAGTGTATGAAAGTAAGAACCTATGTCGGTATGAGATACTCATGTTGGTTGCTTGTCTGCCAACCCCATGCAGAGTGTATGAAAGGAAGGAACTATGTCGGTATGAGATACTCATGTTGGTTGTCTGTCTGCCAACCCCATGCAGAGTGTATCAAAGGAAGGAACTATGTCGGTTTGAGATACTCATGTTGGTTGTCTGTCTACCAACCCCATGCAGAGTGTATGAAAGTAAGAACCTATGTCGGTATGAGATACTCATGTTGGTTGTCTGTCTACTTACCCCATGCAGAGTGTATGAAAGGAAGGAACTATGTCGGTATGAGATACTCATGTTGGTTGTCTGTCTACCAACCCCATGCAGAGTGTATGAAAGTAAGAACCTATGTCGGTATGAGATACTCATGTTGGTTGTCTGTCTACCAACCCCAGCAAAACCCACGATTTAAGTCGGTTAGAATTACTTTAAAATGCTTTCAAAATTATCAAAACGTTTACCAAAATAACTCATTCATCAAAGAATTAATGTTATTTCTTGTGATGGTTATATTGTTCCAATAATCATTTCAGTTTTTCAAATTAACTCATTTAAATGTTTTGCAACACATCTTTCGCAATCAAATAAGTTGGTTTGAAAAATGGGAACGTTAATTGAAAAAAAAAATCATTCATATTCTCCATGGAATTATGTGTTTTGGTTTACCTTGACAATTTTTCGCATTTTAATTACAGCAATTCTAACAGATAGAAATCATGAGTAAAGTATAGAGCGGTTGCGCCTGTGAACTCTAGAGTAAGACAAACAGCAAGGCTTATCTTCTGCAGATGAAGCAGGTGGGTGTACGTTACTACACGTTTAAAATAACTTTACTTTGAAGTATTTATATAATGGTTAGGGACATTAAATAATTATCAGTATATAAACGATGCTAGTGGCAAAACCAGCCTGTATGGACCTCAACACACTGACCGGTGTTACACACGGTATTTCAGTTCATTAATACATTCCATCATACATTGCAGTTTGTACATACAACTGATTTCGTCACATCACATCCACATTATAGCTCAAAAACATGTAGTAAAACTAAAAGAAAATTAATGTCAGGCAAATAAATCAGTCACTTTATTCAAGACTCGATTGAAGTCATTTTAAAATGATAAAATGTGTACATTTTTTTAATGTCAGGTGGGACATTATTTTAGAATTGTTCATAATCGTAGCTTATATTTGGACTTGGTTAAACATCTTTAGTGGACCCAATATTGCTTTACACCTGCTTTCGTCACATTCGGGACAGTCGTAGCCAACCAGCGAACCGCCCGAGACACATCCGGGCCAATACCGATCGCTGATTGGCTACGAACCAGTCGCCTGTGACGAAAGCATGTGTAAGGTAGTCGGGACAACTATGAATAACTGTTGCATGTAAGTGATTGCATTGCTCCAGCAAGCTGTCCGATATGGGAATAGAGGTAGCAGCATAGCACGAGCTTCGTTCTTACGCCAATGACTGGAATTACATCTAAACTAGAAGAACGGAGAACACCTCATCTTCATTCGTTTTCAATTTCCAGACATTTTATTTCAAGTTGAAGCTTCTATGCCGTGAAAATCGCCTCCAGCTTCGTAACAAACGAACAGACTTGAGAGAAACTAAGTGGGCCGACGCGGAACCGGAACATGTAGTTAATAACGCCCGCGGGTGTCAACAATTATAAGTGTATATACTTGTCTCTCTCAATGTGCGATAAATGAGAATCATTGTCAGCCAGGAACAGTTTTATAGTTACAATGTAACAACCAACCCTACCTGGGGTTCCACACTAGCGGCTAGCGGGCTACTGCAGAATCAGTTTTGGCGATAGCGGTTATACAGTTTACACATTTTAGCGATCAAATATTTAAACTAGTCTGAAAAATTTGTTCTAGAGCAGAAATATTTGAACAATTATTAGTAATACATCTTTCATTTTAGTAAGCCTATTTCTTTGTGTTTCAAGTCACCATTGTCTATTTCGTCTTAAGCACATCTCAGTTCTATAATGTATTGCGTGAAATGAGTATTCGTTACTGCTCGTGCAAGGCAAGGCAAGGCAAGGCAGGGCAAGGCAGGGCAAGGCAAGGCAAGGCAAGGCAAGGCAAGGCAAGGCAAGGCAAGGCAAGGCAAGGCAAGGCAAGGCAAGGCAAGGCAAGGCAAGGCAAGGCAAGGCAAGGCAAGGCAAGGCAAGGCAAGGCAAGGCAGGGCAAGGCAAGGCAAGGCAAGGCAAGGCAAGGCAAGGCAAGGCAGGGCAAGGCAAGGCAAGGCAAGGCAAGGCAAGGCAAGGCAAGGCAAGGCAAGGCAAGGCAAGGCAAGGCAAGGCAAGGCAAGGCAAGGCAAGGCAAGGCAAGGCAAGGCAAGGCAAGGCAAGGCAAGGCAAGGCAAGGCAAGGCAAGGCAAGGCAAGGCAAGGCAGGGCAAGGCAGGGCAAGGCAAGGCAAGGCAAGGCAAGGCAAGGCAAGGCAAGGCAAGGCAAGGCAAGGCAAGGCAAGGCAAGGCAAGGCAAGGCAAGGCAAGGCAAGGCAAGGCAAGGCAAGGCAAGGCAAGGCAAGGCAAGGCAAGGCAAGGCAAGGCAAGGCAAGGCAAGGCAAGGCAAGGCAAGGCAAGGCAAGGCAAGGCAAGGCAAGGCAAGGCAAGGCAAGGCAAGGCAAGGCAAGGCAAGGCAGGGCAAGGCAAGGCAAGGCAAGGCAAGGCAAGGCAAGGCAAGGCAAGGCAAGGCAAGGCAGGGCAGGGCAAGGCAAGGCAAGGCAAGGCAAGGCAAGGCAAGGCAAGGCAAGGCAAGGCAAGGCAAGGCAAGGCAAGGCAAGGCAAGGCAAGGCAAGGCAAGGCAAGGCAAGGCAAGGTAAGGCAAGACAAAAGCATTCATCACATTACTCGGCTAATGTTCCAAGCAAAGATGTTATAATAAAATAGTTTTTAGAATAGGACTAGGATTTTAATGAAATATCATATTGTGTTATTGAGGGTATATTTCATTTTCTCTTTTAAATATGTTTGTTTTATGCTCCCTTATAGATAAATGCTCTTTTTGGGGCATACAAGTGCATATTTGTAGCATATATTTTGTTTTAAGTGCATATTCTTCTATTTTCAGGGGCATATTTGCATTTTTAATATATTTCCTACAAACAACTACTATATATATTTCATACTTTGAAGTGTGCTTTGGTTAATGTAGTATGAGCAGTATGCATAAGGCAATACCGCTAGGGTAGTTCACATTCTGCTGTAACCATGTCTTGTAATCTGAGGAATGCTTGGGAGAATAATTCAATTTGTTCTTTGAAAGAGTTTTCAGCCTTTTATATTTATGGCCATTCATTGAGCTGACACGTCCTCATCATCCCAACACTTGCGGATATTTGGGATTGCGTGTATGAATATTTTCAATCACTGTGTGGGGGTTTTCATGCATCTATTAGAAAATAAAAATGAGAACGAATCCTACTTGTTGTAGTAACACACTAGATATTTTTCATTTTTAAGTGCATTTTTAACGGCATATTTAACCGTTTTTAGGGCATACTTGCTTGCATATTTCAAAGATTTTTAGGTCATATAAATCCTAGTCTTAGTTATTAACTAGTATTACACACAAACAAGAAACAATCGTATTCTTACGACGAAACTAGGATTTATTTTCAAACAAATGTACCAGTCATTTACTTTATTGACACACTAGCGAGTACCCGGCATGCGTTGCAATGCCACTGAATGGAATGCACTAAGATGTAAATCAGTGTGCATTGTTCGTCTGGCTTGAGCATTGTGAACTCGGACACTTTCGAGTCTTGCTTCCCGTTGCTCGTCTGTTTCACACGATCTGGCTTGAGCAATTGTGAACTCGGACGGTTTCGAGTCTTGCTTCCCGTTGCTCGTCTGTTTCTGATGCTCGTGATGCTCTTTTCTTTCTTGCTTGAGCACTGCGATCATGTAACTTTAGTAGATAACGATCGACGTCGTTGAAAATTGTACGTTTGAACGATCGTAGCTCTTAAATGCAATTATGCACAGCTCAGTAACGCTATTAAACGTTGAACTCTCATTCCGGGGATGACAACTAGCCATAGTTACAAAAATATGGGTCGTAAACCCCAAATATCATTATTATCATCATCACAAAAATCGTGCGCGCCTCTCGATCGCGAGCACCCAGCCATTAACAGCTTTCGATACCAAAAAATGGCGGAAACGCCGGTGTTTAAACGACTTTATTTCACAAAACTAAAGTAGGACGGACTATACCTTTAGAGTTTAAACCTACCTCTAGAACACAGTAGAATATGAGAATAAATACGTGCTGTGAGTAGTTACTCTATGGATCTACTCAGAAAAGTGTAAATTTTGATACATTTTGACAGGCTTTCAATAAAAACAAAAGACTGCCATTGTTGCTCACAGCTTGCTGGATTTTGACTAGTTCTTGTGAACTTCTTCGAATTCTCGATTCTCATTGGCTACACAAAAACGAACAAATTATTCGATTAGTTTTTACTTAAGTGGTGCAAGTGTAGGCCCTACAAATATTTTTTAAGGAATTTTTATGTAAACCCTGTTATTTTGTGAAAAAAGTTATTAAATGAAAAAAAAGTTAAAAAGTTAAAGTTAAAGTATTATTTTTAGTTGATGGAGGTTTTCACGACCCGTAGATGTGAACTGTTGTGTTGTTCAGGGTAATTTCCTTAACCTGATTGGTTAGGGCCAAGTAGTACTCTGGCCAAGCCAATCAGAGACAAGGGTGAATCCAATTTGCTCTCCCGCTACTCCAAGTATATAAGCAGTCCATATCATCTTCATAGGCGCCGCGGGGGGGAGGGGGGGGGGGGGCAAGTAGTACTCTGGCCTAGCCAATCAGAGACAAGAGTGAATCCAATTTGCTCTCCTGCTACTCCAACTTTAGTATATAAGCAGTGCATATAATATACCATTTGTACAGTCTTGAAAAGGCCACCAACATGGGTGGCGAAACGTCGAGTTATATAAACTCAGTACCGACACGACGAAATAACCAAGAACATAACAGTTCTCAAAAGTATTCTTTTGTTAAAAAATATTGCTCTAAATATCCCGTACTAGCAGTGAGAAACATTTTCATTGGAAGTATAGGTCAGTGTTGGCGAAGGCAATAAATATAAATCAGCCTAATTTAATACAGACCTCGATTGCGGTTTCTGTTCATTCGCCCCGGCAAATATTAGTCTCACCTATAATGAAACATAAATTGGAATGGTCTTGACACCATTGTTCAAACTTATCGGATAAAAACCTTAGACCAGTAATATAGGTAGACGGAGCAAGCAGATGCTAGCGACCGGCCGCGAGTGAGACCAACATTGAGACCACGTGATGTGGGGACAGGATGCGCGGCAATTTAAAGCGTTTGCGTATGAACAGTACAAACAGTACATCGTTGTGTAAAGAAAAATGATCATTTTCAATAAGTGCAAATTAAAAATATGTTAACTAAGATTAACAGTACCTTCACTAATCATTTCTGAGGAAATACAAATAATAATACATACTTTGTCAAATGTCAAACGTGTTTGCCGCGCACTTAACACCATCTAGCGGCAAACCTGCGAACTTCTCGCTAAGAATGCAGTCTATCGCGGATTGGTCGAGAAGGCTGTGTCCCCACATCACGTGGTTTCAATGATGGTCTCACTCGCGATGACGTCATACTCCGTCTACCTATATTACTGGTCTAAGATAAAAACTAGAAATTCTACTTTCATTTAACCGGAAATAGAAACCCGTCAGTAATTCGAATCTAGATTGAAAATTTACGAAATCGTACTTCCAATAAAATAGCATATTATTATCATCCACAACCTCTAGTTAGCTCCGCCTATGAGCAGTGAGCAGGGGCGGATTTAAGAAAAAGGGCCCGGTCGGCATTGATGATTGAAGTTCGTGGAGATGAGGTATAGCGCGGAATAGCAGGGGTCTGGGGCTATGCCCCAGCCGCCGGAAACAATTTCGATGAGGGCGAAAATATTTTTGGTACTGCAATAAGTTTGATGGCCTAAAACGCGTTTAGGTTATTTGTAAAAAGAGCCTTGTCCGTGGGAAACATTTCCCCGAAAAATAATGAATTATTACTGTCCCCATTTTTTATTGATGTAGCTACTGATGAGACTAAATATAGACGCCGGTTTTAGTAGTAGTTTGGTTTTCAAAATTAACATTAAGTTCTACTTGAGAAAATAATGTTCGTGACGTCAGCTAGATCATTCGGACACATGTTCTTGTTGCACTGTGGGGAAACCAGAACAGAGATTTTAAATATCAATCGACGTTTCATCGCGTTTACTTACTTTACCAACACTTGCTGATTTAAGCGCACTCGAACATACCTTCCTCTCAGCAACAAATAGTAATTTTGTTTGTTTAGGGTCACTGCCTGCACTTAATAAAAGAGAACGTTCCCTATCTTTACACTTTTGACAGCCTGGTTTATGAATTTGTATTTGTCTTTCTCGCTCATTTCTAAACATACCTGAACCTGGCAGTGGCAAATTTCAATACCACATGCTACAATATATATGTGTAAAATAACAATTCAAACTAACAAAAGGAATCACACACACGCACACGCTGTAGCACAATATTTTGCAAGAACTACTTGACTTCCGTCACTTGCCAAACTTATTATACAACTGAGCTACGAAGTACGAACACGTGTTTATGGTTTAAAGACACAACAAGCCACCCCCACCCGACCACCCATCGACCACTTATATAACTACTGTTACTGATTCTCCTCGAATTTTGAAATATGCGCATCCGCTTTTATGTTTACGAAGCGTTGTTTCTCAGAACTGGGTAAATCTGTTTTGAACGTGAAAACATCCTGTCCCGCTGTCCCTACCCTTATTTTGTAACAACTTGTCGTTATTGTGAAAAGCCCACACTAAACTCTTCATATAATTTTGTCGATTGTAGATTCGTTTCCCTTTCATTGACAATTTCAACAAATAGAGGCTGAGTAGACGACAACTACAATATACCAAGCTATGATTATCAGCAACGGGGGCTGGGGGGGGGGGGGGGCCCCGTCCGGGTCGGGGCCCGGTCGGCATTCGCCGACCTCGCCGCCCGTTAAATCCGCCCCTGGCAGTGAGCACCTCTCTACGTGACTACTGACTTCCATTAGCTAATTACTCACTGACATCTTGTCGCCTTTTAAATAATGTAAGAGAAACAAGAAGGCCGACTCTTACTGAAAGGAAACATATTCGTATTCTTTCTTCAAGCTTTATACAAGAAAGAATTTCAGTTTATATACAATAATATTACATGAAAAAAATATATTTTTTTAAAAACAACGCTTATATTTAAATGCACTAAAAAGTAAAAAATAAATTTTCGCCCAACAAATTTTTGCCTCACTCGGAAAATAAAAGCGTTGGGCGCTTTTGGTATTGACATAGATTGCAGTATTCTGCTGTTTATGCAGGGAAAGCGCCCAACGCTTTTATTTTCCGAGTAAGGCAAAAATTTGTTGAGCGAAAATTTATTTTTTACTTTTTAGTGCATTTAAATATAAGCGTTGTTTTAAAAAAAATTATTTTTTTCATGTAATATTATTTTATACTTTTTAGTCTTAAAGAATCTTGCAATCGAATATATATCGAATATCGATTGATTAATTAATTATGATGGTTTAATTGATTATTTAGTAAATATGACAATTGATTCATGTATTGTCATTAAGAATACGTCTGTGTGAAAACTTTCAGCTCAATTCGACGTTCGAAAGTGAGTGTTTTATCGATCCCCATATAAAACATCAATTAATTAATTATGATGGCTTAATTGATTATTTAGTAAATATGACAATTGATTCATGTATTGTCATTAGAATACGTCTGTGTGAAAACTTTCAACTCGATTCGACGTTGGGAAGTGGGTGAAATATCGATTCCCATATAAAACATTAATTAATTATGATGAATTAACTGACTATTTTTAGTAAATATGATAATTGATACGTGTATTGTTATTTAGAATACGTCTGTGTGAAACTTTCGGCTCAATTCGACGTTCGAAAGTGAGTGTTTTATCGATCCCCATATAAAACATCAATTAATTAATTATGATGGCTTAATTGATTATTTAGTAAATATGACAATTGATTCATGTATTGTCATTAGAATACGTCTGTGTGAAAACTTTCAACTCGATTCGACGTTGGGAAGTGGGTGAAATATCGATTCCCATATAAAACATTAATTAATTATGATGAATTAACTGACTATTTTTAGTAAATATGACAATTGATACGTGTATTGTCATTTAGAATACGTCTGTGTGAAAACTTTCAGCTCAATTCGACGTTCGGAAGTGGGTTAAACATCGATTCCCATATAAAACATTAATTAATTATGATAAATTAATTGAATATTTAGTAAATGTGACAATTGATTCGGGTATTGTCATTAAAAATACGTCTGTGTGAAAACGTTCAGCTCAATTCAACGTTGGAAAGTGGGTGAAATATCGATTTCCATATAAAACATCAATTAATTAATTAATTATAATGAATAAATTGATTATTTAGTAAATATGACAATTGATTCGTGTAAAGTCATTAAGAATACGTCTGTGTAAAAACTTTTAACTCGATTTGACGTTGGGAAGTGGGTTAAATATCGATTTCCATATAAAACATTAATTTATTAATTATAATGAATTAATTGACAGTTTAGTAAATATGACAATTGATTCATGTATTGTCATTAGAAATACGTCTGTGTACAAAATTTCAGCTTGATCGGACATTTAAAAGTAGGTGAAATATCGATTCAAAGATTCATCGATTTCCATGTAAAACATTAATTAATTAATTATGATAAATTAATTGACAATTTAGTAAATATGACAGTTGATTCATGTATTGTCATCAAGAATACGTCTGTGTAAAACATTTCAGCTTGATCGGACATCTAGAAGTAGGTGGATTATCGATTCAAAATTCCGTCCATACAAACAAGGCAAGTTAATATAAGCGTTGTAATAAAAACAAACAGAAACAAACATGCAAATGTTCAAGGCAGAAAGGTTGTTTAATTTCACTAAAAGTACATTAAACAGAAATGTCGTTCATTTTGTTTCAAAGCTAATCTTTTCGCATCTTGATAGATAAAAATAGAAATTACGAGAAATATATGGGAGCCAATTTGTACCTACAATTTCATACACATAAGTACAAACCTCATAATATGTTGGATCTCATTTGAGACTCTAAAAGCAGTCAATTCAAACATGTCCTTAATTGAGGGGACTGAGAACTGAGGACTGTGGACTGAGACTGGGGACTGAGGGCTGAGGACTGAGGACTGAGACTGGGGACTGAGACTGGGGACTGAGGACTGAGGACTGAGGACTGAGACTGGGGACTGAGGACTGAGGACTGAGGACTGAGACTGGGGACTGAGGACTGAGGACTGAGGACTGAGACTGGGGACTAAGGGATTGTTAGCTTTGCTGAATCAAACATACAGAGAATTCAATAGATAGCTATAATTTAAAAGTTTGTATAATTATTAATACAGTAGATGTTGGTGGTAGGGTAGATAGGGTAGAGGCGCAATGCAATCGGCAATTCGTCTTAACGCCTTTTACTGCCCAATATACTTTAGTCGGGTAGTAGGAGTTCCCCAAGCGACGCGAAGACGGAGGTTTCGGCTGTCTTCGCATATCTTCGGCGAATTAGCCGACCAATCAGGCCCTTCATCGCGTCGCTTGGCAAACTCCTACTAACCGACTAAAGTATGTTGGGCAGCTAAAGGCGATAGACAAACTGCCGATTGCGTTGCGCCTCTACCCTGTATTACTCAATGATTTAGAATTTTAGATAATATCTCGTGCTACAATTGAACCCACATTGATAAACACTATATAAAAGTTGTATGGTTGTAACTTACTTATGCAGTACAATCCAGAAAACACAAGATATAATAGATGAAATATAAAATAAAGTCAACACACAAGTAGTAGGTACTATACAAGATATAGATAGCCCTAACATAAAACACAAAAATGTGCTAGACTTGTGAATAGTGTATAATAAAGACATAATAAATGTATATATAATAACTGTAGCTTATAATGACAAAATTCTAGTAAATAAGTACAATGCGAAGACTTAGTAAAACAGGCAACGCATAATGGGCAAAACTGTTATCAAGAAAGTATGTATAAGTATATTCTTATATTCTTCGTCATTAGAATAGTAAAGTAGAAGTTAATTAATTAATAAAGTAAAATACATTTAAAGAATGAAATGAAATGAAATGAAATGAAATGAAATGAAATGAAATGAAATGAAATGAAATGAAATGAAATGAAATGAAATGAAATGAAATGAAATGAAATGAAATGAAATGAAATGAAATGAAATGAAATGAAATGAAATGAAATGAAATGAAATGAAACGAAGTACAAATAAAATAAAATATTGTTGAATACTTGAAACTTGGCTAATTTAATATCAATACATTTATTTTTGATTGTATAAGCATTGTCGTTGTAAACATCGACATGCGACATTTGAGAGCTATTGTAAGTGACATATTATTGGAAATGGCAACGTGGGACTGCTTGTTAATATTGTTGATGTTACCTCGTTAATTTTATGGTTGTATCGAAGCAATCACACCGATGTTTTCGACTTATACGTGACCAAACAGCGAGCGCAGTTTCTAATGCCGGTCGCTGGTTTGCCAATAACCATGACTGTATCAATATAGCCACTTTAATCTGTGTCATTGTGGATTTTACGATTTTTTTCAATCTCATACGAAAGTTTTGTGCTGTTCGTTTTATTGGGTTTTCTCCGAAATTAGGGAACGAAATGAAAATAAGAATTTTCACTGAAAACGTAAGGAATATATTCCTATCTGCTCGCAGTAAGTCAGACAGCAGACTCAATAACGATATTACATCTCCATCATGCTGCTACCCGCTACGGCCATGAATCTGCTACACAGAATACTGATACTACAGATAACCGAGGGTGGAGACTTGAGCCATCTAGAAAACGACTCACTCCTTACTTTAGAGATACAGATACTTCGTAATTAAACAACATTCTATTACTCGTGATTTTCGTTCTCCTTTTCTTAGGTTTTCTTCATGTATCATTTGAATAATTCACGTTTCACTCTTTTCTTGTTTTTTTTTTCATTGATAATGTAATTTGTTCTTGGTTTCCTTCATTACACTATCAACACAATAACTAAAATTTCCTTTTCAAGCTTCTCTTTGATTATTTTTATATATTCAAACATATAGAAGTAAATACGAATCAGATTAGCCCAAATAAAAGAATAAATGCGCTTAGAACGTTTACGAACAAAGTGTTTATTTAAAATAAAGATGTCAGTTTTTGTCGGAGACAGCGGATGATTTATGATCGTAATGTGACTCTGTATATTATCGCACGTCAATGCGTAAGCAGATACTCTTAAATAAATTATATTATACCTATACAGGCATGCAATAATCTTTTTTTGGAGCACAATAACTCTTATATCAGTATATCTATCTATATCTATCTATATATATAAAAGAAAGATGTATGTATGTATGTATGAATGTCCTTTATACATTACTAAACCATTCATCCGATCTCCATGAAACTTGGCACATATATGTATTTTTTCACGGGGAAGGTTTCTATGCTATCCATTTTAGTTTTGCACGTGGTGATCGGTGCCTGCAAAGAGGGCTCACCAATGAATTGACTTCGACACCGTTGGTACATATCACCATGAAACTATGCACTTGTATGTATTTTTTTACGGGGAAGGTTTCTATGCTATTCATTTTGCTGTAACTTACCCACGTGGTGATCGGTGCCTGCAAATAGGGCTCACCAATGAATTGACTTCGACACCGTTGGACATATCACCATGAAAGTTGGTACATGTATTGGTATTATTTCACGGGGAAGGTTTCTATGCTATCCATTTTGTTGTAACTCCTTCACGTGGTGATCGGTGCCTGCAAATAGGGCTCACCAATGAATTGACTTCGACACCGTTGGACATCACCATGAAAGTTGGTACATGTATTTGTATTATTTCACGGGGAAGGTGTCTATGCTATCCATTTTGTTGTAACTCCTTCACGTGGTGATCGGTGCCTGCAAAGAGGGCTCACCAATGAATTGAGTTCGACACCGTTGGACATATCACCATGCAACTTGGCACATATATTTTTTCACAGGGAAGGTTTCTATGCTATGCATTTTGTTGTAACTCCTTCACGAGGTCGAAGGCGCGGCCGTAGCAGTTGGGGGGGGGGGGGGGGGGGCAAAAACAGAAAATGGAATCACTCACTACAAATCTAGAGTTATCGTTATTTAAAAACCACCCGGCCCTTACCCCGGCCGCTTATTCAGAAACATTCACGGGCGTACGCACAACTCAACAAACTTTGATGAATTGTTGTGCGCATGCCCGCGAATGTTTCTGAATGTAATAACAAAAGTGTGTACATCATAGTTTAGCGACAGTTCACCAAGTGACACACCAAGAGTCGCGCAATCTGGTAGAACCGAGACTAAAGCGCTGCGTATTGTTGAGATGACTCATCGTGTACTATACCTACTAGCCACACAGGCACATAAACACCGCTAGAGTCGGTGTCAAATAGTTGTGACACGGTTCGCGTGTGTTCGTTGTGAACTATAGATGTTTACTTAGTTACTACAGGAGAAATGTATTTAAAAACAACTGCTGTGTAAATCTTACTAATAAACTCATCGTCCTCTCACAGCATTCATCATCACAGGTTTCGTTGTGGTTGTTACATAAGTGCAAATAATTCTTCATACAAATGGTGAACCTGCAGAGATACACATAGAAAGTACTCGGGACCTCCACCCTTCAACCAATGAGATCTACTTGACAGCGTAGTTTTGTGTATAGTCGGATCATTCCGGATATTTTGTTTTAACTATATTTCAGTTTTATGATGCCAATAGTTTGAGGAATTAAACTCGAATCCATACTCAAATTCTAGCCAAGTTTCATTCTTTCGAAGATAAAGCATTTTGCCGTTTGGACATTTTGATAATTGAAGATGTTTGTCACTTCAACTAGACCGCTACAAGTAGGAGTAGGAGTAGAAGTAGAAGTAGAAGTAGAAGTAGGAGTAGGAGTAGGAGTAGGAGTAGAAGTAGAAGTAGAAGTAGAAGTAGAAGTAGGAGTAGGAGTAGGAGTAGGAGTAGAAGTAGAAGTAGAAGTAGGAGTAGAAGTAGAAGTAGAAGTAGGAGTAGAAGTAAAAGTAGGAGTAGGAGTAGGAGTAGGAGTAGGAGTAGGAGTAGGAGTAGGAGTAGAAGTAGAAGTAGAAGTAGGAGTAGGAGTAGAAGTAGAAGTAGAAGTAGGAGTAGAAGTAGAAGTAGAAGTAGAAGTAGAAGTAGGAGTAGAAGTAAAAGTAGGAGTAGGAGTAGGAGTAGGAGTAGGAGTAGGAGTAGGAGTAGGAGTAGAAGTAGAAGTAGAAGTAGGAGTAGGAGTAGAAGTAGAAGTAGAAGTAGGAGTAGGAGTAGGAGTAGGAGTAGGAGTAGAAGTAGAAGTAGAAGTAAAAGTAGGAGTAGGAGTTGGAGTAGGAGTAGGAGTAGGAGTAGGAGTAGGAGTAGAAGTAGAAGTAGAAGTAGGAGTAGGAGTAGGAGTAGGAGTAGGAGTAGGAGTAGGAGTAGGAGTAGGAGTAGGAGTAGGAGTAGGAGTAGGAGTAGGAGTAGAAGTAGAATTAGAAGTAGGAGTAGGAGTAGGAGTAGGAGTAGGAGTAGAAGTAGAAGTAGGAGTAGGAGTAGGAGTAGGAGTAGGAGTAGAAGTAGAAGTAGGAGTAGGAGTAGGAGTAGGAGTAGAAGTAGTAGTAGGCGTAGAAGTAGTAGTAGGCGTAGAAGTAGTAGTAGGAGTAGAAGTAGAAGTAGGAGTAGGAGTAGGAGTAGAAGTAGAAGTAGTAGTAGGAGTAGGAGTAGGAGTAGGAGTAGGAGTAGAAGTAGTAGTAGGAGTAGGAGTAGAAGTAGTAGTAGGAGTAGAAGTAGAAGTAGGAGTAGGAGTAGAAGTAGAAGTAGGAGTAGGAGTAGGAGTAGAAGTAGAAGTAGGAGTAGAAGTAGAAGTAGAAGTAGGAGTAGGAGTAGAAGTAGAAGTAGAAGTAGAAGTAGAAGTAGGAGTAGGAGTAGAAGTAGAAGAAGAAGTAGAAGTAGAAGTAGGAGTAGGAGTAGAAGTAGAAGTAGGAGTAGGAGTAGGAGTAGGAGTGGAAGTAGAAGTAGGAGAAGGAGTAGGAGTAGAAGTAGAAGTAGAAGTAGAAGTAGAAGTAGGAGTAGGAGTAGAAGTAGTAGTAGGAGTAGAAGTAGTAGTAGGAGTAGAAGTAGAAGTAGGAGTAGGAGTAGGAGTAGAAGTAGAAGTAGAAGTAGAAGTAGAAGTAGGAGTAGGAGTAGAAGTAGAAGTAGAAGTAGAAGTAGGAGTAGGAGTAGAAGTAGAAGTAGGAGTAGGAGTAGGAGTAGGAGTGGAAGTAGAAGTAGGAGAAGGAGTAGGAGTAGAAGTAGAAGTAGAAGTAGAAGTAGGAGTAGGAGTAGAAGTAGAAGTAGGAGTAGGAGTAGAAGTAGAAGTAGGAGTAGGAGTAGAAGTAGAAGTAGAAGTAGAAGTAGGAGTAGGAGTAGAAGTAGAAGAAGAAGTAGAAGTAGAAGTAGAAGTAGGAGTAGGAGTAGAAGTAGCAGTAGGAGTAGAATAGGAGTAGGAGTAGGAGTGGAAGTAGGAGTAGGAGAAGGAGTAGGAGTAGAAGTAGAAGTAGAAGTAGAAGTAGGAGTAGGAGTAGAAGTAGAAGTAGGAGTTATTCATCTAAGAACAATACTTAATACATAATACATTACAGGCATAACTCAACTCTAACAAAACGCAAGACTCCTTTTGAGATTGACCTTCTAAGTCCGTGTGCACTGTGCACAGTTGTTTATTATATACTAATTGTATTAATTATTCAGCATTTCGGTACGCGCTGAATATGTCACGAACCCAAAAGTTCGAACGGTCGCAACTTTTGAACTTAAGAGCAAACATTAAACGTATATTTAAGTGTTATTATAAAGGGGACATTGGAATATCAAATTAAATGAAACCCAACATTTTCATTTACCAATCCTGTGCTGATGATACTACGGTACGAGATGATCATAGCAACATGGTAAATGTAAGCAGTCTTGTTACGGAGTGGGTAGGCTCTAAAGCTACGGGTCACGCATTGACGCTGGCGTGAGAGCGATGCACCACACAGAAGTCAAAGCTATGTTTATTAAATAGTTTTTATTTTTTAAGGGATGGACAACCAGGTCCTCCTCCACTATCTTCAACGGAATCCTCGAGACTGATCAAATCCACTACAAAACACAGCTTTTACTTCTGCGTGACGCATCGCGCTCACGCAAGCGTTATTGCGTGTACCTTAAAAACCGTAGATTCAATATGATTTTATTTCATTAATTCAATGCTAACAATGATAATGTGTGTTATTTCCAGTGCGAGTTCAACTGGTGGCAGCAATGATAACTACTTCCATCTGGAGGTTCACTCTGATCATTTCCCTTGGTCTGGTGGTGCAGAGAAGCTTTGTGGAGCCAGCGCCTCTGAGCTCGTTGAGTGAGTACCCACAGCCTACATTAGTTCATACCGCAAGCTAGACGAAGCTACAACCAAAACAAACCACTAGGAAATAAAAACAGTGTAACTTGTATTCTCACTTAGGTAGTATTATTATATTAACTTTGAAAACTTTTTTTAAATAATAACTTTTTAAATTATTACCCCTGCGTGTTAACATTAACTTGTCCTGTCATTCAGATAGAATTTTATTGTACTTACAAATCGAAGCAGTAACGGTGGTAAATTGTATTACAATGCTGATAGTATTGTATTTACAAATAAATTTTAAAATGATATATCTTTATTATTAACAGTTACTTGTGCTGTCATTCAGATTTCTGTATTTACAAAATAACTTTTAAAATAAGAAGTCTGAAGTTCTAACAGAAACTTGACTTTTGATGCAGGTAGTAGTTTTATTTTGTATACAACTAACTTTTAAAATATGTCTTAGACGATCTCTAAGTAATGAAATAATAGCTTTTCGTCTCATGTAGGTACAAATTGTTTTTAAAATAACGTCAAGTGCGAAGTGAAGTTAGCCAGTGCCTTGTGAAGTTTCTTGCTTCATTTCGGCAATACACGAACTTATGAATCGTAATAATGAATGATTACGAAGGTATATAATATGACGTTTTGAAATGCAATGCCAACGAAATACAAAAAAAAAAAACATACAAACATGCTAACATCTAAAATTGGGTATCACTATATACAAAGTCAATTATCAAGAAATAATGATAGTACTCAAATAGGAGTAGACCATTAATATATTATTGATTACGCAAAATTACTCTTTTCATATCCGGTATCATCTATTTCAATCGCGCGATTGCCATAAGATATTTAATGAATAAGCATTTATCGAAGTAAAGGATTGAAGCGTATTTAGTTTGGTGGTAACTGCCTCACGAAGAAGCAGGCTTCATTATTGGGGTACTGATGCAAACACGAAACATTTATTGCGAAAATGGACGGATCGTGAAATTTTAAACTTAAGGTATGTCGTGGACTGAGCTTAGGTGTTGGTTTACAGAAAGTAATACTTGCCGAGAGCTAGCTTAGAAAAGCAGATATGCAAAGAAGTCGGTTGATCTAGTTAAAGTTGGTTGAGTTCAGATAAGTTTTCAGATTTTTTTAATCGTTCTTCGTGAGATGAGATGAGATAAGTTCGCTTGAAATCAATCGAGCTAGAACTAGTCGCTTGGATTACTTGAATATAGATTAGTCGAGTTCATGGTAGTGATTAATGGTGCTGCTCGTCTCTATTATTACAATCATGCTATTCAAAACCATGAGGGGGTATAGATAAAGGTATCAAAACACCATGCTTTATGCGGGATTCGAACCCACGCCCCTAGGTGGTCCCTAGGAAGGACCTGGGCCTCAACCGCATGAGCCACCGGGGACGGCCTAGGTTTCATGTTAGACAAGCGGTTCCTGGTTGAGTTGAGCTAAGTTGGGCTGCACCTGAGTGGAGATATTAATTGAATTAAGACAAGTTGAGTTCAGAGCAGTCGAGTTGAAATTAGTCGAGTTTCGATAAACAGACGAGATGACTTAAGTAAAACTGATTGAGTTATAAGATGAATGAGTGGGAGCTATGATGACCTATAACTTATATAATATGAATTCAAAATTATCCAATTGTTGTTAGTTGAGTTAAGATTTGATGAGTTGACACCCAACCCGCCATTATTTGGTAATAGCTAACATGCACATGCAGGTTAGTAAAGATTATAGATTGATGGATTGGTCTAAGTGGTTGCTATATAGAGCCTTGTTGCCAGACCCTCCCGCGGAGATGGCGTACGACCCCCTCAGCGTAATTGCCTCTCACGTAAAACAAGAGCGCGGCGCCGGCAACATCGCAATGATCACGACACTAACATTGTTGCCATTTTGTTTTGCCTTCTCCATTGAACTCGCATTTACTTATTCATTTGAATACTAATTCCAGAAGTGTCTACGCTTAACTTCAACTTGAAATTGATCGTATTGAAATTCAATTTAGTTCTTAGGCCTACATTATGTCAGTATAGAACAGAATAAAAACTTTTAATCGGCTTTCCAACCTTAAGCTCTAAATATTCATTGAAGTCAAATGTTCCAACATTTTGGTGTTCAATTGATGACATCAAGAATGAGCTCTCCTCTCCGGTGAAGTATTCCAGAAGGCATAAGCAGGTTTACCAATCAATCTATATATCAACAACAATGACAACTCAACAATAGTAACAATGGAAATACATATACGATTATGAAAGGACGAATCAAGTAATTGTAGCCACTTCCAAGATTGCTGCTTCCAATATATTGTTGTAGTTGATCTCTGTAATCACATCCGATGGTACAAGTAAAGTTCTGAATGTAATTGACCTGTATATTGACCTGGCTGTAATAAAAAGAAAAACCAAACCCAAACATTATTTACTAGCAACAACATTCACCAACACATTCACATAATGTTCTAGTTCATCCGGCCTCCATTAGACGACACAGATAATCCTGCGTCAATCATTATTACTTGATCAGTTATCAATCTTATATCAATGAATATCACTGACTTGATTAACGTTTTACTAAATTTATTCAAAAGCGAAGATCGATCGTTATTAACCTGTTGAATATCAATTCCAGCAGGAAAATCGTCCCACAGTTTGTCAATTGTTTTAACATCCGCAAAGAAAGTATTGTTGTACAAGATTTTACTTAAGGACGTTTAATGCAAAAGTGTTCATTTCAATAAAGAAATTCTTAACATACACATATTGCAGACGAGACCTTTCATAATCTATATTTTCCTTACGCTATATTATCATGGACATAATAATAATAATAATTATAACCATAATAATAATAATAATAATAATAATAATAATAATAATAATAATAATAATAATTACAATAATAGTAAAAATAATAATAATAAAAATAATAAGAATAATAATAATAATAATAATAATAATAATAATAATAATAATAATAATAATAATAATAATAATAATAATAATAAAAATAATATAATTAAGCAATGTTAAAGAACTGTCCAGTTAGTTGAGTTAACAAGTATGTTATTCCAAAATCTAAACAGCTTACAGCCTTACAACCAGTCATATTCTAGAAATCTAGATTTTAATTTTTCAATATAAGCTCATAAAATAGTTATTACGAGGCACTATCCGGTTTTCGTGTTCTGCATTTGGTTATGCTTCATACGACGACTGTAGATTTAACACATGACATTCCGACGGCGACACAGTGAGATGTGCACGGTAGGCCCAACAAGAAACAAGCTTATTATAATGGCGTATTTGTTCTACAGAATGTTCTTTAATTAAACAACATGTATAAACAAACATGAACATAATGTATTTTTCAACTAAAAAATGCATGTCGAAAACCATTTAAAGATACACTTAACTAATAGTATGTACTTTTAACTTATTTTATTTAAATTTTCAAATTTTAGACTGCAGAAGACTTCAGGTTTATTTCTTTAAATGAAATTGGCTCCCAATTTGGTTATGCTATTATTATTACAACTTCACTGAACGGATTTGCCCTCAACGCAACTAATCTTGTAAATTAATTATTAACCACGGAGAACATTCACCGTGGGGTGGAAACCACAGAGTCCAGTGGGGTGTATAATCTTAGCAGCAACGTTCACATTCAGACTAGCCCTGGCCTAGTTCCCACCTCTGACCATACAGCCATATGGTAAAGCTTGTGGCCCTCTTTAGGCCAGGCGCTCATACAACTTGAAACTGAAGCTCTCTATCAGAGGATTATCCCTCTCAGGGAAGCCCTAAAGGGCGGACAAGCTTGATATAGCACCAGGACCAACGCCAGCCTTCGGGTAGCAATGCAATGTTTCGCCTACATTTCCTATTCGATTTGCGGAATGTTTGAAGTAAAAGGCTTTGTAAGTTTCAAAGAAAAATAGAAAGCAAGAAAGCCATCGATTCGATTTATTGGAGGGGTATTAAATTCCCATACTTCTCTATTTTGGAAGGAATTCTCTTATCAAACTCGGAACACGCCACAATTCCGCGGACCACTGGAACAAAACAGTGTAGGTGTCTGACCCCTGGAGCCCGCCTGGTGTATTCTTTGTTAAGAGAACATCGGCTCTCATGTGAAAGGATAAAAAATAATATAGACTTTTCTTATGTGTGAAAACGTTTTCCATTTTCCTGGTACTGGTAATGGAAATTTCTTTGTCAAACGCAGGCAGCTAAGGCAGCGACCTTCTGAAGACATAACATAGCAGTGATTGTATAGAATTTACACCGTTGAATAAGTGCACAAACGTTTTCATAACTGAATGGCAGAAATATGGGTAGTGGGTTTTTGTTTGTTGAAGTTTGAAAAGTTTGCAGGGAAGTTGTTAAAGTTTCTCTATTAATCAGGTCACTCATTATTGCAGAATTTGTGATGAAAGAATGCAATCACGAGGTACATATGTTGCGATATTATAAAATCAGAAAGCTGAATGTTTGTTCCGAATCAGCGGTTTCGACTGTTATTTTATTAATCTGATTGGCCATCAAATGAGTAATTAAATCACAAAAAAGCTGACTTGAAAACTGTCATCGACTGTTGAGGTATTACACGAGATAATAATAGCAATTTAGGTATTAACCATTTTTAAAATGATCGTCAATCGTTAGCAAATAATTAGTTACATTTTCGGCGCCTTGAAAAGCCCATTCTTAGACACGTTGTTCGGCACAGTTTAGTTTTAAAAACAGGAGTGACAGAAAACTTGGGAAGTCGTCGCACGACTTCCTTTCAGATGCTTTCGTCAGAGGCGAGGAGCTGTAGCCAACCAGCGAACCGCTCGAAACAAACCCCCGCAATAGCGGTCGCTGATTGGCTACGAGTGGGGGTGTTCCTCGCCTGTGACGAAAGCAGGAGAAAGGTAGTCTTGAGGCGAGTTTACCAGGATGGGTACGTTATTGCAAAAACCGCAGCAGATTGTCATGTTTTAATTATATCTCAAGAATGCATCTCAAAATCAAAAATCTGAGTAATCAGCGTGATGTGGTTTGGTAAGCCCTACAAACTGAATGATAAATATGTATTTAACATTACAATCATTATGACTGTGATTTTTATTCTACTCCATTACTAATTAAAGAAGTATCACAGTCATACTGATTATAATGTTAGATACATTTATGATTCAGTCTGTCGGGCTTACCAAACCACAGCACGCTGATTGCTCAGATTTTCGATTTCGTTGAGCATTCTTGAGATGTAATAAAATATGAACTTTCTTTGCGCTTTTTGACGTAAACCTATTCTTCCCTTTTAAGAATCGAACGGAGATTAACTTATTTTCCCTTTCACTAAACTGTGTCCACCCAAGAAATCATCTTCCGATTCTGCTATTTTAAACAAAACGTATTTAATTAAACACACGGACAATTTGTGGAAACAATGTTGTCATTAAAAACAGTCCATGGTCATATATGGTCAACTTGTTTTTTGAAGAAAAAATAAATGGGTCGAGGTAGATTATTGTTAATCCAATTATTTTATAATCAATAGTTTTTAATGAACCAAAGCCAGCAGCTTTCTCGCGATAAAAGGGAAACTTGTCTGTGTTTTTAGCCAATTAGGATATATCATCGTTGGGGGCTTCTACGGTAGAGGTATCTGAGTTAGACATAGGTCACATACAGTACTTAATTTCTAAAATAATAAGTGGGCGGACGCGACGATCTTCCATCTCGATGGGGGGAGCCCAAACAATAGTTTTTAAATCGGGGTTTTTGGAGTGCGTGCTGAGCGTTGCAGAAAATAATACCGGACTGAATGTAATACCGAAATACTGTCATTTTTGTAGTGCAAAAACCAGAAAACCACCAAAATGAATTTGAACATTGACGAGAACGTTTTGGCTGTTGATAACTGAGGACGTTCTGGACAGCAGATACCTGATATTGTAAATTAAACGTCGCCACATTGTACTGCGGAACCTAAAATTGAATATCAGAAGTGTCCTGCAGAAAGTGGGACGTATGGCAACCCTAGGGGGCGGGGTCGAGTCGAGGGGCGTCTTGCGGTTTCTTGTTTTATGTAATAAAATTAATCTTTTTTTGTCACCTACTTGACTTTAAGGAAAACCAAAATATTGACCTACCCCCACCCCCGATAATGAAGCAGGCATGTTATACTTGTTACGTAGCAGGGAGAGTCCAGGTGACACATTAGTAACACTCCGGTATTGTGGAAGTTATGTGTATGTTATCTTATGTCAATTGTCTAAACACCCTAATACGATAATATATACCTAGTTAGACACTCAAATATCACTACAGTTGGTGTTCGTACGAAAAAATGCCTTGTATCCATCTGCCTTCAAATTTAAAGTTGATTATTTCCACCCCATTATGGGGACTCTTTGATGTTTGTGTTTACTTGACCTTCACACAAAGTAGCCATCAAGTTAGCAACACTTCTAATTTGGATTCATTTCCTAGCAGGAGTTGTAACTCCAACAGTATATTTATATAATATAAATTATTAATGTCTTCAAGCAATTTAAAACGTAAATAATGCAATTATTAAAACGAATGAGAAAACGATTAAAGTAATCATACTATTTTAACAACAATTATTTTGAAGCGTAATTTCAACACGAGTATTTAACTTTGTTTGAACAGATGTTTTCTTAAAATAATAGACAAATTCAATGAAAAACACTGTCCCACGATAAAAATATCTTACAAGTAAATTTGAGTATGTAGTACGTGCAAACGTAGGCGAACAGTCGAAAGAATTTAAGCTGTTGTATGATAACATAGCATAAAATTACTAAAATGTGTAGATATTCATATAGAGGATATTGTATACTGATACTGTATACTAAATTAACACTGTATGACTTAAACTAATAAAATAATGTGTACACAGTAGAACTAATATATTAATGTGAATACGTTAACGAAAATTGAATCAACATTGTCTTAGGCAGAGTGGAATAAAAAAAAATACAACTAAGCCAATGGAAATAAATACTTCCAGTAGTTTATTATGGTACAAGTAGCTTTGTGCCAAAGTGCTGCCTTCTCACTCGGAGCTGTCCTAGATCTCTGGTCACTCTACCATATCACCGTCACATGCTCAGAAAAGCTCAGGCGCCTTCATATTGAATTTGAGTTGAACGTTGAAAAATTCCTGCAAGAGACATGAAACGTGAGATGGACCTAATTGTTTTACGTACACTACATGAACTTATAAAACAACGTCGAAGCCAGAATGACTTAAGATATCGAGATCTATTGAGACGCGAGGAAATAATATGTCAAAGGAAGCCAAGAGGAATATAATTCAGGCGGATAAGATTATCGTTTATCATGTGTGTTCATGGAAGACTTTGAAATGAATTCATTTATGTATGATGCTGATTTCGTTTACGGCCAAGCATAGCTACCTTCACATAATACCAGTCCAGGTTAGTGGAGGAACCTAAATGACTGGTCAAAGCTACACCATCCTTTCGGATTGGACGTAAAGCCAATGGTCCCATTGGTACTTTTCGACAGGAGTAGGCTACATGCCGGTACCAGCCTTCCCCTCCTCCCTTCCTCATTATCACTCATCCATCATCCCTCATCAGGCTAAAGAGGGTATTGTGCCCCAAACTAGCCTTAATTACAACAAAATAAATAAATACAAAATACATACTTTAACCACTGGTCTGTTGTTTCATTAGGTGTTAATTTACAGGCAAGATGGATGATAGAGTTACACATTTGTATTATAAATATATGCAGTAATAAGGCGGTACTTGACCGTAAAATAACTTCATACTTACAAATTAATCACGAACATTTATGTTATATATACATATGTGCGTGTGTTGCTGGTTGCACAATCTCGGAGCAACTATTTCACACCTTAGATAACTTCTATTCACCTTCATGGCATCCACCAACCACTAATCTGAACTTTTTAAATTGAGTTATCGAGACTATAACTTTTAAATCTAATCTCACTATAAGTTAAAAAACGATTACATATAACTCAATTTCAAAGCAAGCTTCTGATTATTGGTTATCGGGGAAAGCAAGGGATCTGAGGTAAAGTTAACCACGAGATTGTATAACCACGAGATAACGGATTCTTCTATAATCCGTTATCTGTGGTATAACGAAACAGTCGTTCGTTCCGAGAAATATGAGAAATCTCTCAGTCTGGATAGAATTGATTTTCAGTACACATACATAATATATCACTGTGATTAGTGTTATCTGTGGAGTGTTGACATAAATACGCCATAACAATAATGAACACGATTCCAATAACCAACCCAACCCCTTCCCGTGCTCTGTCGTCTAATCTGTGTACATCTACAGCACTGTAGTCTGTTCTGTGTACATCTACAGAACTGTAGTCTGTTCTGTGTACATCTACAGAAGTGTAGTCTGTTCTGTGTACATCTAAAGCACTATAGTCTGTTCTGTGTACATCTACAGCAGTGTAGTCTGTTCTGTGTACATCTACAGCACTGTAGTCTGTTCTGTGTACATCTACAGCACTGTAGTCTGTTCTGTGTACATCTACAGCACTGTAGTCTGTTCTGTGTACATCTACAGAAGTGTAGTCTGTTCTGTGTACATCTACAGCAGTGTAGTCTGTTCTGTGTACATCTACAGCACTGTAGTATGTTCTGCGTACATCTACAGCATTGTAGTCTGTTCTGTGTATATCTACAGCACTGTAGTCTGTTCTGTGTACATCTACAGCACTGTAGTCTATTCTGTGTACATCTACAGCAGTGTAGTCTGTTTTGTGAACATCTACAACAATGTAGTCTGTTCTGTGTACATCTACAGCACTGTAGTCTGTTCTGTGAACATCTACAGCACTGTAGTCTGTTCTGTGTATATCTACAGCACTGTAGTCTGTTCTGTGAACATCTACAGCAGTGTAGTCTGTTCTGTGTACATCTACAGCACTGTAGTATGTTCTGTGTACATCTACAGCACTGTAGTATGTTCTGCGTACATCTACAGCACTGTAGTCTGTTCTGTGTACATCTACAGCACTGTAGTCTGTTCTGTACATCTACAGCAGTGTAGTCTGTTCTGTGTACATCTACATCAGTGTAGTCTGTTCTGTGTACATCTACAGCAGTGCAGTCTGTTCTGTGTACATCTACAGCACTGTAGTATGTTCTGCGTACATCTACAGCACTGTAGTCTGTTCTGTGTACATCTACAGCACTGTAGTATGTTCTGTGTAC
This sequence comes from Isoperla grammatica, assembly GCA_945910005.1. NCBI lineage: Eukaryota > Metazoa > Arthropoda > Insecta > Plecoptera > Perlodidae > Isoperla > Isoperla grammatica. The sequence goes on from OX246746.1 coordinate 44,892,830, forward strand.
ATCTACAGCACTGTAGTATGTTCTGCGTACATCTACATCTACAGCACTGTAGTCTGTTCTGTGTACATCTACAGCAGTGTAGTCTGTTCTGTGTACATCTACAGCAGTGTAGTCTGTTCTGTGTACATCTACAGCACTGTAGTCTGTTCTGTGTACATTTACAGCACTGTAGTCTGTTCTGTGTACATCTACAGCAGTCTGTTCTGTGTACATTTACAGCACTGTAGTCTGTTCTGGGTACACCTACAGCACTGTATACTAGACTGTGAACGGAGGCATAGTGTATCCGTTGCTAATTGGCTCACGTACTGTAGCTTCATTTTTTTATCCATTTCGCCAGTTCTTTTATTTTGTTGAGATTTAGTCCAAATGAATTCCCGAGAAAAGTTCCCCCGTGTTTCTGCTTCTACACCGAGCTGGTTTTCCCTCCTGGAATCAATCGATGCAAGTCCTGTTCATTGGTCGCATCGGATTTCTGAGAGACCTCGCGAAGCCAATCTTCTGATATCTACAGACTACACTCGTCATAGGCGTCAACTTCGTTGCGAACTCTATATCAATACATCATCCTTAAAATATTTCCTCACCTCACCCGTCCCCTTTTAACGAGGATTACATTTTTTACACATAATTTAGAAAAATTGTGAAAAACTTAAAGATGTTATTTTTTCTTTTTTTAAAATCCGTAAAATGAAATATAACAGTTACCTACTCGTTTTTCCAGAAGTCCCTTGATAGTTTACACATTCTAGTGTCCTTAAGAACTACGTATATAATTTTGTATATGATACAACATCAACAGTCTAAAATGGTCAGGAAACGTTACACACACATTTGTATTATGTTATTTATTCCGCAGAAGGTTGTTTAGGCCTATAATGGAATATGTATAATACTTGCAGCTTAATAGAACACAATAGTGGCCAGTTCACTTTAAGAATCGATAAGAAATCAGTGTTCAAGTTACAATTATTACAACTTAACAATGTAGATAAATAGTATTAAAATTGTAATTTATTTTCTGCCATGGTGAACTAATGATAAATCTATATTCCATAAGGTGGAAGTCCCCGCGCTCGAGCTCGCGCCGCCTCGTCGTGACGCCCCAAACCCTCGGTACGCCCACGCACGCGACTATTTTCCCACATCTGTCGCTACAGTTTTCTTCGTCTATTCTTCCCCTACACGTGGGTATTTTTTTCAAGCACGTCCGAGTTCGTCTTCACGTCCTCCCGACGTGTTTAATGTCGCCAAGTGTGCGTATTTGGCTCTGTCGAAGTGCGGTAAAAATTGTAAAAAATAGTAATGTTTTTTTTGGGTTTTTGTCGACGCTTTAGATCGAAAGTCAATTGAATGGAGCATCTTTTTGTCATGAAAGGTTTTCGTATAAAGTGTCCCGTTCAAAAGTTACGGGCACCCAAACACGAACAATGTTCGACGTCTCGATTTGACGGATTTGGTACCCGTTTAATGTGTCACATTCAAACGGCTCTGCCCGTCGAACCAAACGAGATATAACATTCTGGTTTGTTTTGTTACCGGCGCTTACCCTTTGAGTAATTGGGTTTTCAAACATTTTCGAATCGTCCCGGAACTTTCGCCAATCAAATTGTGAACATTTGGTACCGTCCGTTTTTAAAAAGCGCGGGGAAGGCTTTTTTTCCACAGTTTTGAATCAAAAACTTTCTCGATTTTTTCATTTTGAAAAGTAACCACTAAACTTGATTATTAACGAAGCGATTTTTGAATTTCGTCCCGGATGCTTAGTTATGGGCACTTTTCCATTTTCACAACACGTTTTCGGTCGTGATTTTTTTGCGGCAAGTTGGTACTTTCAAAATGGGTTTTTTTTCTTTGAGCCGATGCTCAAAGCTTGCCCGTACAGGGGCATAAAAGAACATTTTCAAAAAGTCACCCTCTTACCGAATGACAGACGTTCGCGCAAAGCACTTTTCACGGCGATCTAAAAACACGAATACAAAATGTTTGTTTTTGTATATTAAAAGTGTGTTTCAAATACCATCAAATACATTGTTGTCATTAGTATTAATAATTGGACATTTGTCTATTTATTAACGTTACTTTCAAAAATTAGACTTTACGGGCGTCCGAGTTACGGTGCTTTAACGGATTTCATCCGCCCGTGTTTTTGCGGGAATTTGTCTATGAGAATTTTTTAATGTCGTAAAAAACCATGTTAGAATTTTTTGTAATTTTTGATTTTCCGTTTCGTGGGTATCCGAAGGTGTGGTTGACATATTTAAGGTACCCGGACGTACCTGTAACGTACCGGTTTTGTTATTTTTTAGCGTCATTGGTTAGATGTGTAATTTTGATTTCTTAAATTTCAGCTTTGAACGTCCCTGGTATGTCCCGTTATGAAATCGAACAGCCCATTTTGGTATCATCGAAAAGTGCGTTTCTTTACCTTTCTGTACATGTGCATTTTATTGACGACACACTTACCGGGACGTACCGGGAAGCTTTTGAACGTGCGGATTGTAGAACTCGAAAAATTTTCTAACACTTTAAAATATTTCAACATGAAAATAATTTTTTACCAAAATTTTAATTTTTTCATTTTTTCAAGTTTTTTCAAGTTTTCCAAAAAATGGGGTACTTGAAAATTTTTCAAACACTTCGAAATTTTGAAACATGAAATTTTTTTTTCTTTTTTTAGAATCACACAATTTTCAAGTTTCTTCTTTACATAAGTATCTACGACCAATTACCGTGACATGTACATAGAAAAACTCGAAAATTTTTCCATCACTTAAAAATTTCAACATGAAAATAATTTTTTACCAAAATTTTAATTTTTTCATTTTTTCAACTTTTTTCAAGTTTTCCAAAAAGTGGGCTACTTGAAAATTTTTCAAACACTTAGAAATTTTTCAACATGAATTTTTTTTTTCCATTTTTCAGAATCACACAACTTTTAAGTTTCTTTCTTTACATAAGTATCTACGACACTTTGACGTGAAATGTACATAGAAAAGCTCGAAAATTTTTCCATCACTTTAAAATTTTTCGACATTTTTTTTCGACTTTTTTTTCAAATTTTTTTTTTCTTTTTTCCAACTGAAAAGTTTTCCAAAAAGTGACACCAAAAAAAAAAAAAAAAAAGTGACAATTTCCAAAAAAGTCGAGTTTTCCAAGAAGTGACCTGCCCAAACGTGACAGCCAGCAGCGGCTCAAGGCAGCGGAGCGGTCTTGTCACCAGCATATTATGCACAACACATTTACTCGACATAGCACCGAAAACAAAGGTAAATTGCTGCGGGGCAAATCAATTACAACATACTTCACACAAGTGCTCAATAGCTCTTATACAGCGATCATAATCCCACGTACACGGGGAAATACCTTCAGCATGTTACATTCATTACGCTTGCTATTAAATTTAAATCAAAGTTCCAATAAATGTACAAAAATTCACATTCAACACCTTTAATCACAACAACACTAATCGTCAATTAATAATTTGTATGATAGCTTAATTTCAACTGTCGCTAGAGAGTTTAAAGTGGCCGGGGGAGGGGGTATTTCAAAAGACTGGTTCACTGGGGAGCAAATACGTTATACGTGAGAGAGTTTAAAGTGGCCGGGGGAGGGGGTATTTCAAAAGACTGGTTCACTGGGGAGCAAATACGTTATACGTGAGAGAGTTTAAAGTGGCCGGGGAAGGGGGTATTTCAAAAGACTGGTTCACTGGGGAGCAAATACGTTATACGTGAGAGAGTTTAAAGTGGCCGGGGGAGGGGGTATTTCAAAAGACTGGTTCACTGGGGAGCAAATACGTTATACGTGAGAGAGTTTAAAGTGGCCGGGGGAGGGGGTATTTCAAAAGACTGGTTCACTGGGGAGAAAATACGTTATACGTGAGAGAGTTTAAAGTGGCCGGGGGAGGGGGTATTTCAAAAGACTGGTTCACTGGGGAGCAAATACGTTATACGTGAGAGAGTTTAAAGTGGCCGGGGGAGGGGGTATTTCAAAAGACTGGTTCACTGGGGAGCAAATACGTTATACGTGAGAGAGTTTAAAGTGGCCGGGGGAGGGGGTATTTCAAAAGACTGGTTCACTGGGGAGCAAATACGTTATACGTGAGAGAGTTTAAAGTGGCCGGGGGAGGGGGCATTTCAAAAGACTGGTTCACTGGGGAGCAAATACGTTATACGTGAGAGAGTTTAAAGTGGCCGGGGGAGGGGGTATTTCAAAAGACTGGTTCACTGGGGAGCAAATACGTTATACGTGAGAGAGTTTAAAGTGGCCGGGGGAGGGGGTATTTCAAAAGACTGGTTCACTGGGGAGCAAATACGTTATACGTGAGAGAGTTTAAAGTGGCCGGGGGAGGGGGTATTTCAAAAGACTGGTTCACTGGGGAGCAAATACGTAATACGTGAGAGAGTTTAAAGTGGCCGGGGGAGGGGGTATTTCAAAAGACTGGTTCACTGGGGAGCAAATACGTTATACGTGAGAGAGTTTAAAGTGGCCGGGGGAGGGGGTATTTCAAAAGACTGGTTCACTGGGGAGCAAATAAGTAATACGTGAGAGAGTTTAAAGTGGCCGGGGGAGGGGGTATTTCAAAAGACTGGTTCACTGGGGAGCAAATACGTTATACGTGAGAGAGTTTAAAGTGGCCGGGGGAGGGGGTATTTCAAAAGACTGGTTCACTGGGGAGCAAATACGTTATACGTGAGAGAGTTTAAAGTGGCCGGGGGAGGGGGTATTTCAAAAGACTGGTTCACTGGGGAGCAAATACGTTATACGTGAGAGAGTTTTTATTTATATTATAATAAATGTTTGAACTAATTAAAAAGTATTTTCTTTAAACGCTGACTTTTTCTATCATTGAGCTCAAAGTGCAAGAGGTTGTGTTTGGGATTGCATAGGAATAATATAAAGTTCTGTGAACGTACTGAATAAATTTGCTTATATTTATTAGATCTTTTCATTGTCTTTACAAAAAGATTAGAGCCGAATTAATCAGTTACGCTTTTTGGGGTTATACAAAGTTGTTCTTGTAAAAGTTTGAGAAAAGTGGGCCGTGCACGCCGTATATGCGTCTATATGATTGCTAGGGCTGCTACGAACATCACTACGCATATTAACAAAGCACAGAACACAAGATTTCTATTGCGGTTCAATTTAAATGATTGCATTTATCTCTACTGTTTAAACTCAACCAAGCTCAAACCCATCTCGCAATATGATTACATTCGGGACTGAAACTGGTAATCAGAGTTAATAATTTGATTTCATCACACGTATTACGAGAAAAGTTAGCCAATTGTTTGTTACTTGCAGAGTCATAGGGAGTAGGGACAACAGAATTAACTCCCACGGTACACAGTATACAGAATGGAATGCGCATTATTAATACGCAAATGAAATTTGAGGCATTATTTGAATTCCATCATCTGTATGAAATTCATACCTCAATATTTGTCGGTACACCAGATTTGCAATTAAATTATTGAGGTCTGACGCGCGCGCATAAATATATTTATAATAACCCACTGGCATTAACGTTGACGGCGCAACTAATCAATTACTTCCATGGACTTGAGCCCAATTCAAGCAATGGTGTCAGCAAATAATTTCGCTCCCTTCCTTCCAATCCGGACAGAGCAAATTATTTCAAGAGCAGATTTATATTAATATGTTTTCAACTACGATTAGATGCAAATTGCCAAATAATTTTAAAGTTAACAATTACAAAATTAAATATTTTAATTTAAATTACAAAAATTAAATAAATATCAAAGATTTTTATAGTTGATCCGGATATTCTTAAATAAAGCATGTGGCTACAACATGCTCAGATTAAGAAGAGCCACGTAATGAACTCTTAATTAGGCAGATTAGTTGTATCTCAAAAAAACGATGAAGTGGCGGGAACTGTCGCCGAGACAAATTTTAATTTATTTATTATTCATTTAGGCGGGACGTTTTAATTATGGATGGTGTTTGTTTTTATGTGCTTTGCTTTCTCATACTTTTAACAAAGATTATAAAGGACAACCGTCTAAAATCTTTGCTTTACTTTGAATATTCAAAGTCAAGAGACACACCGATTTGAAAATAACTCCACTCTTATTTGTGTGTCTTATACAGTGTGGTTTATTTCATATTCATTACAATATATATTAAAATCGTCTCGATTTGCATTTTCGCCAAAATATGAACGTACAGCCCAAATATCATCATCCTGTATAAATTTCACAAATACGGAAATGTTTTGTAAAGTTACTTCATCAGCCCACAAAACAGCTGTTACCACATCGGTGGAATCTACACCCAGAAGCAAGCAAAGCCTATCAACAATAACCTCGCTTTCATTGAAAACTGTATCCCCCCCCCCCCCTCACACAAGTGGATACTGAAGTTCTGAACTAGAAATAAATGAAAATATCGCAAGGAATTTGTCAACCCCCCAGTGCATCGGGGGAAAAATACAAAATATACTTTACTTTATGTATTAATTATTATTGATTGCAATTTGTATCAATAAGAATTCAGAATCCATAGATACAAATCAGGTTTCCATGAAATGTTTTTAGTTTGTCTAGTTTTACTCTTTGGTTGATGTACAGATGTACATCTTATGTTGTAATAATAACAATAATAATAATAATAATAATAATAATAATAATAATAATAATAATAATAATAATAATAATACTAATAATAATAAAAATAATAATAATAATAATAATTATAATAATAATAATAATAATAATAATAATAATAATAATAATAATAATAATAATAATAATAATAATAATAATAATAATAATAATAATAATAATAATAATAATAAAAATAATCATCAAGATATGGCCTTACATTATAAGCCGCTTATATTACCCGCAATACGTCTAGTAATATGTTGCATGTGTCAAGTCAACATGGACATTCATTACACAGATATACCTCCAGGTCTGGTGTCGTGCGTCGTGATGAACAATATAAGTGAGGGTTATCCAGCCCAAAGCTATCCACAGTATACACTCGGCTTTCTTATTTTGGCCCCTGGTATCGATCTGGGGATGGCTTGCTTAGTTCACGCCATTCTTGTACATGTCCCTCGCCCCAATCACGCATCGCCACCACTGAACACTACATAAGAACACTTGTTATACTATCACATCTCTTTTTAGACAACAAAGATAAACCGAGGATTAAATACTAAATGCGGTTTCTGAAAAAAATTCTGGATAAAACTTAAATTGCTGAGCGTTGAATTTCTTGTGTGCGTTGGTACTTTCCGGGATTACAGACTCCAGTGTAATTCCCCGGGGCATTGAAATGTTTGTGTGGACTACAAGGAGAGTAGCATGACTAGGGCCTACTCTAGGTAGCACAAACGATGGCTTATTAGTTGCGTAGACCTGCAACTGCCTACTGTTGAACAAATAGCTATGAGTAAGGATATCCCATCGGTGTTTTCATTTTATTAAACTTCTATGAAAATATGCTTGTAAGGAATGAAGATTAAAAGGTGTCTTGTACATAATGCAAAAGATTTGAAAGTACACTTTTGTAGCAAACTATCACTACGACGTTTTAAAGTTACGTTTCTCTCATCCTCAATTTGTGAGTAAGATGAGAATGAATTTTTAAGGATCATATTTTTTTATATTGCGTGAACTCACCTTTGCTTATACGCTGAAGCTCGAAAATATACCTTAAACAGGTTTTGGCAGATGATTTTCTTCGTGCGTCCTGCGTCCGTCCAAAACACCGATTTCTATCCGCGCACGAACAAATTTTTAATTCAGAACTGTTTAAGATAAAAGTACCGTATTAAGTTAAATGTGTTTAAGGGACAGCAAGCAACATTTTCCTATCAACATCGACTGCGTCCATGTTTTCCTGGAACTTTGTTAAATTTATTCCAAATATCAAAAACCAGAAGTAGCTATAACGACTTTTCCTCAAACCATAATCTCATATTCATAGCGGAAGTGGAGGTACCTGTAAAGACAAACTATGGAGCAAAGTTATTTTATCTCATTATTTTCCTATTTTCTTCCGCGCTACCGAACATGAAGTGTAACATAATCTAGACTAGAGCAGCCCAGCAAATATGCATCTAGCTATAATTATTATGAAACTGATACCACTTGATCTCATAATAACGTATAATTTAGTTACTTATTTAAAAGATAATAATAGCTGTAATATCGTATTACATTTGCAACGAGCGGCGAAACTAATGATACAAGAACTATCTTAGTACGTTCATTAAAAATCAGAAACTAATTAAACAACTTAAAAGCCGACGTGGAATAGATAGTGGTATCGTAATTGAAACATTAGCCTCTCTAAAAGCAACTTTAGTGAGTACTAATTCGCATTGGAAAGTCAACAATCAATGCCAACTAATGAAATATTAAATGAGAAACAAAATATAATTTATATTTTATTTTATCATATTTAATGGTTGATATTTTGTCTCTGTATTGAAATCGTAAGTGCAGGTCCGATAATATTCCAAACAAAACTATTCAGACTTTTAAATTGAAGCGATGCAATACAATTCCGTATACCCTTATTATGTATTGGAAAAAAAATACTCTATGCAATAAAACAAAATAACTTAATCGCATACAAACGTTGCCGAAGGTGACATTTCAACACACTTGGGGGTCTCACCCGCCTTATTCCGTTGCCGATGAATTAATTTTATTAATAAGTTTAAACACATAAAAATCAAACGAACGTATGAAATTTTAGAATAAATTAATTGAAACATTGTCATGTAGGTGAGATTTTATCAATATAATTTTTGTAAAATAATATGTATGTAAATCGGTCATATGCCACCATAACGACAAAAAACCTTTAGTCAGAACTGCCGGTGGCCGGAATCGAAGTCGCCGGTTCGATTCCGGCCACCGGCAGTTCTGACTGAAGGGTTTTTCCGAGGCTTTCCTCAGTCGTAAAGGCGATGCTGGGACTAAGTCATACTATCAACCCTCGGACATTCCTTCCCAACTATCCAAACACCCTAATATACCTAGTTAGTCACCGGAAGAGGGGCACATCAGGTAAAACTATGCACCCTATAACGGATTCCTAAAAAAATTATTATTTTTACGTCTAGTCATTTAATGCAGTGAAAACATGAATGATACCTATAGAACGGGTATGATGTTAAAAAGCCGTTCCTGAGTGATGAGTACAAAGTTTGATTTAGTTAATGAAAGTCACATGCAATAGCTGGTCGTACAAACTATGCTGTGTGTCGAAAGCTGGTTGTATCAAACAATTCAGTATTTTATGCTGATGGTGTTCACAACAAGTCATTAAATTGAATGGTTTTCTATAAAATTTTATTAATCATAAACATACATCACTTAGGTTCCTTTCATCGCAAATGTTATTATTTTTGTCGTTTTTTCTTGTAGAAGAACGTGTACATAACACGAATTGTACTATCATTTGTGACAGAATAAAAACAAACGAAACACTTCTAATACCAATGAAGTGTGTTAAACGTGCTTTATACGCCCCACTGTTATGCCAGACATAAATAGTTCGATGTTATACTGTAAACGTATTAATTCAAAATGATTCAAGAGTTAATTAATAATCCATATTTATTATATATGTTTGTAAACGCATTAACATATAATCATGCTCATGCGTTTTGAATTATTCTTTAAGCAATTCTTTTTACTTTTTAAATAATTATTTTTGCTCTACATACTAGTTTTTATCTGAGCAATTCAAACTAATCTACTGCAACTTTATAACTTTTGTGGTATTAGTACTCGCTTAAATGCGTCGATCAAGAGATTTTTATGCATAGCACTTTTTAAGTATAAACTTGAACAATTTGAAACTATCATCTGAAAATCCTCATCTTCACAAAAATTTGCACTTACAAACAGAAAAGTTTGGGTTTTAATTAGATAATTTAGAAAACTCACAACTAATATACCTTATATTTATTTGTTTGTTATCTACGATAAAATCTTGTGTGAATTGTAAAATTTCCAATGAAATATCGTATATGGTGAAATATTATGTTCATAATATAAATCAAACAATATTTTCTAAGTGCGCAGAAATAGTTGCGGTAACCCATACACTGAACGCCCCCCATACACTGAACGCCCCCCATACACTGAACGCCCCCCATACACTGAACGCCCCCCATACACTGAACGCCCCCCATACACTGAACGCCCCCCATACACTGAACGCCCCCCATACACTGAACGCCCCCCATACACTGAACGCCCCCCATACACTGAACGCCCCCCATACACTGAACGCCCCCCATACACTGAACGCCCCCCATACACTGAACGCCCCCCATACACTGAACGCCCCCCATACACTGAACGCCCCCCATACACTGAACGCCCCCCATACACTGAACGCCCCCCATACACTGAACGCCCCCCATACACTGAACGCCCCCCATACACTGAACGCCCCCCATACACTGAACGCCCCCCATACACTGAACGCCCCCCATACACTGAACGCCCCCCATACACTGAACGCCCCCCATACACTGAACGCCCCCCATACACTGAAAGCCCCCCATACACTGAACGCCCCCCATACACTGAACGCCCCCCATACACTGAACGCCCCCCATACACTGAACGCCCCCCATACACTGAACGCCCCCCATACACTGAACGCCCCCCATACACTGAACGCCCCCCATACACTGAACGCCCCCCATACACTGAACGCCCCCCATACACTGAACGCCCCCCATACACTGAACGCCCCCCATACACTGAACGCCCCCCATACACTGAACGCCCCCCATACACTGAACGCCCCCCATACACTGAACGCCCCCCATACACTGAACGCCCCCCATACACTGAACGCCCCCCATACACTGAACGCCCCCCATACACTGAACGCCCCCCATACACTGAACGCCCCCCATACACTGAACGCCCCCCATACACTGAACGCCCCCCATACACTGAACGCCCCCCATACACTGAACGCCCCCCATACACTGAACGCCCCCCATACACTGAACGCCCCCCATACACTGAACGCCCCCCATACACTGAACGCCCCCCATACACTGAACGCCCCCCATACACTGAACGCCCCCCATACACTGAACGCCCCCCATACACTGAACGCCCCCCATACACTGAACGCCCCCCATACACTGAACGCCCCCCATACACTGAACGCCCCCCATACACTGAACGCCCCCCATACACTGAACGCCCCCCATACACTGAACGCCCCCCATACACTGAACGCCCCCCATACACTGAAAGCCCCCCATACACTGAACGCCCCCCATACACTGAACGCCCCCCATACACTGAACGCCCCCCATACACTGAACGCCCCCCATACACTGAACGCCCCCCATACACTGAACGCCTCCCATACACTTATCGCCTCCCATACACTTATCGCCTGGCGGTCGGGTATTGGGCTCTAAGACGTGGTCTACACTGGCTGCTACGTGGGTAATAATACCACGGTACCCACGACCGCCCTTATTGTACCAGCGTTCCCCCGTGTAATAATGTAAACCAGTTCCAAGGTTGTGGGTTGTGGCCCCACACCGCGTCTCGGCATCTCAATACACGACGTGGTGTCTAATCTAACTAGTCCTCTGACCACTAGATGTAATCATTGCTTTCAATATTTATACTTTACTTTACTTTATTGTAATTTAGGCCAGTGTAAGACACAATGCTCTCTTTAGCCTGATCAGTGATGATTGATGAATGATAATGAGGAAGAGAGGAGGGAAAGCCTGGTACCGGCATGTAGCCTACTCCTGTCGAAAAGTACCAATGGGACCATCAGCTTTACGTCCCATCCGAAAGGACGGTGTAACTTTGACCAGTCATAGGTTCCTCCACTAACCTGGACTGCCGAGCAGTTGACGAGAAGAACGAAGCTGTTACACAATCTTTCGAACCCTCCAATCTGCTCTAACCAACAGTAACTAGTGTTACAGAGGAGAGTGGTCACTCATCCACCTCCTGACCTAGCCCGAGGTTACTTAACTTCGGTGTTCGTATGGGAACCGGCCAAGCGACCGCGGCTAAACCGTTTTTCTGCGTATTACGAGACACGCGATTTCCCCGCTTTGAATCCCCCCCCCCCCCCCCAGCCCCCCTTACATGGCCCATTCACTTTTAATGGAACATCCCCCTTTATCACGTACATTTTCAAGGTCACAACTGGAAATGTGTGGATTTTGTCCGATTTTCACCTTCCCCCACCCCTATTATTTTTTTGTCTCTATTATAGGACGAAACGCAGTTATATAGATTTGTGCTTCACTCGATACAAAACTGTTAAATATTATTTAAGCCACCATTTTTGAAATGTAGCAAGAACCTACCAACACTCGACGGCTCGGCCTCGAACCCCCGGACTGCAGACGATGGTCCCGAAGATCTTACTGGGCGTAGCTCTTAGAGGTATCTTGCTTCTCATGGCATCTTTGGGAAACAAGCTAATCAAGGCCGTTGAAGAAGTAGGCCGACGACTAGTCAAGAGTGCAAACAATAGAGGAACAGTGTTTTTTTATTTATTTATTTAACAAAAATGTTCAGTTCAGCAGCTTAGCCATTAAAAGAACATAGAAACAAAGATAACAATAACTTTTGAAATGAACTTTTGAAAATAAACTTTTTTTTAATTTTGAAAATGAAAATGAAATTTTCAAATCAAAAGGAAAAATTCAAATTTTGAAAATAAATTTTGTCAAATTAGCATTATCCTATTCGTGGCTGAGACGTGGCTACTCTCACTATGGCCATCCCTGATTAGGTGTTACCTATAAAGACTCTACGGAAGGGTAGCTGAAGTACCCCTACCTTGGTTTCCTGTGTCCAAACCCTTTCTGAACCCTGGTCGAGAGACTGCTTTCGCTCCTGTTGTCCTGATCAGGCCTCTCTTCCTTAAGCTGGGCCTTCTTCCGTTCCACCTCTGTATAGGTCTTCCTTCACTCCCGTTAAAATGCCCCTATTTACCATACGTCAAACCCCAGTCTCCCCCACTACCCTACGCTGGCTGTACCAAGTCGTGAGTCACCAATCAAGCTACTCGGCTCGACCCTCACCCGTGAGAGTCACGAAGGCGTAGGACAAGTCTCAGAGACCGCAGTCGTACCCAGTTCGCGCCTGAACCGTAGTGAGCAGCGTTGCAGCATTGCCTGCCCTGTCTATGCTGATGAAATGGCTGAGCACAGCGCATTCTGTAGGTGACGACAGCTGTGAACAAACCCACAACCTTTCATCGTAAAGTATCCATAAATCACGCAATGGAACAGAAACAACAAAGTAAACATTAATTTTTACTTGATAATATGATTGTTTTCTTTGCGTCTCTATCATTGAAATCATATTCGCGTCTCTATTATAAGTAATCATGCTATTCGCGTCTCTATTATTAGTAATCGTGATATTCGCGTCTCTATTATTGCAATCATGCTATTCGCGTCTCTATTATTAGTAATCGTGATATTCGCGTCACTATTATTGCAATCATGCTATTCGCGTCTCTATTATAAGTAATCGTGATATTCGCGTCTCTATTATTAGTAATCGTGATATTCGCGTCTCTATTATTAGTGATCATGATATTCGCGTCTCTATTATTGCAATCATGCTATTTGCGTCTCTATTATTAGTAATCGTGATATTCGCGTCTCTATTATTGCAATCATGCTATTCGCGTCTCTATTATTAGTAATCGTAATATTCGCGTCTCTATCATTGAAATCATATTCGCGTCTCTATTATTAGTAATCGTGATATTCGCGTCTCTATTATTAGTAATCGTGATATTCGCGTCTCTATTATTAGTGATCATGATATTTGCGTCTCTATTATTGCAATCATGCTATTCGCGTCTCTATTATTAGTAATCGTGATATTCGCGTCTCTATTATTGCAATCATGCTATTCGCGTCTCTATTATTAGTAATCGTGATATTCGCGTCTCTATCATTGAAATCATATTCGCGTCTCTATCATTGAAATCATATTCGCGTCTCTATTATTAGTAATCGTGATATTCGCGTCTATATTATTAGTAATCGTGATATTCGCGTCTCTATTATTAGTGATCATGATATTCGCGTCTCTATTATTGCAATCATGCTATTCGCGTCTCTATTATTAGTAATCGTGATATTCGCGTCTCTATTATTGCAATCATGCTAGTCGCGTTTCTATTATTAGTAATCGTGATATTCGCGTCTCTATTATTGCAATCATGCTATTCGCGTCTCTATTATTAGTAATCGTGATATTCGCGTCTCTATTATTGCAATCATGCTATTCGCGTCTCTATTATAAGTAATCGTGATATTCGCGTCTCTATTATTAGTAATCGTGATATTCGCGTCTCTATTACTAGTGATCATGAAATTCGCGTCTCTATTATTGCAATCATTCTATTCGCGTCTCTATTATTAGTAATCGTGATATTCGCGTCTCTATTATTGCAATCATGCTATTCGCGTCTCTATTATTAGTAATCGTGATATTCGCGTCTCTATTATTGCAATCATGCTATTCGCGTCTCTATTATAAGTAATCGTGATATTCGCGTCTCTATTATTGCAATCATGCTATTCGCGTCTCTATTATTAGTAATCGTGATATTCGCGTCTCTATTATTGCAATCATGCTATTCGCGTCTCTATTACAAGTAATCGAGATATTCGCGTCACTATTATTAGTAATCGTGATATTCGCGTCTCTATTATTAGTAATCGTGATATTCGCGTCTCTATAATTGCAATCATGCTATTCGCGTCTCTATCATTGAAATCATATTCGCGTCTCTATTATTAGTCATCATGCTATTCGCGTCTCTATTATTAGTAATCGTGATATTCGCGTCTCTATTATTGCAATCATGCTATTCGCGTCTCTATTATTAGTAATCGTGATATTCGCGTCTCTATTATTGCAATCATGCTATTCGCGTCTCTATTATAAGTAATCGTGATATTCGCGTCTCTATCATTGAAATCATATTCGCGTCTCTATTATTAGTAATCATGATATTCGCGTCTCTATTATTGCAATCATGCTATTCGCGTCTCTATTATTAGTAATCGTGATATTCGCGTCTCTATTATTGCAATCGTGCTATTCGCGTCTCTATTATTAATAATCGTGATATTCGCGTCTCTATTATTGCAATCATGCTATTCGCGTCTCTATCATTGAAATCATATTCGCGTCTCTATTATTAGTCATCATGCTATTCGCGTCTCTATTATTAGTAATCGTGATATTCGCGTCTCTATTATTGCAATCATGCTATTCGCGTCTCTATTATTAGTAATCGTGATATTCGCGTCTCTATTATTGCAATCATGCTATTCGCGTCTCTATTATTAGTAATCGTGATATTCGCGTCTCTATTATTGCAATCATGCTATTCGCGTCTCAATCATTGAAATCATATTCGCGTCTCTATTATGAGTCATCATGCTATTCGCGTCTCTATTATTAGTAATCGTGATATTCGCGTCTCTATTATTGCAATCATGCTATTCGCGTCTCTATTTTTGAAATCATATTCGCGTCTCTATTATTAGTAATCATGATATTCGCGTCTCTATTATTGCAATCATGCTATTCGCGTCTCTATTATAAGTAATCGTGATATTCGCGTCTCTATTATTGCAATCATGCTATTCGCGTCTCTATTATTAGTAATCGTGATATTCGCGTCTCTATTATTAGTAATCGTGATATTCGCGTCTCTATTATTGCAATCATGCTATTCGCGTCTCTATCATTGAAATCATATTTGCGTCTCTATTATTAGTAATCATGATATTCGCGTCTCTATTATTGCAATCATGCTATTCGCGTCTCTATTATTAGTATTCGTGATATTCGCGTCTCTATTATTGCAATCATGCTATTCGCGTCTCTATTATTAGTAATCGTGATATTCGCGTCTCTATTATTCAATCATGCTATTCGCGTCTCTATCATTGAAATCATATTCGCGTCTCTATTATTAGTCATCATGATATTCGCGTCTCTATCTTTGAAATCATATTCGCGTCTCTTTTATTAGTAATCGTGATATTCGCGTCTCTATTATTAGTGATCATGATATTCGCGTCTCTATTATTGCAATCATGCTATTCGCGTCTCTATTATTAGTAATCGTGATATTCGCGTCTCTATTATTGCAATCATGCTATTCGCGTCTCTATTATTAGTAATCGTGATATTCGCGTCTCTATTATTAGTAATCGTGATATTCGCGTCTCTATTATTAGTGATCATGATATTCGCGTCTCTATTATTGCAATCATGCTATTCGCGTCTCTATTATTAGTAATAGTGATATTCGCGTCTCTATTATTGCAATCATGCTAGTCGCGTCTCTATTATTAGTAATCGTGATATTCGCGTCTCTATTATTGCAATCATGCTATTCGCGTCTCTATCATTGAAATCATATTCGCGTCTCTATTATTAGTCATCATGATATTCGCGTCTCTATCTTTGAAATCATATTCGCGTCTCTATTATTAGTAATCGTGATATTCGCGTCTCTATTATTAGTAATCGTGATATTCGCGTCTCTATTATTAGTGATCATGATATTCGCGTCTCTATTATTGCAATCATGCTATTCGCGTCTCTATTATAAGTAATCGTGATATTCGCGTCTCTATTATTGCAATCATGCTATTCGCGTCTCTATTATTAGTAATCGTGATATTCGCGTCTCTATTATTAGTAATCGTGATATTCGCGTCTCTATTATTAGTGATCATGATATTCGCGTCTCTATTATTGCAATCATGCTATTCGCGTCTCAATTTTTAGTAATAGTGATATTCGCGTCTCTATTATTGCAATCATGCTAGTCGCGTCTCTATTATTAGTAATCGTGATATTCGCGTCTCTATTATTGCAATCATGCTATTCGCGTCTCTATTATTGAAATCATGCAATTCGCGTCTCTATTATTTCAATCATGCTATTCGAGTGTCTATTATTGCAATCATGCTATTCGAGTGTCTTTTATTGCAATCATGCTATTCGAGTGTCTATTATTGCAATCATGCAATTCGCGGAAATGAGGGGTGATAGACGAAAGTGAAGGCCAGTTACAAAAACCATTCCTTGTACGGGATTCGAACCTACATCCTTTGGTGGTACACGCATAAATATGAAGACAAATATATATCATGTAAACTGGTTCATGTATTCCTACATAATAAAACTGCTTTAACATTTCGTTTCCTTGTGATATTTTGAAATTGAATTCACATGTTTACGAAAATTCTAGAACATATCCGTATGTTTTGTATTTGATTATGTTTGTACATATTGTCCATGAATATCAAATCACCGTTTTAAATTTCACCTAAAAAGTTTATATTATGGGAAATAAAATCGTATTTGGTCCATACAGGTAATACTATGCATTTTAGCTCTATCAAAACTGACAGAAGTGCCGCAATGCCACTCAGAGGGTAGTAACAATTCCTGTAATCTCTTTGCATTTCTCTGTAGTGTACATCTGATAGCACTTACTCACTTTCACCTGTACTTACATAATTGTCATATGTGACCCAAATTAGACAACAATTTACTTTTATAGCCTTTATTAACAATAATACCGGTCTCGGCAGTCAAAGCTGGTCAAATCAACACAGAATAATACAAAATATATAAACAAAAACTGAAACAAGTAACCCTGAACATATACAAAAGAAAAAAATTAAGAACAATAATTGTGCCTAAAAATAAAAATAGACCCACGTTAACACGCAAATAACAACATCTTTGGGGAGGCTTGCACTCAGCTAGAAAATTTTCGAAACGCCTCAAAAATCCCGGAGCTTGTACCCCTATAGCACCTATAATTTTCTAACCATTACAGACAAATTAAAATTAGCATACTTGTCAAATACAGCGTGCAATTGGATATAGGGTCAAGATAATAATATAGATTAGCCTAAAAAGAAACTTAGTACAACAGGTTACTGTTATAAAACAAATTGTTGGACTGTACAATGTCCCTTGTCACAATAAAAATTAAAACGCAACATTTCGAGTACCGATCAGCACTCTATCACAGGCTATGGATTGTGATAGATTTATTTAAAAGTGGATTAAAAAACCGGAGTCGGGAAACAACAACAAAATACACAGGTAGTTCATCAGTTAAGCAGCCCTATTTTAAACATTTCGTCGACAATTGTGTATTTGTTTAAAACTTAATGATAGTTTGTTATGGGGTTGTATCCCATAGGTAGAGGTGTTTGTTTTTCGCGGACCGCGAAATCGCGAAAAGTGTTGATAAAGAAGGGGGAGATAAACAAAGTGTATATCTGTTGATAGGCACCTTAAAACATCAAAATTTCACCGCGAAAATTCGCGAAATCCGTCAAGTTCCAGTCATAACATCGAAATTTGTATTAAAGGGCAAAATAACACGAAATTTTGATTGTTTTTAATTTATAAAAAATATTTTTAAAAGTTTAGATTTATTATTACAGTCAAACGTCATTACAACACAATCGTGGGGACCTAAAATTTTTTCATTATATTGATGATTTCGTTAAGAAGATCAACGATTTATTTTTGCTGAAATTCGGCGTCAAACAAGTACAATTCTGAGGGATTTTACGTGACGGACAAGAAGATTCTTATGTGTTGTGACTGCCGCCTTTAATTCGGCCGTAAAGACACACTAGACAAACACAGGTAATGGTAATGTTAATACACTTCGTATTAACTAGTAATAGTTTGTACATACAATTCAAATAAATTAAATTAAATCAAAATTCCTTTTTAATTAAAACATTTCTGGTGAAATTTACAGTAGAAAATTCCCAAAAAGCATAACACCGCCATAACATCGAAATTATTAAATCTATAAACGAAACTTAAGAAAACATAACACCACTTACAAACACCTCTACCCATAGGTTATAACAGAAAAAGCAGAAAAAGGAAATGTTCAGCGAGCCTATTCAGAGAGAGGCTCATAGAGCCAAAACGCCAGTATAAAGAGAGCTCCGTTCTATGCGTACAAGTACCACACCACACAATAACCTTCACCTGGAGAGACGTAGATATTGGTTTTCCAATATTTTTGCAAACTTGTGAGCTGGGAATGCTTTAGTTCGGCGTTTTCAATAATAAAAACCGAACTGCGAGAATCCTTTAAACTTTATTATTATACTTTGAAACTTTTGAACGGTTCTCTCTTTCTTTGCCTCTAAGAAATTGTGTTGTTTGAACATTTTTTCAATTCATATTTTCTTCATTCTAAGTACTGGCTTTGGTTTACGAGGCATCTTAATTTTCGAGTACAAAACGCAGATTTAAAAACATAATTTTTAAACCATAGTAATGAGAATCCTTTAAGCAAAGTGAATTTTATGCTTCTCTGTTAAATTATATAACTGTGTACTAACTTTTGGTTATTTCCTTGCAGAGAATGGTGAGCCCGAGCAAGCGGCCATCAAGGTAAGCTTATAATATATTGTATCTTACAAACATTCTACTGAATGGCCAATTTGTCATCTTAGTGTTGGAAAAATGGAAATTTGAATGACGCAATGTGAATATGTGAACAAACATGCATAAATGGGTTTATTGCGAGATACCGTCTCAAATGAGTTATGTATTACTACGCTGGCCGTTATATTTCTGCGTAAATACAATAACTATACTACACTATAACACAGAGAATTTGGTCTACTTTTCCGATCAATGTTTACCTTTATGGATAAACGTTAAAAGTAAAGTGACGTATTTCAATCGATCTTATTTAATTTGTTAAATGAAATCATTATTGTTTATTAAGTTTTTATGTCATCATTCAAAACTAGCATGATTTTTGTCATATTCAACAACGCAATTTACTTCATAAGCAAAGCAGTAAATTTAATACTTTCTAATTCATTGATATTATTTATAAGTAAGCTCATACAGTTTAAACAATCTATCAAAAACTGGGCCCGATTCTTTCTACAATCATGGAAATTAATTATAACATTATTATCATCATTATTATTATTATTATTATTATTATTATTATTATTATTATTATTATTATTATTATTATTATTATTATTATTATTATTATTATTATTATTATCATTATTATTATTATTATTATTATTATTATTATTATTATTATTATTATTATTATTATTATTATTATTATTATTATTATTATTATTTTTACTATTATTATTGTTATCATTATTATTATTATTATAAATATTATTGTTATTGTTATTATTATTATAATTATTAATATTATTTCTATCTCAGCACAGGTTATAAAAACCAGAAAAAATAGGATATAATAAAAACACATAACCAAGATCAACTAAAAATAAATGAAAACATGTGTTTCTACCTCAGCACCTGCGTGACATATCATTGCTACCACTGCTTTCCTCACACGTGGGGCTGGACTACTGCAGCGTACAATTTAAAATTAATAATAATCTAGATATTATGTTAGAAAATATAAATTTTTCATTTTGAAACCTTATCGAAAGTAAAGGCTTTATAAACGTATTGGAAAACCTTTTACAGTATCTGCTTTGAAACCTGAACTTGTGCAATAATGTATTTGCAAAGCAACGTCCAGTCAAAGCTTGCTTGCCACTCTAGGAAACACTTGTTATTACATTAGCTCAACAACGTTCTACACTGAAACTCAATTACCGTAACATAAGTTGATTATTTTGAAAGTTGTGACGTTGATTGTGTTTAACTTTATACTCTTCGTTTTTGTTCAATATTGAAATTGATAAGTTTCACACTTGTGTGCAATTTTGTTATGTTAATTAGGTATTAAATTTCTTTCATATTTTTCCAACCCCTATGCTAGTTTTGTATTTTGCTGTCCCGCTAACTTAATAATCATTTGATTTTGACCAGTGTTTTATCATTGTTTCACAGTACATTGAATACCTATTTATTTTTTTCCGTCTATGTGAATCAGTTGTTTACCTGAACAGGATACACATTAATTAAATGAAATGAATAATAAAATATCAAGTTAAAGCTGTATGTTGACCCACCTTGCGGGACACCCAAGGTTTAAGGGAGGCTGTATGTCACCCACCTTGCGGAACACCCGAGGTTTAAGGGAGGTTGTATGTCACCCACCTTGCGGAACACCCGAGGTTTAAGGGAGGTTGTATGTCACCCACCTTGCGGAACACCCGAGGTTTAAGGGAGGTTGTATGTCACCCACCTTGCGGAACACCCGAGGTTTAAGAGAGGTTGTGTGTCACCCACCTTGCGGGACACCCGAGGTTTAAGGGAGGTTGTATGTCACCCACCTTGCGGAACACCCGAGGTTTAAGGGAGGTTGTGTGTCACCCACCTTGCGGAACACCCGAGGTTTAAGGGAGGTTGTGTGTCACCCATCTTGCGGGACACCCGAGGTTTAAGGGAGGTTGTATGTCACCCACCTTGCGGAACACCCGAGGTTTAAGAGAGGTTGTGTGTCACCCACCTTGCGGGACCCCCGAGGTTTAAGGGAGGTTGTATGTCACCCTCACCCACCTTGCGGAACACCCGAGGTTTAAGGGAGGTTGTGTGTCACCCACCTTGCGGAACACCCGAGGTTTAAGGGAGGTTGTGTGTCACCCACCTTGCGGAACACCCGAGGTTTAAGGGAGGTTGGGTTACCCACCTAGCGGAACACCCGAGGTTTAAGGGAGGTTGTGTGTCACCCACCTTGCGGAACACCCGAGGTTTAAGGGAGGTTGTGTGTCACCCACCTTGCGGGACACCCGAGGTTTAAGGGAGGTTGTATGTCACCCACCTTGCGGGACACCCGAGGTTTAAGGGAGGTTGTGTGTCACCCACCTTGCGGGACACCCGAGGTTTAAGGGAGGTTGTATGTCACCCACCTTGCGGGACACCCGAGGTTTAAGGGAGGTTGTGTGTCACCCACCTTGCGGGACACCCGAGGTTTAAGGGAGGTTGTATGTCACCCACCTTGCGGAACACCCGAGGTTTAAGGGAGGTTGTATGTCACCCACCTTGCGGAACACCCGAGGTTTAAGGGAGGTTGTATGTCACCCACCTTGCGGAACACCCGAGGTTTAAGAGAGGTTGTGTGTCACCCACCTTGCGGGACACCCGAGGTTTAAGGGAGGTTGTATGTCACCCACCTTGCGGAACACCCGAGGTTTAAGGGAGGTTGTGTTACCCACCTAGCGGAACACCCGAGGTTTAAGGGAGGTTGTGTATCACCCACCTTGCGGAACACTCGAGGTTTAAGGGAGGTTGTGTGTCACCCACCTTGCGGGACACCCGAGGTTTAAGGGAGGTTGTGTGTCACCCACCTAGCGGGACACCCGAGGTTTAAGGGAGGTTGTGTGTCACCCACCTAGCGGAACACCCGAGGTTTAAGGGAGGTTGTGTCACCCACCTTGCGGAACACCCGAGGTTTAAGGGAGGTTGTGTGTCACCCACCTAGCGGAACACCCGAGGTTTAAGGGAGGTTGTGTGTCACCCACCTTGCGGAACACCCGAGGTTTAAGGGAGGTTGTGTTACCCACCTAGCGGAACACCCGAGGTTTAAGGGAGGTTGTGTGTCACCCACCTTGCGGAACACCCGATTTCAGTCTGTTAAAATTACTTTAAAATGGGTTTAAGTTGTCCCAAAAGATAATCAAAATATGTCATCCTAAAGATACTTTTAACGCTCATTGTTATGAATGTGTTCTTATTCCAATAAATGTTTCTTTTTTTCATATGTTCTTAATTAGGTGTGAAAAGCGTTCGGCAACATCACATTACAAAAAATAATTAGAGACATTTGAAAAACGGGAATATTGATTGGAACAAAGAAACATTATTGGGAAGAGAACTAAATTCTCTACAAGATGGCATACTTCGATTAACATTTTGGGACAATTTTAATACACTTTAAAGTAATTTTAAAATACCAACTTCGGGAGTTCCGCGGGATAAGTGAACGTACAGTCTTAATGTGAAAATGCGTGATTCAATTAGAATATATGGGATTAGGGTAAAGTCTGAGGCTGGTATAATAAATAATAATTCACTCCTTGAAAAGGAATTTACTGTAAAAAGCCAAAAGGGAGACAGGGAAGACAAAATAACAATATAATCAAGATGGCGGGGCTGTGTGAGACAATAACACCAGTAAAAGACGAGAGAGAGAGAGTAAGAGAGAGTAGGAGACACCACCACGCATAACGCCCCATCTTATCTCCCGATAACAAGCTCAGACTGATCAAGACTACTCGAGTTGGTTGTTGAGAAGTTGAGAAGTTGAGAAGTTGTGCTATCTCGATTAGGGGGGTTCCTGTTTCCGGAACTGCTTCATTTCCTGCTGTCTGTTGAGCATTGGTGGCGAGCAAAACACTTCGCGATCCGCTCTGTTATCACTCAGACCGCCACTGACGAAAATAACTGTGAAAACAAAATCGTTTTATCACTCACTGCTAGGAAAAACAGCCCGCGGCGACAGTACCCCCCCCCCCCCCCCCCCCCCCCCAGGGACGGGAATCTGGTGTGCGACATCTACTGAAGTCGCCGCTTGGGGTAAAGTTAGCCCAACCCAACGTGAGTATTCTCATGCTCTCGAAATAGCCGAGTACAATTAATAAGAGTACAATTAATACTTTCTCTTCTCTAATTCATAACATCTAATTGAAACGGATCCGATAGGGATAATTATCGGCCTTCGGTTGGTTACCTGGAAATTCATTACAGAGTGACTAATGCTTGTGCACTCTAATAATAATAATAATAATAATAATAATAATAATAATAATAATAATAATAATAATAATAATAATAATAATAATAATAATAATAATAATAATAATAATAATAATAATAATAATAATAATAATAATAATAATAATAATAATAATAATCCGACACAGCCCTGCAGGCGTTCGACAGGAAAATTCGAACCATCCTCACAAAGCACAGGATGCAACATCCTAGGAGCTCCGTGGAGCGACTGTACCTGTCGCGCAACACTGGCGGACGAGGGCTGCTCAGCGTCGAGATGCTGTGCCACAGCAAGGAGAAGCGGCTTCGAGCTTACTTTTTAACTCGAGAGAGTCAGCTGCACCATGCCATCTGCACGCAGGACCAAGGTTATACGCCACTTCATCTGTGCGCCGAAGAAGTACACCTCAGCGTTAAGACGCCGGCAGAGAGAATGCAACAGTGGAGGGAGAAGCCCCTTCACGGCAGGTTTGCAGCCGAGCTCACTGGGGAGCACACCGACTTGAAAGCCTCGACGGAATGGCTCCGAACTGCGGGCCTCTTCGCTGAAACGGAGGGGTTCGTCTTTGCATTCAGGATCAAGTGGTGCGCACCAAGAACTTTGAGCGGCACATCCTCAAAGCCGACGTCCAAGATCGCTGTCGTCTCTGCAAGAAAGCTGGCGAGACCATCCAGCACATCGCAGGTGGATGCCCGGTGTTAGCTCCCAGAGAGTATTTGGAGCGTCACAACGCAGTTGCGAAAGTGGTCCACCAAGCGCTGGCCAAGGAGTACAGCCTGGTAGAGGTAGAAACACCGTACTACAAGTGTAAGCCCGAGCAAGTCCTGCGTAACCAATGCGCCAAGCTGCTGTGGGACTCACCCATTGTCACGGACAGAGCGGTCGAGGCAAATCGGCCAGACTTGGTTTTGTTTGACAAGAAGGCTAAAACAGCAACCAGCATCGACATCGCCGTCCCGCTAGACAACCATGTGATCAACACAGTAGCTGAGAAGAGGCGTAAATACCAACCACTCGCCGTCGAACTCAAGGACATAATATACAAGCTGAGGTCCGTTGAGATAGTTCCTGTCGTCGTCTCCGTCAACGGTCTTGTCACCGAAGAGTGGTCAGCTGCGAAAGAGAAGCACCACCTGAAGGACAAGCACGTGCGTGTCATGCAGAAGGCTGCAATCCTCGGCACAACTAATATCGTGCGGAAGGTCCTCAGCCTATGAGCTACATTGTCACCACCATCTTTCGGCCGCCACGCTAGGGTGCACTCTCGCATTGTCTGCCCGATGGTGCAAATGAGAGAAGAGAAGAAAGGAAATAACAATAATAATAATAATAATAATAATAATAATAATAATAATAATAATAATAATAATAGTAGTAATAATAATAATAATAATAATAATAATAATAATAATAATAATAAAAATACTAATAATAATAGTAATAATAATAATAATAATAATAATAATAATAATAATTAATAATAATAAAAGTAAGAATAATAATAATAATAATAATAATAATAATAATAATAATAATAATAATAATAGGTACTAATAATAATTTTTTTTTTTTTTTTTTAATTTAATTTATTTATTTAAGTTTTATACATTTTTAAATCTTGGTATAATTTACACAGTATACAATAAATAAAAGTACACATTCAGAAAAATAAACAGACACAAAATAATATAAGATCAAAATCACAACAATCACATATAATAATAATTAAATCAAAACTCTCAACAAAGTAAATATTTAAATTCATCGCTTTGCCTACTAAGCTTATAGAAGCTTAACAGTGGGCTTCGCTTCAAATTAAAATAAAAAATATTGGAGTGGCATACATTCATGAGAAAAAAACTAAACAATATTCAATTTTCTTATACATCACAATAAAAGTCTACAATAAATTTAACTAAGAAGGATAATTTATATTTTGAACAAAAGCAACTTACAATGATAGATTAATACACACTTTGCCACGAGTCTGGTGCACCAACTACAGAGAAAAATTGAACGCGGAGAAAGTAAAGACAAACTAAATTAACGATAGAAGATAAAGTTATTGAGATTATACAGGTGGAATAGAATATTTGATTTAATAGACACTGGTAGGAAAAATATAGCAAGACCACATTGACTGAATGGTTGACAGCAACTGTTTCCATGGATGCATATTATAAACAAAGTTTATATTAACAAACACCAAGGCCTACTGGATTTACTCCTACAATTGTGATCTAGTGGACCTTGAACAAACCCCAATTACATCATAGAGGGCTGTGGCATAACAATAACATTTCAACACTCCCACTTGCCATAGCCCTAAACAATAAACATATCTTCACAAGAGTCCCAGATTTTTCACACACCATCCGTGCTTTGCAGGGGGTAAGCTCTTGGTCATGATGTCTGCGATCATTTCTTCTGTGGGTAGATATTTCATAGAAATCTGTCCCTCTTGCACCTTCTCCCTAACAAAATGATGTTGGATATCGATGTGCTTTGTACGCCTATGTAGTGCCGCATTTGAAGTGAGCTTGATTGCACTTTGGTTGTCGCAGCACACTACTATGTGTTGGTGGTCATCCCCTATGGGTAGTTCATTCAGCAATCGTTTCATCCATGTTGCTTCTCTGGCAGCTTGGCTTAGTGCCATGTACTCCGCCTCGGTCGTTGAGATGGCGACTGTTGGTTGCTTTTTGCTTCGCCAGCTTACTGCTCCACCTGCGAGCTTGAAGACGTAGCCCGACATTGATTTTCTCGTATCGATATCATTGGCCCAGTCGGAGTCACTGTAAGCTTCCATTTGTTCTCCGGATGCTCTGCGAAAGACAAGTTTCTTCTTCGAAGTCCCTTTTAGGTAACGCATTACGCGCTTTACTGCGGTCCAGTGCACTTGACCTGGGTTAGAGTTGAACTGACTGACAACAGCGACAGCATGTGCTATGTCTGGTCTGGTGGCCATCGCAGCATACATTAGGCTACCTACAGCACTCAAATAAGGTATACTGTCCATAGCTTCTCTCTCTGCATCTTCTATGGGTTCCATCACCTTGGTGAGTTTCTGATTATGGTCCAAAGGGGTAGATACTGGCTTTGCTTCAGACATGTTGAATCTCTTCAAGATGTTGTTGATGTAGCTTTCTTGGCTCAGTTCAATCGTTCCCGCGTCTTTGTCCCTTGTTATTTTAATTCCAAGACAGTGGTGAATAGGTCCCATGTCTTTCATCTCGAACTTGGCCGCTAGTTGTTTCTTTAGCTGATTTATTTCGTTTATGCTTTCCGATGACACTATAAGATCGTCAACGTAAACACACACAATGATTTTTGCATTTCTTATTGTACCATGGTATAGGCATGGATCAGCTCTGCTTCGTTTGAGCCCAATATTACGTAACTCGGTATCAAGTTTTTCATACCATATACGGCTCGATTGTTTGAGTCCATACAAGCATTTCTTTAGTTTACACACCTTTTGCTCATTTTTGGGGTCAATGTAGCCCTCCGGTTGTTCCATATAAATGGTATCAGAAAGTTCACCATGAAGAAATGCAGTATTTACATCTAGTTGATGAACCTCCAGGTCATTCTCAGCTGCCAATGCGAGAACTGTCCTTAAGGTGTCGAAACGTACGACCGGTGAAAAGGTTTCACCGTAATCTATTCCCTTTCTCTGCGTGTATCCTTTAGCCACTAGCCTGGCTTTATATCGGCACACGTTCCCTTCAGCATCGACCTTTCGTTTAAAGACCCATTTGCATTTTATAGCTTTGGCTCCCTCTGGTAAGTTTACGAGGTCCCAAGTCTCATTATGTTCAATTGATTTCATCTCTTCGTCAGCTGCCTTTTGCCATTGTGTAGCCTCGCTCCCACTGAATGCTTCTTGCAGGTTCTCGGGCTCGTCTGCGATGAGATGTACGTACTCATCACTAAGAATTCTTGTCAGACGTCTGTTCCGTTGTGAACGTCTTGGCTCGAAGACGGCTTCTTGTTCATTCTCGATGTCAAAAACACCATCCTCCTCAGTAACTTCTGCATTGTTATCTTCTTCATTTACATTTGCATCATCTTCGTTATTGACTCGCGAGTAGACGATTATGCTCCCACTTCCACCATCAACCACGTTGTCTTCCGCTTCTAGTTGATTATCTTCCAAGAAGATCTCTCGATATAGTCAGTTTTCTTGATTTAAAATTGACCAATCGATAGCCCTTGCTGGTTTCGGAGTACCCAACAAAGACATGCTCCGACGATTTAGCGTCAAGCTTTGTTCGGTTTTCTTTTGGAATGTGAGCATACGCTTTGCAGCCAAAAGTCCTTAGGTGAGCAAGGTCCGGTTTCTTCCCAGTCCACGCTTCTTCCGGTGTAATGCTATCCACGGCAACTGTTGGTGCTCTATTCTTTAAGTAGGTTGCAGTGTTTACTGCCTCAGCCCAGAAGCGTTTAGGTAGTTTAGCTTCCTCAAGCATGCATCGCACCTTCTCTACTATCGTTCTGTTTGCCCGCTCGGCAACCCCATTTTGTTCTGGGTTCCGTGGTACAGTAGTCTGAGAACGTATCCCACATTTCCTTAAATGGCCTAATAGTGATTTATTAATGTACTCACGGCCATTGTCTGAACGCAGAATCTTGATCTTCATACCGCTCTGGTTCTCAACTTCTGCCTGATACTCGATGAAGCGTTCGTAAGTTTCACTCTTCTCCTTCAAAATGTAGCACTTGGTCCATCTTGTCTTGTCGTCAATAAATGTTAAGAAATACCTTCCTCCACCAATGGATTCTTCGCTCATTGGTCCACACAGGTCTGAGTGAACAATGCCTAGCTTTTCTTGAGCTCGTTCTGCCTTACCTTTTGGAAACGGGGTACGATGCTGCTTTCCCACAGCACAGCCTATACAAGGTGAAGTAGGAGGCTGTCCCATCACTATGCCAGTGGCCATACCATCTGCTAATCGCTTCATTCCACCAGGACTGAGGTGAGCGAGGCGTCTGTGCCACAACATGTACTCACGGTTTGTGGCCCCCACAGCAGCAATGTTTACCATGGCACCGTTAGTCTCCGGAGTGTCTAGCTTATACAACCCTCCAGTTTTACTCGCGGTGGCTATGACGTTTCCTTCTTCATAATGGATCTGGCAGTTATGTTTGGTAAACACAACCTTGTAGTCCTTATCTGTGAGTTTACCCACCGACAAAAGATTAGTTTTGAGCGTTGGAGCATATAGTACATCCTTGATTGATGCTTCTTGTATTGATCCATTAACCGAAATTGTTACAGCGACATCACCATTTCCCGTAGATGGAGCGGTCGTACCATCGGCCATACATAATGATGTTTCTTGACCATCTCGGATTGTATCAAACCATTCAATTTTATTTGACATGTGCTTAGTCGCTCCCGAGTCAACGCACCAGTCTTCAGCATTGTGTCCATTTCGATTAACCGTTGCGCAAAGAACTGTGGATTTAGGCTTATCCTTTTTGTCTTGTTTGTCACCTTTCGGGCTTTGTTTTGGATGTGACCTACAATCTTTAGCATAATGTCCAACTTTACCACAATTGTAGCATTTAAACTTCTTAAATGGCTTTGTAGCTAGAGCAGATTCATCAGGAATGGACTCACCTCGTTGACGTCTTGTTTCTTCTTGTAGCAATTTAGCTCGGACGACATCAGTGTTCAGTTCCTGGCCACAATTTTCAAGTGTAATCACAAGTGGGTCAAATGAGTCTGGCAAGTTGGATAGGATAATTATAGCCAACTCGTCATCAGTCACCGATGCATTTATTGCACTTAACTGCTGAGCAATAGTCATCATTTGGTTGAGGTAATCCTCCATATTAATACAGTTTTTGTATGTAATACTGTTCAGCTTTCGACGTAGGTGAATTTTTCGCACTAGTCCTCGATCCTCGAAAGCAGACTCTAATTTTAACCATGCTTCACGGGCTGTTTTACATGAGTTTACATGTATGTACAGATGTGGCTTTAAACCCAAACAAACAGTTGCAAGTGCACGCTGGTCTAATGCGATCTCATCTTCTGAAGAAAGATTTAAGTTACCTTCAATAAATCTCCACAATTTCTCCCGTATAAGCTGCATCTTCATACCAAATTTCCATGCACTGAAATTGGTTGCTCCTTCCAACCTCTCAACTTGCAATATATTCACTGCCATATTGACCACAATTATTAAACAGTTTTTGCTTAAAGATCACTATAAATCAATTCTTTGCATTACCTGGGCCCATAACCTATTGAGATTATACAGGTGGAATAGAATATTTGATTTAATAGACACTGGTAGGAAAAATATAGCAAGACCACATTGACTGAATGGTTGACAGCAACTGTTTCCATGGATGCATATTATAAACAAAGTTTATATTAACAAACACCAAGGCCTACTGGATTTACTCCTACAATTGTGATCTAGTGGACCTTGAACAAACCCCAATTACATCATAGAGGGCTGTGGCATAACAATAACATTT
Organism: Isoperla grammatica; assembly: GCA_945910005.1. NCBI lineage: Eukaryota > Metazoa > Arthropoda > Insecta > Plecoptera > Perlodidae > Isoperla > Isoperla grammatica. The sequence goes on from OX246746.1 coordinate 44,923,103, forward strand.
CAACAAAAGTCTTAATCCTTTTTTGATTTCAAATAATTTTGTCAAGTTAATTAATTTATCAGGCAAATTGTTAAATGTGACTGGGACTAAAAACTCAAAACACCTTTGGCCATACTTGTTTATACACTTAGGAACTTCATACTTCAATTTTGACTGACTGCGAGTATTTAAATTTCTACATAACACAATTTTATACTCACTGATAAAGTAATATTTTAATATTAATTGATACAAAAATAGTTCTTCAACTGGTAGAACATTGCACAAATAATTGGCTTCACGAGTCGAATGAAATTGAACATTGTGTGGTCTTATTTCAAGCACAAGAGATATCACACAAGAGATATCAATAATAATAATAGTAATAATAATAATAATAATAATAATAATAATAATAATAATAATAATAATAATAATAATAATAATAATAATAATAATAATAATAATAATAATAATAATAATAATAATAGTAAAAATAATAATAATAAAAGTAATAATAATGTTCTTATTGGTCCGTCAGTTGATTATACAAAGATAATATTGGGCATGTCAATAAGAGTCAATACAAAACATGCACTATCACAGCATAAACTCCTTCACTGTATAAAAAAATTTCAATTAAACACTTTTTGAGCTCTAGAGATATCACACAAGAGATATCAATAATAATAATAGTAATAATAATAATAATAATAATTTTTTTTTTTTTTTTTTTTTTTTTTTATTGATAACCATGTTCTGTACAATACAATCATTAAATAAACATTCGATATCCCACAAAGCTTAGTACATAGCTTGTCTGTGGGTTATATACCAATGAAAATAATAATACGGACTAAGTTACGGACAAAGATGAACATGCTGCGTAATGCAAATACAATATACAGAATACCTTACAATTCAAAACAAACAAACAATCACTAACTTATCTTTAACACCTACATATTACTATACACTGCAATTAACGAAGGCCTATACATGGCAAGGACAAAAACACCGACGATACTAATAATGAAAATATAATAAATTAAAGCGAATGTAACAAAAGAAACTCTTTTACTGATATTTTTACTTGATTCATTCTATCCGAATCTTTCAATTCAATTGGCAACATATTAAAACATTGAGGCACTTTTACATGCAATGATCTTTCACCATATTTATTAACAAAATTGGGAACTCTGTACACTTTGGAGGCTTTTGCTCTTGTACAAATGCTATGGTCAATTTCAATTTTGAATTCGTTAGTGAAATAGAATTTGATAATTAACTTATAGATGTACAAAAAATTTACAGGAAGCAAGTCTAATAATTTAAAAAGCTGATTTGAGGAACAATGGTCAGTTATGTGATTTGGGAGTATGTGTTTAATCATCCTGATCTGTAAGCTAATAATAAATAATATAAATAATAATAAATAATAATAATAATAATAATAATAATAATAATAATAATAATAATAATAATAATAATAATAATAATAATAATAATAATAATAATAATAATAATAATAATAATAATAATAATAATAATAATAATAGTAATAATAATAATAATAATAATAATAATAATAATAATAATAGTAAAAATAATAATAATAAAAGTAATAATAATGTTCTTATTGGTCCGTCAGTTGATTATACAAAGATAATATTGGGCATGTCAATAAGAGTCAATACAAAACATGCACTATCACAGCATAAACTCCTTCACTGTATAAAAAAATTTCAATTAAACACTTTTTGAGCTCTACTTTAAAGTTAACACTCTGGGTATTTTTTAAGTAATCAGGTAGACAATTAAAAAGCATTGTGCCTGAGATATCAGGACACTTACATCACAGGTTAAGATTATGTTCTTTAATTCTAAAATCTCGTCGGTTCCTTGCAAAATAATCATGACAATCTCAATTTGTTACTGTTAAATTACTATTATTTAATACATAGGCCCTACATGATTGAGTTATAAATGAAAATATCAAGGTAACGTTAAAATCCCCAGCTCCTTAAATAATTCCCAACAATGAGCCATGCTACTAACACGCGCCATGTAACGGATAGCTCTCTTTTGGTGTTTATAATCTGCTGGCATGGGATGACCATCCCCAACAGATGATCCCATACTGGAGGCTTGATTGAATATGGGCGAAGTACACCAATTTAACTATGTATGGACTATACATACGTCATTAGTCTTGTAACTATAGGTAACACCTAGTAGCAACTTAAACACTCACATAATTAATATGCGGAATTATTATTAATTAATAAGCGGAATCATTAATAAGCCGGGTACTATTTTTACGTATGTGTGAACGAACGCCGGAAATATGTTGATGATCTTAGGAACAGCGCGCACGCAAGGGGCGGTATCAAGGATCTGAGGACTCTATGCCTACTTAGGCCTATACATTGGGGCTAGTAAGTGTGCTTTATAGTACAATAGGGGATGGTCCTTGCATTCGCTTTTTATTCTACTAAATTGTGAACATCGTTCAGAATACAAAAATATTTTCATTTCATATTTTAGAAACAAATTTCAGTCACATAAGCAGATTGAAAATGTTCACATCATTGTGACGGGAAAACAAGATGCCGGTTGCTGATAGAAAATCTTTTGCAAGTATCATAATCCACCTGACCAGAAAACATTCCCTTAAAGGGGTTCTCACCCGCTACACCAAAAAAATGTTTAACTACGGCTAATTAGCTATGAAATTAGCGACTAAAAGACAAAAAATCGGGTTCACCATAACCCGGGAAAAAAATATCAAAGTTAGTGATTTTCGAGCTAGGTCCCATCGGCGAAAATCTCCCATAAGAAATAGCATTGGGACGACCTGTATGCCTTGGGACCTTGGAGGATTCTGCTCCAAAAAAAAAAATGATGTAATACTTTTCGCTGCGTCTTTCTCTTTTGCGTATTTCGTATATTTTGGTTTTGTAATCGGAGCTTCCGTTCAGGTACAAAATAAAGATGTGTAATCGGGTGCTCCATTTCGTTTTGAGCGTTGCTGTGCACATCCGCACTTCTAGTCACGCGATAGTCGGAGGAGGGGAAGGGAAGGAGGAGGGGCAGGCAGCACGTGTGTAGTCAGTCAGTCAGGGTCACGGGTTTGCATTGCATCGTCTTGTAATTGTAACACTTTGCGTATCATATTTCTCGATGGCTACTGCTGTGTACCAGTTTGAGCCCGAATATTCTGCAGAAGAATTGGCAGAAATAGAGAAAGCCAAAGAGTCTATTGAATGTATCAGCGATGGCGATAGGAACAATAAGGAAAATTGGTGCAAATGTGACGAATGTTCAGTTATGCCCACAATCGCCGAATGTATTTGTTGTGCGAAAATACCGGCTGTGAGAAGTATGTTAGAAGACAACGTGTGCATTACGGACCACCAAATATTTGATACCTTAATTTTGATTTCATACTAATTGCAACTGAAAGAAGTAAAAAGAAATCGTATTCTATCGAACCAGTACCAAACAATTTATGGCGGCATTTAGCGTACCGACAGTTTGTGTATTGGATTAACTCAAAAAAAGAGAGAGAGAGAGAGAGAGAGAGAGAGAGAGAGAGAGAGAGAGAGAGAGAGAGAGAGAGAGAGAGAGAGAGAGAGAGAGAGAGAGAGAGAGAGTAGTATTGGGAGGGGAAATAGTCAACGCATGCACAATGAACGCGGCCTGCTAAGCGGTGTCGAATGGAGTACACTCGCACCAAAAGCCGGCTGACACCAACAGTCGCCGCGGCAGTTAACCAGAAATTTCATTAATAACAATTCACAGGTTTCAACTGACGAGTTGTAATGGTTCATTATCGATTGGTGTGGTGGAGTAGATCATATGGTAAAAAATAAATCTAGCGGGTGAGAACCCCTTTAACAACCTGACATCGACTTTTTTATAATTATTTGAATTTTTTTTTGTCTTTTTTGACTTTTCAAGTATTATTTAATATAAAATGTAAGTACTCAGCATTTAACCTTAATAAAGTTTACCACTTCAAAATTTTGAGATGTGTTTATACGAATTCGCCCATTGCAAATTTACATAATTGCGTGATATCTTTTAAGTGCAAAGACATTTAGCGTATGAGATATGTATCCATCACACCTTTTTTTACTTTATCATACTTTGTTTTTTAAATTCATTTCTCCTGCGTTATATAAACACTGAAAATACTCACGCCCCACTCTCACTGTTTTGGAAAATGACAGCTATGTAGGGGGGTAATTTAAAATCCGTTTTCGTCAGACAATTAGCTAATAACGAAACATTTCTCTTGAGATTGAAGTGAATCTTACCATCATATTATCATAGGCACAACAATTAATTATTTCGTTGAAACATTTCCACGAGAAGTTACATAAATTGGGAATTGGTTGGGAATATTAGTTGGTTTACTGGGAAATGCCCGAAAGTTTTAACTATGAACAAGACTTAATAACCCTCCAGAAACAGATGATATAAGCTTAGCATATTTTGAAATCCATCACTCAGTATTTTATAGAAGTCTTACGTATTTCAATCATCCATTTTATGTCAATTACATCTTCTGAACTTGTACAGCGGCTGACATAATTATTGCTATAAAGCAGCGTATGGCAGAACCCTGGTTACGTCTTATGTCATGTTTTGATATATACACATTGTAATGTCGATGCTCAATTTTAATAATTATGATGTTAAATGGTTGTACAGCTGTATTTAAATCATCAACAAAGAAGATGTTTCAAATATTTATTTAAATATTCTTACAAGAAATGGCTTGATGCACCGGGAACTGCAAACTGCAATTATTGTTAATGAAATCTTAGAAGTTTTAAATTAATTGCCTGAATAAGTCTCTTTTTCTTTGCTTTTTTCTATTCCATCTCTTACTGACTTTGTTTCTTTATAATGTAATAGTATAATAAGTATGCATAATATTATATAACTATTGCAATCAGAAGTAAGTGCACGGTTGTGTTCGCGTTTATACTGTTTTTATTTTATTTTGTTACATTTAGATAATTAAGATTCTGGAGTAGAGGATTTCACTTAAATTGATTTGCTTTAGTTTGTTTATAATATTAATCTTTAACACTCGTCTTGTTTTCGCTTTACTGTATGTATATATCTAGGACAGCCCGCGCACAAGAGGTAGCTCTTATGCGGGCTTCTTATCTTATATTATTGTGGTTTATCTAGTTAATTTGTTTATTTAGTGTGGACAATGACTTTGTGTTATGTTTTTATGTAGAAGAGTACGAGATAAGAATAAAATGGTAAAAAAAAAAAAAAAAAAAAGCTCTTCGAGTAAGGAATGACGAGTAAGGTCATACCCTTGATGTATACTTGTGTCGCCTGGAGTAGGTCAACGTGCGGTTTGGACGTTTGGACTTTTCCTTTACTTGAATCCAGACGACGGACGTAGAATGCGTTTACTTAAAGCCATTATTATTAGATTAAAATAAATTATAATATAGGTATATTATTATTATTTGCAATTCTTGGTTTCAATCCGTGAAGAATGTATGAAACAAGACAAACCAATAAAATAAATTAAAATTATTAAAAATGGTTTTTATTTCTAATAATATGATTTTTTGTCTGAATTACATCCAACGTTATCGAAACAAATTTTTAAAACGAAACAAAATATTAAGTTATAATGCAAAATCAAAGAATTAGGGAAAAATATATAAATACAAAACAAGAGCATTTAATATATTTGGAACTATTCATTGTTGACTGACTGAACCCACACTGAACATTTATTTTGTATTGTTATACTTAATATAGTTTCGTTTTAAAAAATTGTTTTTAAAAAGTTGAATTTAATTCTGACGGAACTTCATATTAGAAATTTAAAAAACATTTACTTCATTTTTTTATTTTATTTTATTGATTTGTCGTTTCATACATTATTAGACCATGGGCCAGCTAATAGAAACCCTCCCCCCCCCCCCCCCCCCCCTGGTGCGGAAGGTTTGAAAGTGGTTTTGTATACCTCTTAATATTAAATTTTGATTTTCACTTGTTAGCCAACACAACTTTGGTGGAACAGCCAACCAGGGGTGTCCAAAGATTTTGGTCTAAATAGTACAAATATTAATTGTGAGTCTTGTAGTAAGAAAGTAGTTAGTTTTACGTGAGGTTATAACTAAGTATATTATTGTCTTATTTTTAAAAATTGTTTGAGACCCAATGGGCCATTATCTTCGGAGATGTCACCCTGTGTCTTTTTGGACATCATGAAATTCTTTAGTCACAAGTGTCGTTTGCGACCACTCTAATGAAAGGTCTTGATGAGTACATTACGAATAAGTATTTTATTATACATGTCAATAATATTTTTTCGGGAGTAATCACGCTTTAAACTTCAAAATCCATCTTCGATCGCTATTTTTTGCACTATTAGCTAATAAAGGTGAGAAGTTTCAATTTTTTTTCTTTGAAGCTTTGAAATATATGTTAATGTATTAACATTGTTTGTAATATGTGATTTCCATAGAATAATATCCATTTTAGGTTATTGTTTTAATTTTTAATTTAATTTTTGTTTTCATTAATTAACGTCGTTAAAAAAGAAACACGTTTATTTAAGGATTGTGCAGCTTTTATAATACAAATGCATGTTACTTAGTTGGTGGAACAGTCAAAAGTCACAAAATAACAAACATACTTACATAAACGCTCAAGAAACGCAATTAATATTTATGTATATACATTTGAGATGCCACATTTTGACACCCCTGGTGGGTGCATCCGCTAAAACCGTGTTGTGTATTGAGTAAAAATGCGAAGGCAATCTATTCAAGTACTCAAACCCGCTTCCATCATCTTCCACAATGTGGGTAATATGGGAGGTCATAGACTGGCAAAACTTTATATACTATCTACTCTAAGTAAACCAAAAAATGTATATGGAAAGTTTTGTGCACCCCTTAAATGGAAAAATGTATTTAATTAAGTATTTTGAATGTTAAAGAATATATACGTCCAGAATTGTTGATTTACTGTCCAGAATCGCAAATTATATCAATATTGCTCCTTATTTCGCCATGTTTGGATACCCCTGGTGGGTGCATCCACCACAACTATGTTGGCTAACAAGCTAAAATCAAAAGACAGTGTACCAAAGTATCCAAAAACAGTTCTAAACTTTCCGGCATATGGGGAACGGTGGGTTACAAATGGGGTAAACCCTATACATGTTATGCTCAAAGTAAACAAATAAAATGTATAAATTATTAAATTCAATGTATTATATATTGTGTTGTGCGACCATTTAAATGGGAAAATGTATAATTAACAATTTCAATGTGTTTAAGGTTACTTAATTCCAAAAATGTTCATTTTATTGTCAAAATCACAATTATCATTAATATTGCTCACTATTTCGACATTTTGGATAGCCCTGGTAAGTGCACTCACAAAAAACCATCTTGGCTAATAAGTAAAAATCAAAAGGTCATGTATCAAAGTATACAAAAACACTTTCAGACCTTCCAATATTGGAGGGGTGGGGGGTTACAGATGGGGCAAACATGATACATTTTAACCTAAAAAATTCACATAAAATGTACATAGAATGTTTTTCTCACCCCTGAAAAATAAAAAATGCACGTTATCGAGCATTTAAGACGCTTGAGGTTATATACTTACAACTATTTTGATTTATTCTCAGGAATTGCATATAATATTAATATCGATTTGCATGGTGGCACATTTGGACAACCCTGGTAGATGCACCCGCCAAAACCATGTTGGCTAACAAGTGAAAATCAAAAGTACATATACAATAGTAATCAAAACCACTTTTAGACCTTCCATTATTTGAGGGGTGGGGCGTTACAGAGCGGCCAAACTATATAGATTTTCTGCTCGAAATAAAAACAAAACATGAATAGATAACTAGTTTGTGTAACCCTGAAAATCAACAAATTGTATTATTTAGTAGCTTACGTATAAAAGAGTACATCCTTATAAAAATTGTTAATTCTTTGAACTGGCAACATACCTCAATTAATATTTTTATGGTTTTCACAGTACCACATTTGGACACCCCTGGTGGGTGCACCCACCAAAACCATGTTAGCCTACAAGTTAAAATCAAAAGTCAATATATCAAAGTACTCAAAACCACTTTCAGACCTTCCGCCCCGGGGGGGGGGGGGGGAGGGGGGGTTATAGCTGGCCCAATGTCTATATACACAGATTGAACCCAAGAATGGAAATAATAATACATTTCTCGTCCTTGAAAGCTAAGCGCAATTACAAATATAATAACGTAATAATATAAGATCATAAAAACACACTTACGATTGGTAAAGATAATGTAGACCTCGCTCTACGTATTGAGAACCAGAACATTTCTAGAAATGTATTTCCTCGTTGACAAACTGAAGAAATGAGATATATAGATGGAAACGTCCAAACACGATATTGCTTCGATTCGTTGTAATTTCCAGCTCTGCATAAAGAATATCCAATATTTCAATAGCACGTAATACATCACACACTCTATGTGCTGGGGGTGACATAATATTAACATGTATTATTGATACATACATCTACTTCCATGGAGTTCGTTTCTGTTCGAAAGGTTTCTATGACGGAAAGTTAGCGAAATAAAAACTGTTGAAATGTTGAAGAAAACTTATGTAAAGAAGATGATTGTGTTAGTTCTCGTAAAAATCTCGTGCGAGGATAGATTTCCCAAGGCGGATAAAAGAAGTCATAGCCTTCCAGGAAAAGAACAATATATTTAAGATTACTTTTTATTCAGAGTGGGAAATTTTAAATTTGTTCATACATCTTCAATTTGTTAATGTACAACCACTATACCTGGTCGCATTTATCATATTAGTTTAAATTTAATACGCGTTATTTGAGTTGATCCGTGATCCACTGCAACTAACAATGACATGGTTACACACGTTTTGGGTAAAGTATAGTGAGAGCGTACATAGTATTCGTACAATGTGGATAGATTTGTGCGTCCTTTTGATGAATTTTGGGCTATTGTGGCGCCACGATAACATTTATTTTTGGTTTGGTTCAAAGAAAAACAGTCATTGTCAAAACATGACCGAGACACAATCACATGGTGATGACATTTGGAGTTTTACGTCCCATATTTTTGCAACGAGTCTAATCGAGACGGTGAGTTGGTGATTATGAGGATGAAAAAACGCCAAGTATGACATCCATGCCCAAGCCAGGATTCGAACCTGGAACGCAGAAACCGTGATTTACTAGACCAACGCCTAATCGACCTCGGCCAACTGCGCCGGCGAGATTCAATCAAAATTGAATATATTAGTATGTGTGTAACAAAGTAATAAATATGTGTTTGCGAAGTAAAGCAGTAAATAAATGAGTATACACGGTTTCTATTTAAAACGGATTAAACATTGTGCCCAAAAGAAGAATATAATAAACATATATGTACCCTAGAAAAGTAGAATAATATTACATGAAAAAAATATATATTTTTAAAAACAACGCTTATATTTAAATGCCCTAAAAAGTAAAAAATAAATTTTCGTCCAACAAATTTTTGCCTCACTCGGAAAATAAAAGCGTTGGGCGCTTTCGGTATTGACATAGATTGCAGTATTCTGCTGTTTATGCGGGGAAAGCGCCCAACGCTTTTATTTTCCGAGTGAGGCAAAAATTTGTTGGGCGAAAATTTATTTTTTACTTTTTAGTGCATTTAAATGTAAGCGTTGTTTTTAAAAAAATATATTTTTTTCATGTAATATTATTTTATATTTTTTAGTCTTAAAGAATCTTGCAATCGAATATATATCAAATATCGATTGATTAATTAATAATGATGGTTTAATTGATTATTTAGTGAACATGACAATTGATTCATGTATTGTCATTAAGAATACGTCTGTGTGAAAACTTTCAGCTCAATTCGACGTTCGAAAGTGGGTTAAACATCGATTCCCATATAAAACATTAATTAATTATGATGAATTAATTGATTATTTAGTTAATATGACAATTGATTCGTGTATTGTCATTAAGAACACGTCTGTGTGAAAACGTTTAACTCGATTTGACGTTGGGAAGTGGGATAAACATCGATCCATTTAAAACATCAATTAATTAATTATGATGAATTATTTGATTATTTAGTTAATATGACAATTGATTCGTGTGAAATCATTGAGAATACGTCTGTGTAAAAACTTTCAACTCGATTTGACATTGGAAAGTGGGTTGTACATCGATTTTCATATAAAACATTAATTTATTAATTATGATAAATTTATTGACGATTTAGTAAATATGACAATTGATTCCTGTATTGTCATCAAGAATACGTCTGTGTAAAAAATTTCAGTTTGATCGGACGTCTAGAAGTAGGTGAAATATCGATTCAAAGATTCCGTCCAGACAAACAAGGCAAGTTAATATAAGCGTTGTAATAATAAAAAGAAGTACTAATTGTGTAAAGATAAACACAGATCTAGATTAAGACTGTAGGAAACCAAAACCAAAATTATGACATGCATTTTCTTTCTACATCAATTTGCCAAACTAATACATTGAGCATTGCTTCGGGTTTCCGATGAATGAACACGAACATGAACAGTGAAAATATAACAGTTCTCGCATAGCAGTGCTTGAAGTACCGCTGTACAAGTCAGCAAGTCAGCGACGCAAGATTCTAGGCCCAACGGAAGTATTCGCATAGGTTATACCGATCTCAGGTCATTGTCTACTGCCCCTTTCAACTGCGCCAATTGAAAGACAATCAACAGATACCTGGCGTTCTTTCACATTTTGTAAATGCATGGTTCGGCTAAGTCGAGTGCACAGGCGGTTCGGCCACACCCACCATTACAGGTAACCAACGGAAGGTTTTAAAGCATCCCCAATGGACCTCCTTAGACTAGATGGTAGGAATTAGCAAAGTAGAAAATTAGTTGTCACCTTGGACTCGGCTTTGTCGTAAGTATCAGAATACTTTCGTTGGGGCCACTATAGCCCTAAACTTTGGCCGTGGCAAAGCTGAGAACGCCGCAGGGTATTTGTTTCACTGCATTTATAATAAGTTGTTTGTATACAGCCCCAGTGCGACTCCAGTTGCCTGGGACAAGCGGAGGAGGTTGATCGTGAAAAGCAGGGGATCTATAACCCGACTGGTGCCTATTATAAGACCTATTACAATCTGAAGAATATCAGAGTTATAGGTCTTATGATAGGTGCAAGGGGTACAATCCCCGGCTTTTTCGAGGATTTCCGGAAGACGTTCAAATTACCATCAAGTCTCACCGAAGAAATTGTTCTGGCCGTATTCCGATGGTCTATTTTCATCTTTAGGCACCATTTGTATTCTTAATTTTGTTTAGTTTATATATAAATTGTGTTTTGTAATAAGTGTTTTGTACAAGTGTCATTTGTTTCAATTTTCGTTTTGATATAAATTGTTTGTTATTCTGTGTCTTACGGCAACAGCTATGGGCGCAGAAACCAATAAAGGTTGTTATTATTAATATAATCGTTTGTTTGTTGTGTGGACGCCAATTATTTGACTGAATGTTGGCTCTCCAAGAAATGTGCGCATGGTTGTACTTCTGTTGTGGCTTCCGGTAATGAATTCAGGGATTTTGTCTCATGTTTGTGCTAGACAGGTAGTGGGGTGTACATCATGTGTGAAATGCCAAGATCGACGAATGATCGACTGATTTTCTTGTTCTCAACTAAGCCACGGACCAACTGTAGCTATATATAACCGCCTAACAGAAGCAGCCAATCAGAGAAGACATGACAAACAGCCCCGGGCACACACAGCCTTATTAGCTGAACACCAGACGGTCATTATACGCGTAGGCGTTTCCTGACTTTTGCTACAAACTTGGTACGGAATATTTAGCTGCATTCGGCATGTTCAAAGTTTTACTGTCGTTAGAGAATATAACTAATTAAATTACTTTCTTTCTTTACAGACTTCCGCTTATAGAATCTATATAGATAATTAATATAAAATATGTCCAATGATAGAATCTATTATAGATACTGTTTGGTTGGATCAAATGTGTGCTTTTCGTTTTTTGGCCACCATGGATCTTATAGAACCAATTCGTTACGTCTTAATTAATTTTTGTATACACATTCACAACAGTAGAAACTTGTAAACAACTGCGTGTAAAATATAAACCTTACTCGTAATTTTACGAACTTGCTCTATCTTGATTATACAGGTATTTAATCCAAATCCAGCTTTATGGATAATGTTTAGAGATACAGCCATATTGTAACACAAGTTTGCAATGACTGATAGTGATAGCTACCCAGATCCTCCGGCTCTGCGTGCCAGCGTACCGGCGTACCGGCGTACTTGCATTCCGGCGTACCGGCGTACCGGCGTACCGGCGTACAGGCGTAGCGGCGTACCGGCGTACCGGCGTACTTGCATTCCGGCGTACCGGCGTACCGGCGTACCGGCGTACAGGCGTAGCGGCGTACCGGCGTACCGGCGTACCGGTGGGTGTGTGCTTGTCAATTAAGCTACTGGAAATGCGGAAACAAAGAAAAACCTCAACTTAATTGAAAATAGTTGTCTTGTGATTGTTGCCTCCCAATCCTAGACAATGGACGCACGTTAGCTTGAGTAGCAAGAGCGCCGGTGTAACAGGGAAATAAGACTGGGGGTTAACCACCCCTAGGGCTCGTGTATCCCCCTCTGCTTCTATTGGGGGTAACTGATCCCTGGTTGGGGTATTTGTACCCTAGAGCTGGTTTACCGGGGGGTAAGTGAACTCGGGGGTAAGCGATCCCTGGGACACCTGTACATAAAGCCCAAGGTTCTTGGTTTGATCTCCGTCGGGGCAAACATTTATTACAATCTTTATTTCTCTTTTGCAAAATATGAGAATATATTGTAGGGGATATAGATCCGATTTCTTACCACGACATAACATACGTCTAGTTTAGTTTAGTTTAGTTTAGTTAGTTTAGTTAAGCATAGTTTAGTTTAGTTAATTATTATTGATTTTATTCATTCTTCTCGCCACAAGACAAGTTTATGTAAGAGCGCGAATTGTTACACCACCGGAAATACGTGAATCCAATTTCTGAGCACACGCTCCGATTCTTGGCTGTGGGTGTTGAATTTTGATAACTAGAAGGTTACCTCACTGTTACAGAACATTGTGGGCGATCAGAGCAACGACTCAAAAGCTACAATCACCATAGAAACACTTGTTACGGGGGACGAAGGGTCGGTATCAAACACGTTTTGAGTTTTAAACAAAAAATAAACGGCAGAAAGTGAGAATGTCGATAAAGGTTGTTTATTCAATTTCTCAAGTCTGCTCACTCACAATGCACTTTCCTGTTCCCATTGTGAGGCCAACGACTTTATTTGCTCGTCACTGTCATCAGCCTTTATGCGCGATATACCCTCTTTCATGATCTTATTTCAATAAACAAAAACTTAAAAATGTAAAATTTCCATAAAAATAAAACAAACAGTTTTCGTGTAGCGAAGGGGAGTATTTACGTTCAAACGTAGTTTTAAAACGAGGTTTTACATTTGGGAGTTTAAACACCTTTTCCCATCCATACAAGCATTGAGTTTAGTTTATTAGTGTAGGGTAAAGGCCCAGCGCCCATTGGCGACTGTCTACCCAAAAATCTCCCGCGGACGCTTAGAAGTACGGGGGACAGCCGCTAGATGCCGCCACAGGTACCCATTGATTAGCACGTGCTGATGTGGCGGCATCTAGCGGCTCTCCCCCATACTTCTAGCGTCCGCGGGAGATTTATGGGTATAGACAGTCGCCAATGAGCGCTGGACACTAACAAACTCAATGATACTATAGTCACTATACTCGCTACAAGCGTTGAGTAATGTAGGGACTAGTTCGTCCGAAGCCGAAGCTCTGAAGGATATTCCCTGGTGATTGATACATAAAGCTAGGAGCGTCACGTGGCAGATGTGACGTAGCATGTGTGACGTAGCACGTGTGACGTAGCACGTGTGACGTAGCACGTGTGACGTAGCACGTGTGACGTAGCACGTGTGACGTAGCCAGCTACTTGTCGGGCGTTCGCTCAAACATCTGACACCACCGAGGCTTAGGGACCGAGCTCACTCAATTCAGGTTCTTTTATTGATATCTTCAGAACGCGTCCAGATATTGGAAAAGTGATTCTTACCTGGGATTTGGGGTTTTATCAGCTTAGCAGTGGATTCAAAAACTTTCAAAAATTGTAATGGTTACAATTGTCATTTCGGTAATTAATCATAAATTATCGAATTAAATTACAGAAATAACTTTCGTAACCATTACAACATTTGAAATGTATGTCATTCTTTAATTAATTAATTAATTACAGAAATAACTTCCTAACAATTACAATATCTGAGAGTTATAAAATTCAGGATTTAGCTGATAAAAAAATATAATCCCTAATATATGAATCAGTTTTTCAATATATTGAAGCGTTCTTAATAAAATGCCGTGGTTTAATATTGCAAGCTACCCGGTTGTCGTTAAAGCTCCTCTACACAAGGGCACAGCAATGTTTATTGCCAACAAGAGCAATGTTTTATAAGCAACGCATTAGCCGTCCTGTAAACGGTTCAGCAATACGTTGCTGAAATTATCTAAAGGAAATGAACGAAATAATGGCGAGTACGTCTTAAAACTCAAATAAACAAAAGTTTGATTTAAGCTTCCATAAAAAAGGTCCTCACACATTACATTATTGCATCATTTTTATTGTAAACTCTTTATATATATCTCTTGGAGGCGCAAATGATATGTTATCTTGAAAAATAATTCATTTTAGATCCTATGAAGAATTGAGTGATAATCCTACGCCATGATTGGTTCTCATTGCCAGTTAGTAGACATGTAACATCATACGGTTCACCCATTGGTTGACTAGCGATGTGAATCTACGCCATGATTGGTTCTCGCTGTCAGTTGGTAGACATGTAACATCATACGGTTAACCCATTGGTTGACTAGCGATGTGAATCAACGCCATGATTGGTTCTCGCTGTCAGTTGGTAGACATGTAACATCATACGGTTAACCCATTGGTTGACTAGCGATGTGAATCAACGCCATGATTGGTTCTCGTTGTCAGTTGGTAGATATGAGACATTATACGGTTCACCCATTGGTTGACTAGCGATGTGAATCTACGCCATGATTGGTTCTCGTTGTCAGTTGATAGATATGAGACATCATACGGTTCACCCATTGGTTGACTAGCGATGTGAATCTACGCCATGATTGGTTCTCGTTGTCAGTTGGTAGACACGTAACATCGTACGGTTCACCCATTGGTTGACTAGCGATGTGAATCTACCAAAGAATACATGTTTGTTTATAAATCAATTGCGATAATAAAAGGGCTTTTCCTTGGTATTAATGCTTTATCAAAAAAAAAAATTAAAAACAAATAATACAAATATGGAAAGTCAAAAAATAAAAATAAAAATAAAGTAAGACAATTTTTTTTTGTAATAATTTCACTAAGAATAGAAATAAAAAAATACATAAAGACATCTACCAAGTCCTTGGTTTTGCACACGATCATAATAGTATACACGTAAAAATAAATAATATTGTACACATTTTTTTATGTGTGAAGTGATGGTTCATTACAAATGTTCAAATACTTCGATTATCTTTCTGTTCAATTATTCGGTCACTAAGGCGATGAAAGTTGTATTCGTGTGTGACGAAAACTAAGCTGAGAACAGGCAGTAATGTGTTGAAATACTACAGAAGGGAGTAACGTATTGTAGCTGTAGCTGAATTCTAGGAAATTATTTTACACCACTACATAAAAATTAATGAAAGTGAGATATGAGCTAACTGGAGTAATATCTCAACGCGGTTTAGAGTCTAGCAGACTTCTGTCAGCGCGAAGCATATTATAAGGAAATATCGGCCAGTCCTATCGACCCGAACATATTTTGATTGTCTTACTCGGAAGCCAAGTTCATGGCCAATTCACGCCTTGAAAGGTTAAAACACTTAACTGATATTACCCGGAACATTAAGTGAAATAACCATACAAACGACTATGTAATTTATATCGTTCAAAGCCCACGAACTTAAAACAGGATTTCACTATCGTGAAAATAGACAATTCTACAAATATGAACCGACTAACTTAATCTGAAAATGTGTACACACATACATCAATACCTAATGTTCACATAGTATTTTTCAAAATTTGTTTGGCAATTTTTTGAACACATTTCATTTCAGTGCATTAATTATTATCTAGTGCGATAGGGTTTGTATAATTTAGAAAGTAAAAATACAAAAACATATTCATATATTTGGTAATGTAATTATATACAGTTAACATTATGTGTACCGATTTTGGTAAACCATGGATATCTCGCAAAAAGGGGTTAGGTAAAAAAAAAATTTGCTTGTTTGGTAAACAATTTGTACACATAGATTTTTATTCGATAACCGACACGTGAAATTTGAAATATCCAAATTTTATATAATGCATGTAAATACGTGAGCGTGTGTGCGTGTACGTGTTGATGTGCCAATGTATGTTTAGTTGTATATAGTCGCCACGGCGTATCTTGCAAGGTGCTTTCGTTCTTAGCTGAGAGACGTCATGTGACAATACCAACCTAAATCTAGTGGCAACTCGTTCTCCGGTATTCTATCAACGCGTGGTCTGTTGGTATGTGTTGACAGGGCACATTCCAAGCCCGGCTAGTCCACTCAACAAGCAGGTATCGAAAAATCATGCGCGGTAAAAAGAAAGAAAGAAAGAAAAAAAGACAGCGTGGAGCAAGCGTATCTCCTGTGAGAATTCTTCAGCTGTTGCGAAAGCAACTTGCAAGATAGCTTGTAGTCACTTTATTAGTATAGTCGATGTGAAGGGATATAACAGTAATTCGTATTTTTGTTTTTCTCAACAGAACATTAATGAAGTGAAACAACTGGAAGATCTGAAGAATTCTTTTGGTAAGTAAATAAAAGTGTCTGGAAAAATAGCCTTCAATAAAATGATGGCGCGCAAAACACGTCTTCACGTTTCCGTTTTGTTTGTAGGCAAAACCTTCTCCGTGTTGAAGTCTCACAACATCGAAACTACTGATGTTAACGGCCACCAGGAATCCCATGGTGAGATGGAGGAGCAAGGTAAGTCTCACAGCATCGAAACTACTGATGTTAACGGCCACCAGGAATCCCATGGTGAGATGGAGGAGCAAGGTAAGTCTCACAGCATCGAAACTACTGATGTTAACGGCCACCAGGAATCCCATGGTGAGATGGAGGAGCAAGGTAAGTCTAACAGCATCGAAACTACTGATGTTAACGGCCACCAGGAATCCCATGGTGAGATGGAGGAGCAAGGTAAGTCTCACAGCATCGAAACTACTGATGTTAACGGCCACCAGGAATCCCATGGTGAGATGGAGGAGCAAGGTAAGTCTAACAGCATCGAAACTACTGATGTTAAAACGGCCACCAGGTTTGATTGATGATTATTTCCCTAAATTACTAAGGAAATAACTATCACAGTCATACAGATCATTATATTAGATACATCTATCATTCAGTCTGTAGGGCTTACAAAACCACAGCGTTATGATTTCTCAGATTTTCGATTTTGTGTTTCAATCTTGATATAAATTTTCTGCGGTTCTTGACGTAGAGGTATCCTTCGCTCTCAACATGTACAAGTACTGTAGGCAACAATACTGAACACAAAAAACAATATAGCGAGAGATGTTTTGTGTTTACTGAAACTGCAAGGTGGGAAGGCTAGAATGGTGTCTTGTTGCTGTGCATGGCGAGCTAGTTATAGCTGGGAATCCCCCTTCCAAGGCTGCGTGACTCATTACTTAGCTTCCCGAGAGAGCCATCGCGTGAACGAGTCGCTTCTCAACAATGCGCACCTGCCTCCCTTCCTAACTATCCACACACCTCACAGTTCGGCAACTACATGACTCACACATCTATAAACCACAACCCTCTTGTCCAAACGGAATATCTAATATTTATAATTACTTCAAAAATGTAAGCGTAGGTCAAATGATGATATTTGTGGTTTTACATCCCATATTTTTGCAACGAGGCTCGAGATGAGTTGTAATATGAGTACGAAAAAACGCCATATGACATCCATGGCCAAGCCAGGATTCGAACCTGGAACGCAGAGACCGCGGTTTACTAGACCAACGCCTAATCGACCTCGGCCAACTGCGTCGGCTTGCATAGATCAATTGGTCAATATGGTAATACTTATTTTGATTTGCGTCTACATTATGGCAGTCAAACTATTCGGGACGATGTGGAGTGGTAGATGACGATGAAAGTCAATTAAAAAAACAAAACAATGTAAGGCGGGATTCGAACCCGGACTGGGTTCGAATCCCAGAATCCGGTGGCATATAGGCTACGCTTAGAACCTGCGGCCCATAGCGCGGGTGCCGTGTAAACCAATGGATCATCTGCACTCCTATGGGTCCATCCATAAATATGGACTTATTGACCGGAACTGTTTAGCAATACGCTAACCCGTTACTATTAGTTGTGACCTAAATTGTCTCCAACTTGTTTAGAAAGTTGGCTGCAGAGGGATTAGTTCTAATGAAACCAATCGGTGGTAAAACTAAACAACAATTTTTATTTTTATTTCGGTGTTATTTGAAATTTCCCTTGCGATAAGTTGAGAACGGTGCATTTCAATACATACGCTTTGTAAGTAAATACATTCGCTATGTCGAGTTTCATTTTATTTTATGTTTGTTTGCAGTTGGCTCGTCTAGTAATATGGCCAAGTCTCAGCTGTGTCGTAGCATATTAAACAACGATATAAAAAGTCTTTACATTCATTTTGTGCTACAATTTTCCGTGTTTCTACGTATTTTGCTATTGAATAGACTCACTGGTTTGAATATTCATGGTCGGCTGTTGCAACAAACATATACGATGGAAATCGTAATAAAAACCGAGTTATACATTCATTTAAAAGATGTGTTCACACACATTTCATATATGTTTTGCATTTACATTGAATTATTTATGAATTTTTCTCCAGTCTTTCCTCGACAAAATATCAATTTGTATTTGGAATCATCCAACAACTTTTTACTGAGTGAGGTGGTGCCAATTATAGGCTACAGTAGCTTGTAAATTTGTTGTCAAGATATGATTCTGTATAAATTGTATTTGTTAGTTTCTTTTAGTGAGTATTTATTTATTATTATTTAAGTTGGTATTCTACATCCAGTAGTGAATATGTAACAATTTGTGACTCCATCTTGTGTTTTTGCTATTATATTATATTTGGAGTACGAATTGGTTTTAGTCCGTTAGGTGGCTCATAACCCCCCCTCCCCCCCCCCCCCCCCCCCCCCTGTCGCAAATTTTCAGAATAGCAGTTTTGTAGAGAAAAACACGAGAGACAATAATCTACTTGTTTTCCACGTGACAGCTAGGGCGTTTGGCCTCCAGGGATGTCCAAAGTTGACGTTATTTTACTGCTAAGATCTCAAAGTTTGGTCACGTTTCTGGAAATTATGTCTGTCGAAATTGCAAAAATCAATACAAATAATTCCTCTAACTAAAAATAAAATAAACTAACGTCAATAATGAAGGGTTGTCCAACAATTATAGTGATATTGCCACTACTTTAGATATACCGTTCACTATGGTTAATCCGTAAAGTGGCACCTCCAACTAATGTGACTACTTTCTTAAAGAAACTCTCATGATTTTACATTTTCTACTTGATTGCGAGTTGGTATCTGGGGTATCTTACATTTAAGGGGTGTCCATCATCATAAATATACATATAATTGTATATTTTTTGTTAGTGGGTAATCCCTAAAGATAATGATTTTTGCACAACCTAACTTCATAACTATGTACAAACAATCAATATTTATGTTGGTATTATTATGAACAGGGTTGTCCAAAATCAACAATTTGCCGATACCTCTTATGGTGGCCTTCCTCCAAATACACACACTCATTTTGTTCTGAACATTACTAAAGTTAAAGCTGAGTAAGATTTATAAATATTGTTATTCCGTAGAATAAATACATTTACATTACTGTAAAAAGTTTATTTGAGTTGATAATAGCAATTATTGTATTCTATTGAACATTTACCCAAAGCCGAATGTGATGTAATAGCATGCTATTAGCCGATGTCCTGGAGAGATCGCGGACTCCCCTTGTCAAGGAAATAAAGCAATTTATAATGTGAATAACCTTTTTTCTGGAAATCTTCAAATTAATCAAAACAGCTAGGCCTCAACAACAATAATTAAAATGCCAAATTGACCCTGCCTATACAAGCCGCGATTCTATGAAAATGCTGTAAGAATGAGAAGAGATCATGCAAAGAAGTATTTAATAACTGGGTGAATGACAAAACTGCATCGAGTTTGGAAATAATTTCTTTCAAATTCTAACAACATACAAATAGTAAAATTAATCTTATCGCAATGGAGGTGAGGTATTTGCAGACCAACTATTGCATATACGATTGTTCTGTGGTATGTGAAGACACGTGCACTGTTATGACTAGTTTAGATGGCCGCCACATGGCATTACAAACCCCGTGGACGATCTACAGTAAACAGAAGAAGAGGTCAATACAAAAAACCTGCTGCATTATCAGTATGCTCTAAACATTTCTGAACAACCACGTGTTCTCGTTATCAGAAGTCCGGACACAGGTGTGAATTTTTACTTTCGGTGAAGTATGCCCACAGTCAATAATTTTATTTTATATAGGTTCTGGGAACAAGGGAAGACTAGTTGACATAAATGAAGTGGGAAATATAATTGGGGTGGAAATGTCTAATGTTCTTCCTGTTTTCCATGCATTCACTGGGTGTGATAGTATACAAGCGCATTAATTGTTCGCCAAGGGAAACTGGCTCCACTGAAGGTTCTTGAACACCACATAATATCTGGGTGTGTTTACGTCTTTGGGAACATCGATATGAGGAATAGTAAGAAACACTAGAGAAATATGTGTGTTTGATGTATGAGCATCATTACACAAACCATTTAACGTCAATAACTTGGATATACAATCTTAAAAAGTGCACTTCATCTGTAAATTGCGCCAAACTACAACGGTTCAGACTTCAGCCTTTCACTTCCTTGTAGATCGTCTTTAGGACAGCCCATAAAACGAGCTAATTAGTCACTTGTTTGTAATCGGGCAATGGAAGCTAAATCAGATATCCCTGGACCTAATTCTAATGTCTTGAGTATACGAGAACTGAGGGTGTCATTATGCCACAAGTATTTGTAGGTCTGCTGAGTGAGAACACCAATGATGGTGATGCTGGCGATGATGATGCCGAAGAAGAAGTAGATGAGCTCAGTAAAGTTGGCGATTACCAAGAAATGGAATTGTACTTTGACGAATACGAGTAGCTAGAGGGAGAGAGAGAGAGAGAGAGAACGAAGGAACAGATTCCAATGAAACAATGAGCAATAACATGTAAATTAAACAAAACTGAACACACTACATTCCTCCCTTCACAACAAACTTTCCGTATACAACAAACACCCGGGGTTAGTTAAACCGTTTCCCTTGATTTTCAATCGGAATTCCTTATTAATTTAATTTTGGCTGCTTTATGCTTTTGGTTAGACCATATGACATCGAATTAACTGCGAGTTTCAAGAAGTACCAACAACAACAGTGTGAAGGTATGCAAACCAATTCCATGATTATTCGTCTATTTACAAAACATCCCAGTAATTCTCCACTCTTAGAAAAACTACAAAACTTCGTCCATTTTAGAAGATCGTCGCCTAAAACGTAGAAAGTGACGGTTTATTTATTGCCATGTAAATTGAAGTTAATTTGAATTGAACTTTTGGACAACCCTATCTAAAAATTAAAATAGTTCTGTTTTGTATTTTATTTTGACTCGATGATGAAAAAACTCTTGACAGCATTTTTCCATCGAGTAACATAATTAGGCAATTATTCGATGAAAACATTAAATTATGGACACCCCTGACTATTTTAATGTTATGGATTAAATATATGCTTATTAATAAAAAGGTTTAATGATTTTGGTACCATCCATACATATATTTCGTTTTCTTACATTGTTTACATATTAATCCTAATAAGAAAATCCAGCATTTTGGTCACCCCTTTAAAAATAATTCTTCATCATCTGTTTTTAATACGTTGTATGAATCATTATACTTCTATATGGATCTTTTTTCAATCAGGATGTGCCAAAAATTGCATGTAACAGTTGTTTACAGTGGTAACAATGTTTATATTTTTATTTGGGCACCCCTTTAGAAATTATGTTTGTTTTTTGTACTAAAAATAAGAAAATACTACTATACATCAGTTTATGAAAGAATAATTACAAATTTACAAATACTTTGAGAAAAGTGACAAATTCAAATTTTGAAAATCCCAACTTTGGACACCCCTGGAGGCCAAACGCCCCAGCTGTCATGTGGCAAACAAGTGAATTATGAATTTTAATTTGTTTCTCTATCGAACTGCTATAGTGAAAATTTGCGCCGGGGGGGGGGGGGGGGAGGGGGGGGGGGGAGGGTCGCTTCCTTAGTACCTAATGGACTATTTAGTTTAGTTTTTTTGGTAAATACATGCGTTAGGTACACCCGCACAAGTCTTCTGACTTATGTGTGTACCAAATAGCAACAACATAGTTATGTTTTATTCCAATATAAAATATATTATCAATTACATTGTACAAGTACCATGCCAAGTAAATAATGAAAAATAAAAATTCATGACCTAAGTAAAGTGTGATGGTAAACAAACCAATACTCACCAACTCAAGTTGAATTGGTGTTCAAATAACCATCGACGCTCAGATAAAATATTTACCGGGATAATACATGAAATACACCACAAACCACAGAGGAACAGTAAAATATTAACAATCCAGTGTTATTGAGTTCAAAATAAACGACCGAAACAAACGGTGAGTAATATTTACCAATGTCGTTCATAATATTGAATTCATTTTACCGTTCTTGAAGCAGCTTAATTTATGCATTGAGTTGTATTGATATTAATATTAATAACTTAATAATTATTCAATTAACACGACAAAAAATTAATTAAGCTGAAGTAAACATAACTGTGAAAGTTAGCTATACATAATATTTCAATTATTATTCAATTATTATTTCAATATTTCAATGTTTCAATTGGTTTCAACATATCGAATGTACAAACAGTAGTTATAAACATTGTCTAGAGCCATGCAGCAGTTTTTGTAGCATAACACTTTGTAAATGATGCGCGATTGCCATGATCCAAATAGTTGTGACATATTGTGTTGCTTTGAAAATCATAGCTTTTCATTTCACTCAAAGTAAGTGATGGTACATACTTGTACATATTTCACTCTTAGTAAGTGATGGTACATACTTGTACATATTTCACTCAAAGTAAGTGATGGTACATACTTGTACATATTTCACTCAAAGTAAGTGATGGTACATACTTGTACATATTTCACTCAAAGTAAGTGATGGTACATACTTGTACATATTTCACTGGGAATATGCGGTGATAGTAAAATATGTAATGATAATATACTGGTGACCATATTATACTGTTATAAGGCAAAGTGTCAAATACAAATAAAGGTGTATTTATTCGCAAACTCTCCCTGTAAAACATTCAAGTTTTTTTAATTCAACATTCTGAATTGATATTTACGACAGTTGTGTAGTGAATTGCCCAGTGAATATAGTGTATAACTGTAGTGTATAGCTGTTTATCACACACACTGGATAGCTCAAAGTGATGTTTTCTTTTAAACTTAGGTAAGCCGTGGATAAAAGAACTTAACAGGGGCAATGGGCAAAACATAAACAAGACTACAACAAAATATGCGTAAATATGATTAATATGTTTCTCCTTATCCCTTTAGATTATATTTTTGCAGTTGAATGTGTTTAATAATTTTAATATTGTTTCCGTACAAAATAATTTAACTGCTTATAACTCTTTGATATGAAACATACAATACATTTTTATAGTCATCGTAGACAATTGAAAATTTGAAATATATCCGCGATCACAAATAGCATTTAATTGAAACATGATTCATCAACAGTAATTTCATAGAACACAAACCAACCCCAGCATTAACACACCACTCACCACCACCACCAGCATTAACAAGCTAACGCAACACAAATTAACTAAAACCCGTTCAGAAAGTGATATATCGTGTTTAAGAAACTCAATTACAAAAGTATTACTATTATCAATCTTCCGGGAATGAGATAAATATGTAAACAAGAAAATTGAAATAATATGTTTTAAATTAAAAACAATTATTGTTGGTGGAAACTAAAACAATTCCAACGTCTAATATGCTTTCTGTGTGCGCCCATGTATAGCTGCCCCAATAACCTCTAACTTACTTAAATACCTTTACTGTCATTTCCAGTTGTAAATTCCATTCAGTTTACAATAATTTAAGCAATCTAATATTGGTATTTTTTAACCAAACACGTGTGGCTTTACAAATTGTATATACAAGATTTTATTGCTTGAAAAGGAAACAAAAGGCTGTGTAATTCTTACCAAGAGAAGTAGGCCTACTTCTAAAACTAACAGATACTGGAATACTGAAATACTGATCTGTTGCAATAAAAGAAATTAATTGTGTAGCAAATGGGTATCAAATGGGTAGCAAATAGTTATATTTTACCGAGTAACATAGATATTCAACTGTGACGGTTTAGAAATAACCTACAAAATACAACAGTCGCTTCTCACCGAATACAATTAGATCATAATTATCAGTCATTGTTTCGCTCGCCAATGAGTACGACTGTTTTGTTTGCCATTACAAAGGTATCGTATGTCTGACGAATGTAAGTATAGGAGAACGCAGTTGAAATAATTGCTCACGCCCCATTTCAATAGGTACAGTGGCGAAGTGTTGTAATTAATTAATAAAACAAAAACAACCATTTTGATAACATTATTGTTTTGTCTCTAATTATAGCAATACAATTAAATGTGTTCTACTAGTAATGAATGTAGAAATACAAACATCATGCCAATTTTGCATATCAAAAAGCTATATTACATATAATAATATAGTAACATAACACATAATTAATGATGTTAAAATAACTAATTTAATAGTAGTTTGTAGATGGCAATATTGGGATTTGTAGTCACTATACCCATAGACAACAAGATATTTATTTTAATGTAAGAGTACCTCAACTGTAAGAACATAATATCGTTTAGCTGAAGAACGGAGGAACACTTTTTACACACAAAAAAGTGTAGCAGACAAAGAAATGAGCCTCGGTGTAAGTCTGTATTACTGTTTTCTAACACGTTTCATTTCGTTAATGTTTGTCTACCGGTAAATGGCTTAAATATAAGTACACACCTCGGTTTCAAAATCTAGCACAGTTAATAATTTGTTTCTCTTTCTATAATAGAAGGAAATGCCTCAGATCTTTAGAGAAACGTTTCATGGGAAAAAGAGCGTAGCGGCGAAGTTTGGTGGGGAATGTGGGAGGGGGGGGGGGGTGGGGTAGGAAACGCAAATTGAAATATCTTATTCCCTTGGCATTAGCTTTCAGGCATCCAGACAATTATTGTTTAGCTGTTCCCTTGCTGTTTCTTCCTCGCTAATCTATTTCCAAGCAATGCAATAATATGACACACATCCCACCGACGCACACGCACACGCACACGCACACGCACACGCACACGCACACGCACACGCACACGCACACGCACACGCACACGCACACGCACACGCACACGCACACGCACACGCACACGCACACGCACACGCACACGCACACGCACACGCACACGCACACGCACACGCACACGCACACGCACACGCACACGCACACGCACACGCACACGCACACGCACACGCACACGCACACGCACACGCACACGCACACGCACACGCACACGCACACGCACACGCACACGCACACGCACACACAGACGGAGCAGCAGTGTATCAAAGACAATTAGCAATATTATTTGGTACATTGTGTACTAATTGCACAATTTGTTTGTTTATTTTGCATAATAGATAGTTGAATCATGACGGACGAGGGGGGGGGGGACTGTGAAACATATCGATAATTCAATAAGTACATATTTCTATCAATCTGCAGTTATGCATACAAAATCACATGACTAAATCACACAGTATTACTAATAACCAAATATAAAATTTCACATAAAACAGTCTTTATAAAGAATCTGATGATAAATAAAAAAAAACACATATGCAAAAGGAAAACATTCCTCCTTGTTTTTCACGCCCTGTATTTGTTTGGCAGGGAGTTATAAAATACAATACCATATACCATTGTCCCTTTTTGTACCCTTATTTGGAGCACGTGTGGATAATAACTCAAATCATGAATAGCAAAAACAAAATGCACATATAAAATGAATAATTATCAATAAATGTGACGTTCTAGAATGTACTATTTCACCGTGTGGTGAGGGGGGGGGGGGGGGGGATAGGGAGTGACGGAAAAACAATTTCTCCATAATAAGAAGCCGATTATACTAAATTCAGAGATTTGTTTGTACATAGTAAATGGAAAAGTATATGAAATTTGAAAAAAAGTACACAGATATATTGTCGTCTGGATGTATCTGGACACATATTTGTAAAACTTAGTATCTTTGGTTGACTTGAATTTACAAACTTGGCCCCACATTTCTTAAAATGTAAAACCATGTTGCAACAATTTGGAAAACGTCTCTTCGAGTTCCTTTCCGTAAGGTCGACCGGGCTCGACCGTCCGACCGTTAAACCACGCCGAACTCCGCTAATATTGTCACCAATGGGTACGTTTACCTCAAAAACCGCAGTAAATTGTCATGTTTTAAGTATATCTCAAGAGTGCACCTCGAAATCGAAAATCTGAGTAATCAGCATGCTGTGGTTTGGTAAGCCCTACAAACTGAATGATAAATGTATTTCACATTATAATCAGTTTGATGTGAATTTTATTTCATAACATTTTACATTGCTAATTAAATAAGTATCACAGTCATACTGATTATAATGTTAGATACATTCATCATTTGATCTGTAGGTTCTACCAAACCACAGCACAGTACTTACTCAGATTTTCGATTTCGAGATGGATTCTTGAGATATAATTATAATATGAGCATTTTATCCGGTTTCTGACGTAAGCCCAGGGCCGTATTAACTATCGATGACAACATAGGCACAACTTTTTAAGTCGCTCCCCCTCCTCCCCCCCCCCCCCCCCCCCCCGCTAAGTCGGAATCCAAAATATCATTATGATTATTCTGCAGGCCTATCTATGTATGTATAGATATATTAATGCATGCATACAATACAATGCTATTTTTTGCAAATAATGTTTAGGCCTCCTTGTCCTAGGGTAGGGCCTACAAACAAATAAACAAATTGAATATGATTGATATGCAAATGTTAAGCTAAAGTTTCCGTGTGGTAAAGTTATTTTATATTACTCACCCATATGTGACTTGAAGTCGAGGCTTTTCGGACACGTTTATATGTTCATAAATTTTAGAATTAAAAAAATAACTGATTTTAGGAGTCGTTCGAAGAGACGCTTCGTTTTTTTCTAGTTTTTTTCTACGTTCATGTGACCCACTAATATTTTTAAAATTATTAATATACGAACACAATAAAAACTTTGGTCAAAATAAATTACTCACACTGCACTTACATACACCACACAACACAAGATTTCGTTGCTTGTTCATGCACGTCTCGCACTCGACAAGTTACTGAGCTAAGGAATCTATCTATACCTAAGCAACTGAAATGACTAAGACGACAAATATTTTAAAAATAAGTGTCGGACAGCTCATCTCCCGCCTCATCGACGTTCACTGTATTGTAAACATTAACTAGCCACATCAGCAGTCAGCTGATAACAACCTTATGGTGTAGACAAGGATTAGAAAACCTGTGACACTGACATGCCTTGTACGCCCTAATCAATGCTCACATAGCAACTTTTTCAGTATGCCTTTTTCCCAGCAAATGTTTTGCAGTCGGTGGCCAACACACACACAATAAATGAGTGCAGTCTCAGTTTTATGTTTTTTTTTTTTCAATCTTATTTTTTTTTTTTCAATCTTATCGTCTGCCAGTCATTAATTCCTATATATATTTTAGATTTGTGCATAGCATATTCATACCACGAGACAGGGCGCCCCAGGCACCCCCTCTCTCGCGGCGCCCTAGGCAACATTGGGTAATATGGCCCTGCGTAAACCTACACTTCCCTTTTACGTATGATCGTTCTACATCAATATAACCTATTTGATAGATGGCTTGTAACAATGCAATTAGCAAGAGGACTAAATTGTTGCCTCTAGCCCGGAGAAAAGTGTTAATTTCGACCCCTGACTAGCCCGGCGGTTACACGCGAGTTTCTAAACCAAAAGGAGTTAGTTTCGACTTCCACCACTGTAAATCTTCATTAAAAGTTGTCCCCGATCAGAAGGCGAACGCTGGGATTGAGTCCTTTACAAACAGCTTCGGAGCCTCCTTTTCAATTACCCCACATTTGTGCGTAATAGTCCGCGCAGAGCAAGGTAAGCCCCACAGTCACATGCCACAGTCACATGCCACAGTCACATGCCACAGTCACATGCCACAGTCACATGCCACAGTCCCATGCCACAGTCACATGCAACAGTCACATGCCACAGTCACATACCACAGTCACATGCCACAGTCACATGCCACAGTCACATGCCACAGTCACATGCCACAGTCACATGCCACAGTCACATGCCACAGTCCCATGCCACAGTCACATGCAACAGTCACATGCCACAGTCACATACCACAGTCACATGCCACAGTCACATGCCACAGTCACATACCACAGTCACATGCCACAGTCACATGCCACAGTCACATTCCACAGACACATGCCGCAGTCACATGCCGCAGTCACATGCCACAGTCACATGTCACAGTCACATGCCACAGTCACATGCCACAGTTACATGCCGCAGTCACATGCCACAGTCACATGCCGCAGTCACATGCCATAGTCCCATGCCACAGTCCCATGCCACAGTCACATGCCGCAGTCACATGCCACAGTCACATGCCACAGTCACATGCCACAGTCACATGTCACAGTCACATGCCGCAGTCACATGCCACAGTCACATGTCACAGTCACATGCCACAGTCACATGCCACAGTTACATGCCGCAGTCACATGCCACAGTCACATGTCGCAGTCACATGCCACAGTCACATGCCACAGTCACATGCCACAGTTACATGCCGCAGTCACATGCCACAGTCACATGTCGCAGTCACATGCCGCAGTCACATACCACAGTCACATGCCACAGTCACATGCCACAGTCACATACCACAGTCACATGCCACAGTCACATGCCACAGTCACATGCCACAGTCACATACCACAGTCACATACCACAGTCACATGCCACAGTCACATACCACAGTCACATACCACAGTCACATGCCACAGTCACATGCCACAGTCACATGCCACAGTCACATACCACAGTCACATACCACAGTCACATGCCACAGTCACATGCCACAGTCACATGCCACAGTCACATGCCGCAGTCACATGCCGCAGTCACATGCCACAGTCACATGCCACAGTCACATACCACAGTCACATGCCACAGTCACATACCACAGTCACATGCCACAGACACATACCACAGTCACATGCCACAGTCACATGCCACAGTCACATACCACAGACACATACCACAGTCACATGCCACAGTCACATGCCACAGACACATGCCACAGTCACATGCCACAGTCACATGCCCCCACACGAGCAATCACAACATCACTTGACTGGATTAATGATGCCACACATACTGATTATGATTTGATGCTGACGTTATTCCACTAAGAGGAAGGACTACAGCCAGTATTAAAACCCCGCCAAATTAACGTATTTTGTCATAACTATCTCAATTACGCAACGCTATATAGAACAAGTTACTAATACTGTTATTTTTAATTTGTAAGAACTCAATACCATATGGAAAAGATTTGGTAGGTTGTAGTTATTAAAGTTGTTATTATTAATTAAGTGGTGAAATAATTAAATTAACAATAATAATTATAATTACTGCAAACTAACAAATCGAATATTTTGCATACAGTATTGAGCTCTCATGAATCCAAATAAAGAGTTTATGTCAATTTTTCGATATAGTGGCGGTATAGAGATATGACCAAAGTACGTTAATTTCGCGGGTTTTTATTATGTTCTGTAAGTAACCTTCCTCATAAGATGAAATTGCTTCATGTTACGACAATATTTTCATGACTAGTCCCAGATTGAACCCAGGACCCTTAGTTTTAAGTACCAAAGCCATTACTACGAGATAAGAGTTCACTGAACTCTGTTGTTGACTTTTGGCACATCCACATACAGCACAGTTTCCTGGTTCTCCTTTGTGTGTCGTTCCGTTACATCATTATCTTCCGGAGAAACCTTTGAAGTGATGTTTAATATAATATGTCTACATGAATTCAGCCCATCAATCTGCTTCACAAAAAGCGAGCAAAGAATGTCCACGGTTATTGTTTGCTTATTTATTTAATTCTTCTTTATTCAAAAACACTTATAAGCAAATTTGTGAGCTATTTAAGTGTAAATAAAGTCAATGACATCAATTTATTATTCGATACATATTTCTCTTTGTTAAGAGGTAATAAAATCCACCAATTGTAAGCGAAACACAATAATTAATATCCATTTATATTTTTAATATTAAGAAATACATAACGTCCTACCAAAAACATGTTGAATTATGAAATGTTATTGACGACAGGAATGAATGAAAATTACGCGTTTGTAAACATCACAATTCCCATATAATGGTCATAAGCATAGAAACAAATTGGGGATAAAACTTCGCAAAAGGTAACAGCCCATTCCACTTATATTGAAACTGTTGGTAATACCTGATTAGTAGGCCTACCAAGAGAACCCTTCCCTAATCTTTACACGATGAAATACCTCTTACAACATCTGTAGATCAATAAATCTCATTCCACTGTTGTGTAAACCGTCGATTTTTATTGCTACCATAAAACTAGCTTTTAATACCCGCCAAAGTTGAAATTAGTTGACCTTTTTGCACTGGTTACACCAGTGCGCATCGAGAGCTCATTTTACGTTCCAATGGCAACTTGAGTGTGTACCGGTGCAACCCAAACGTCCCCCGAGTGTAGCGGCGTGCTGCTACCAGACGGTGCACTGACGCATTGTTGCCTTATTGCACTCGCCATTGCAGCACTGCACACGTAAAGCGGGCGACACACGGAGAAGTTAGAAAAGTAAAAAGCAGAAAGTAAAGAGTAGAGATAGCGTGTAGCTTACGGGACTTTTCACTTGTTCAACATTGTCCTACTATTGGTTAGAACTACTCACTTATCACTTTTTCCCGTAAGCTACACGCTATCTCTAGAGCTCTCTACTTTCTGCTTTTTACTTTTCCAACTTCTCCGTGTGGCGACCAAATGGCGAGCGTGTCAAACGTGGCACTGGCCCGCAAACGTTTCCTGTCGGCACGTAGAAACAATTATATATTGTATCAAGCTGCAAATTGACCACACTTCAAAGTCGTTTTCCCGGCATTTAGAGAATTATGATCAAAACAATTTTGCCCCAGATACTTCATTATTCGAAACGGTAATCATTTTGTTGTTATGCATCTCTCTCCATTCAAACTGATAAACTAGCAGCTTATTTGCTCCCAGTAAAACACTATATACTTTCTAATGCCGTCAAGTTTGGACTAGTGATGACATCAGGTACCCGGAAACCGGTTCCGAACCGGTTCTGTAGCGCACCGGTTAGTACTTTTCAACCCGGTTCCGCTTAATGCCGTACAGTCGCTTCAAAAACACTCACTTATCGCTAGCTAGCTGACATGAAGTACGTCTAGGCTCGTCCAGGCATGCGTTTTACATAGAGACTATTTGACGGGTCGAAGAGACATTGCTCAAAGAATGTTTCTTAGGTACATTTTTGACTTACTGAATGTAGATTAAACAAAAAATATGCATTAAAACCGGTAACGAAGTGGAGAAACCGGCTCGAACTTTCCGGATGTGATATCACCAGTCACCACTAATATATACGTGTTTTATTTTGTGTTTATCTTAAGGATAGGCTGATAACGACAATAGCGCGAGTACAAAAAAAATATTGTACATATTATTTAAAGTAAATACTAGTACAAGTAATTATAATTTTTTAAGTAGATGTTGTACAACGGCTTAGGTTTGATTTTTCCAAATGTGAGAATCTTTTGAGAAGCTTCCTTCTCTGCCTTGCACTTCCTCCTGTGGGAACTGTTAGTAAATTAAAGCTTATAGGACACTTTGCATTACTTAAACAAATATATAATTCTCATCGTGCAAGAGAAATCTAAAACAAAACCAAATATGTATTAGTCGTGATGTATGTGATATAGCTGCTAAACGTATTAGCCAACGGTTTAGCCGCGGTCGCTTAGCCGGTTCCCATACGAATACCGAAGTTAAGCAACCTCGGGCTAGGTCAGGAGGTGGATGGGTGACCACTCACCTCTGAAACACTAGTTACCGTTGGTAAGAGCAGATTGGAGGGTTCGAAAGCTTGTGTAACAGCTTCGTTCTTCTCGTCAACTGCTCGGCAGTCCAGGTTAGTGGAGGAACCTATATGACTGGTCGTAGTTGCACCGTATTTTCGAATGGGACGTTAAGCCAATGGTCCCCTTGCTACTTTTCGACAGGAGTAGGCTACGTGCCGGTACCAGGCTTCCCCTCCCCCCTTCCTCATTATCATTCATCAATCATCACCCATCAGGCTAAAGAGGGCATTGTACCCTACACTGGCCTTAATTACAATAAAATAAAAAAAAAAAACGTATTAGTAGGGCAAGCTGCAATGTTGACACGTTCACGTAGGACGACCG
Source organism: Isoperla grammatica (assembly GCA_945910005.1). Classification (NCBI taxonomy): domain Eukaryota; kingdom Metazoa; phylum Arthropoda; class Insecta; order Plecoptera; family Perlodidae; genus Isoperla; species Isoperla grammatica. The sequence continues at coordinate 44,956,109 of OX246746.1, forward strand.
CAACCTGATCAGAGATTACTTAATTTTTGGAACTTGTATAAATGATTACGTTCACCTGTACTTACACGTCAGCGATGTGTTTTTTAACTTTTCAAGCCTCTTTAACAATTTATCTCCAGCACTAAATGAAAAGTTTAATAAAAACATTATGTTAGAAATATTTGCTCCAATACAAAAATATTAATAAATGTAACGAAAATCAAAATAACAAGGTATATTTTCTTAACCGTCCAAATTCCAAACCTGCTTTCATCGACCTCAATTGCAACAACACCATTGCAGCTAGTGCAGTCTGCAGTTACACTTGCTTCTTCAGGGAAACTAAATATTTCAATTTTCAGGGATTAAAATGGAAATCGTATGAAAGCTCGATGTGGAATTAAAAGGGAGGGGGGGGGGGGGTTGATGAGTGCAAGAGTGGTATAGCTAATCATTCAAAACCTATTATCCCTGTACTCGTAACGGGTGTGGTGGGGGGGGGGGGGGGGGGGGGGTGGTCTGTAATCATCCACAAATAATATGTGTATAGCAGAATACGGGCACTTTTTACTTACGGAAATGAAATATCAAACTGATAAATATAAAACTGTACCGTCTGTACACGCCACTCACTAGTCGGGACTGTGGTCGTGGGAAACAGTTCGTCTGCTGGAACGTAGTTACTGTCTGATTTCACGCTCAACAAGCTAGAACAATTTTACCGTTGAAATGTTCTGTGTCTCTTTCGACAAGTTGACACTCCCTGGCAGAGTAAAATAGCACTCAAACTAAAGAACTAAAGAAGTTTCTCCATCCTTGCATCGTGTCATTAGGACTTAACATTTCTTCCAAACTATCCAAACACTCTAATATACACCTGAACAGGAGCCGAGCATATCAGGTAAAACTGGTGTGCACCCTACAACGAGTATTCATATTAGTGGGAGATTATCGACTCAGATTTGAAATTTTGATGCATTTGTTCTACAACAAGCTAAAAATTTCAGAATACGTTTATAACACTATGACACATTTATGATGCAAAGTTAACCAAAATTAGCTCACCGGAAGTTGGTCAAAAAAAATGTCAAAGTCAAATTTTTGAAAATAAAATAAAAATCGAAATCTCTCAATATCTAATTCCATTTTGAGCTAACAAAGTTAAGTGTGGTATTAAAAGTCGTGTATTTGCACTGCCTATTAGCATTATTTGGAAAAATGTCATATTTTTGCATTTCGATGGTCGTTAAACAATAAACATAGACCAAAAAATCCACACAAAAGTATTTACCGCACTTTAGTCCTTTAGTCAAATAAAAATGATAGAAGTTAATAATATAAAACAAATATGTTTACACGAATGTATAGGTTGAGGAACTAGCTACAACTTTGTCACTGGTCAAACTTCGAGACGTGAACTTCATAGCATCGTTTTTCTTATTTCCCTAGTCGCGGTGCGCCGGCCGTGGTCGCTCCCGCGCGCTAACCAGCCATAAGGCCCGTGCTATTCCCGCCCGAGGCGAGCGTGTTTTATTAGACTTGACAACAAAATGTGCACACAACACTTCTTTAGTCGGTTCTTTATTAGAAAACTGTATTTTTGTTGTGGTTATACTTTTGTGATTTCCATTTTTATCAAAAAAAAGTCATGAAGAGGCTCAATATGTCTCTAGGCTTCAAATTAAAAACAAATAAATATTCTCATTGATTTTTGTATTCTTCTAAATTAGAGACTACATTTTTTCATGAGTATTTGAAAACATATTTTTGATCAGAAAAGTGAAATGTATCACTTCATTATGGATCAAAAACATTTCATCATCTCATCATCGTTAGATGACCAATCACAAATGATGGAACTTAAAAGTTTTGATTAATTATCAGGCCTATATTCGAAGTCCAATTTTACAAAAATAATGGGTTTGAAATTGACCTTCTTCCTGTTTGAATATCTGGAAGCCACGCAAATTAAATTCTTGCAGATAAAACTTTGTACGTGAGTGGAGATCATAAGAATGGATTGTGCAACATATTTAACACCAATCGCATTGCTGCTGCCACTTTGTTGAACATCAGTCAGAAAGAAGCAGACACCCGGATGATTTTACACTGACTTAGACGAGCGCAATAAATCTTTAGATCTGATTGGACGCTTTGTCGTGCAAACTCCAGATAAAAATAGCAAATATAAATTGTAATTAGATATAACTATAGTAGTTTTATTTTTCATTTATCAGCATCTATATATTTATCTATCTATCTATATATTTATAAGCATATTTTTATTTTATAGACATGGATGTGATGATACTGCTTTTGAATTAGGCCCTATTAAAGTCGATCCACTGTTTACCCAACTATTTGTCATTGTGCTACAAATCATGTTAAATATACACAAAAATATCATGTTAAATATTAACGAAAAATAAAGTAGTTTCATCGACTACTTTTTTTAATATAAATATTTGAAATCCGTCGATTTCCCTATCGCCTACCATTGAAACTGTCAAAAATCATACACTTTCGAATATAAAGCATCGACTAAGTAGATACTAAACATTTGTAATTTTCTTTATTTTATACTCAATTTGAAGGTAATTGAATGACAATTCTAAATATGTATATATGAATACAATCTCTCGACTCGTTTTCGGTCAATATTGGCTTCACTACAAGAACATTTGATGGGAAATCGGGCGAGCCGTGAAAGTATGGCAACACTGCGTGCGATGACGTCATTTCTCTTTGAGCCCGCCTCCGCCTCACGTCAAAACATGAACTGGCTGTCACCTTTCCACGATGCGACGTGACTGGACTTTTTCTTATTTACATTTATTGTCGCTTATTTCCAATTAACATTTTGCGTCATACAAATAATGCACTCAATTCAAATTGAAGGCACAGTTAGGAACGGGAATATATCTGAATACGGTACGTGAGGCCTAGCCTAGGCCACCTTTATTTAGATTAGGCCTAGGCCTATATTGCCTACAATGATCCGAAATGAAATTCGTGTATTGTACGTCCGTAAACGCAAACATTTTCCCCAATGTAGATATGCTAAGTATAGTATGCCAGGAGGCATCTGTATAATATGAAAGAAAATATGCCAAGCCCTAAGGCCACTCAAGGACGTTTTGTGATCATTTGACATGTGCAAGGCCTAGGCCTACCATTTATGTAGCCCCCCTACACGCATTTGAAATAATTTACATCCATTGCATGCCTTCACATGTCCTAGATGGACTAAAGTTACTTGAGATCACTTCGTCAGGTAAACAATTGCACAAACAACATGATACGATACAAAATATACAATCCTATCATTTTCTTTTATCGTAATAAAACGTCCTCCGCTTCGTATTCCGTATTTTTTCGACGCCATTTTCACCATCTGACAATAGCAATGTCTTTGCAGCGTTGCCAAGTATATTGGAGGCTGGCAATACTTTGTCGACGAATATTAAAAACGAGTTTTTTGTTTCCTTGGCTTTGTAATTCAATTTAGATTTGTATCCATTATATAAGTCTATAATTTGTGAATGTGTTGTGGTGTAATTAAAGCCAAAAGCGAGATAAGAAGTTGACTACTATTTGGAGTTTTGATGAACTAATTTCGTTTTTAGGGATTGGCTATTCTGCAGTTAGACTAGTGTCTAGAATCATGCCATTATAAATAACTGCATTTTCGTGTAAATACTGGATTTTAAAATAGTATTCTTACTTGATTACTGAATATATTTTACATTTTATACTAATTTAACATAATAATTGTCGAAGAAATAGTTTTTTGTGATTTTAAACAAATATTAAAATCATTGCTTGAAACTGGTAGTTTGATCAATGGAACGACTTTAATGCAAACTAACGAGTGCACAAGGTATGTGGAATACTTCAAATAGGAACACAAATCGGAACACCCGTGTGCATTATGCAGTTGCTTGCCCCCAGCACATGCGCTATCCGGGTGTGACACTGTCTCCTCGTTGTTTGGTATAGGGAAATAAGAAGTATTTCGTCAAATATGTGAATGTATTTCGAGCGAGGAACTTGTTTCACTCGGAGTTTTTTACGAAGGAGGAAACGAAAACGCGTTGGTGGTAGCTCGAAATTTTGCATCCAAACTGTACAATTCATCGGGTACATTTAAAAAAATACCAGTATTCACTAAACGAATTAAGATATCTTATGTATATCAAGAAGACGACATCAGTTGCATCAGTTGCAAACCTTCCCCCTTGTAAGGGATCCTTCATTCTACACGTATGAAACGCAGTTTGGCAATGCAACATGCTTCGCAAACACAAAACTATGTTCGTGTTCAGTTTTTCAAGATATTATACAAATATTGTCCGTACGAAAATTATATTTCAAAATAGTTTGCTTATACGTTGTAAAACGCAAAACTTTATTTCACTCGATTAGCCACTAAAAATACCACAAATAATTGAAATAAAAATATAACTCTAACATATGTGATGAAACGTGCCCTACACAAATAAATCACATACCTTGGTTCTACAATATACAATGCAATCCTAGAGAAGATAATACAATATTATAATGTGCATACATTTAAAATATCTTTACATTGATGGTTGTTGCACTTGCATATACATTGGAAACGAAAATGTAAGATATCATAGAAATAAAAGCAGTAAATAGAAAATACAACAAGATAAATATGAACATTCAATAGGTACCGCCTTTGTTATCAGTATTCTAAATACGTGAAATGATTTATTATAATGACAAACTGGTAAAGATATAGGCCTAGTAGGTCTCTGAAATTACATCTCACGTATAGTTTAAATAGTTGAGCAGCATGTTGGTTTAGTAGCATTTTTGTTTGAAGTACCTAGTAGTAGTAGTTTAGATTTAGTTAGTAATGTTACGTAAAAATTGAACTTATTTTATGTACGAACTTTAACTATGCCTTATAATATTATGTAGAGAACGTGCTCAGTGAAGACTGACTGAAGTGTCTGTACGGTGTCAGTCGCTCACCCAAGAAATATTATTCCTGCATACTATGTATTGAGCCTCAATAAATTGAAAATTGAACATCTGGACTTCAGCTTACAAACAAAACCCTGATATTGGCGGAAGTTGCATTTCATTTTATTGCGACACTTTACTTATTATCTAGCTGTAGACACTAGGCAGGAAGAAAAAATACACAAGCCAAATATCACGGGATTGTTTTCTTCAGGCCCTTTAAAAAGCGGGTGGGAGCAAAATGCCATGAGTTTCCCAACTCAAGCTTCTTTTGCGCACTTGGGATGCTGAACTATTTTTTTGTGCATGCAAATCTAAGAAAGGTTGTAGTAATTCAACTCTCTGTCCTTGTATGAAGATTGGAATAGGGTGTTCTGAAGTGTGCCGATGTGCCAAGGATTGTTATAATATACGCAATCACACTGAAGAACGGATGGTATTGAGCATTAAGTTTAAAAACAGTACAAAAATGTAAATAGGTTCTACCTTACAAAACACCAGTATTCTTTGTTTTTTTCAGTTGTGTGCACAATAACTACGGTGTTTATTCATCCTGCTGTAAATACTTAGTACAAATACGTAGTACATTACGAAGCTAGCAATGGCAAAATTGATCATACATTCATAAATTCCTACAAATAATACTAATTGAGATTATTACAACTGAATATTGATGTAACTTTATGCACTCAGAATACTTAAAGATACCAGGAATATTATATTTTCAAATTAAGTTTGAAATCGTATTTCCTGTTAATAGGGCATGTTGCGCAAACGTTCTATAAACAATGTTTTTATGCCTGCATTTTTTACGCATGTTTTTAAAAAATAACGCACTGATAATTGATGGTCGCTCCAGGAAATCAATTTAAAGTTTAACCCCATTATTTTTGTAAAATTTTATTCCGATTATACTACTTTAAAATTAATCAAAAATATAAGTTCCTTAATTTGTGATTGATAATCTAACCATGATGTGATGAAATGTTTTTAGCCATAATGAAGTGATACATTCTACTTTTCTGACTAAAATTATGTTATCATATGCTCAATAAATTTGTGTTATTCTTAAAAATGTACTCTCTTATTTAGTAGAATGGAAAAATGCAATAACAATATTTTATTTGTTTGTAATTTTAAGCCTGGATAGAAATATGTATGCCTCTTTAAGATTTTTTAGATAAAAATGTTAACCACAAAAGTATAAATACAATAAAATAATGTTTTCAACTATAGAACTTTCTAAAGAAGTGTTGTGTACACATTTTGTGGTAAAGTCTAATCAAACACGCTCGCCTCGCGCGGGAATAGCACGGGCCTTATGGCCGGTTAGCGCGCGGGAGCGACCACGGCCGGCGCACCGCGACTAGGGAAATAAGAAAAACGATGCTATGAAGTTCACGTCTAGAAGTTTGACCAGTGACAAAGTTTTAGCTAGTTCTTCAACCTATACAAGCGTGTAAACATATTTGTTTTATATTATTAACTTCTATCATTTTTATGTGACTAAAGTGCGGTAAATACTTTTGTGTTGATATTTTGGTCTATTTTTATTGTTTAACGACTACCAAAATGCAAAAATACCACATTTTTCAAAATTATACTAATAGGCAGTGCAAATGCACGACTTTTAATACCACACTTAACTTTGTTAGTTCGAAATGGAATTTGATATTGAGAGATTTCGATGTTTATTTTATTTTCAAATATTTGACTTTGACATTTTTTTTTGACCAACTTCCGGTGAGCTAATTTTGGTTAACTTTGCATCATAAATGTGTCATAGTGTTACAAATATATCCTGAAATTTGTAGCTTGTTGTAGAACAAATGCAACAAACTTCGCCATTTGAAGAGTTTGCCGTTTGATAATCTTCTACTATATGACAAACATTATTTCAGAGTGAACCTGGAGTGAACCCAGTGTGTACCAGTGGAACAAGTAGACTAATACATTCTAACATTTATTACTGAAGTGTTGAAGGATACAAAGAAAGCTAGCAACCTGCACTGGTTACCAGCCAGCGCTGCACTGCGTCATGAATGTGAATGTCATCACACTTTGTCAGACCGATCTCCTATCAAATCTGTCCCTCAACCTAATCAAAACCATAACAAATTTTATCACCAAAACGGAACGCAAAATCTAAAAACCCAATTTTATTGAAGACATAGCCAGCGGAAGGGTTTCCACTACCGCTAGAAACAACAACAACAACAACACTTTGTCAGCGTAGCCTACTTCTATACTCGTCGTACAACATCTTCGGTAATGTTTCCGTCACGGGTGGGTGAGCGTTAGCCAACCAGCGGCCGTGGCTAATTCAGATACCTGTTCGGGTTGGCCGAGACCGTAAACACGTCATTGATTGATGACGAAAGCATTACCGAAGTTGTTAAGAGACCTATACTGTGCTTGGTTGCACTTGAAAACATGGTGACATTCATGACGTAGTTCAGCGCAGATAACCAGCTTTCTTTTTGCGCACATCCTGTCATGAATTTCACTAAAATGCAGCTATGTACATATAGATGCAGGTTAAAGCTTTCCAACGTTCCCTTTTCCTCAAAGAAATAATTCATGTTCCCGCGCCGATTACCAGTTTTGTGTGCGCGCACCCTAACCTGCTTCTACTGTGCATGGTTGCACTTGAAAGCATGGTGACATTCATGATCTATACTTGCCCCAAAACTATCTTACAGATGGTTTTGTCACAAGCGAGTAACTCGTACACAACCAGCGAACCGCCCGAGACAATCCCCTGCAAATACCGATCGCTGATTGGCTACGAGTTCCTCGCCTGTGACGAAAGCATCTGTATTATTATAGTTGAGCGCAGGTAACCTGGGCACAGATTTAACTCTTAGAACGACCTAACTTTGAATCTTTTGAGAATCCAGGAAAATATTTTAGAACAGATTTTAAAACATATTACTGGAATGGTCATTTGTCCTTGTTCCCACCTGGAATTTGTAACGTTTTCATGTGACCTAGGTCTGGTTTTACAAGAGGTTCAAAGTTAGACAGAGTTTAGACCAGAAAAAGACTTGGGACCTCTTGTGAATCCGGGCCCAGCATTGTTATTAGTGCGCGGCTCCTGATACCCTGTGTTTCCAGTCAGCAGTGACGGGAAGCTGGTGGCGTCCTTGAAACAGCACGTGAACGCGCCAGCACACGAGGATGGAGACACACCAGCCGCAGGTCACGTTCGCACAGAGGTGAACATCCCGTCACGCGGCATCCACAAGGTCGTGGAGGGCGTCCTTGGAGAGGGTGAAGGTCAACAGGAAGTGGTCCCCAATGTGGAGAGACGCTCCTCATTTTCTCACGAGTCAAACAATGTGAGTGTTACTGTATTGCATGACGCATCATTTGACTGGGAATAATTGTATATGTTCATGACGTGACTCGCCACATGAACGCCAATCGTTACATAGAGTACAGATTATGTAATCGAATCATAAAAGTTTGCAATAATAATGCGAACTGTCCAGAGACAATTACCATCTGTTATACATGTTATAATCCAATGGTCGGTTTGGAAGGGATTGTGTTAAAATTTTATTTTGATGTACGAACGCTCTAAAAAAGTAACGGTCTTTATCATCGCACTATACATTTGAGATTCACTTTTACAGTAAAAGCCGTAAACTATAATAAATCAAAAGCAAAGGGCTATAATATTATGAAGTCATTTCAAACGTGTCTTGGTCACCTGTGTACTGGTGACCATTAATGTAGGAATTATAGCGGTTGACGCTTTAGCCAAACAGTAACACTGTGGTATTTATCCTCACATCACAGTTCACAATAATTGTAATAATTATTAGGTAGCCTTCCATTCTACAGTTTAAAGTTCTAGAGCAGTTGGTTATTTCGTTGGTCGCTTTTAAAGCCTTCCTCTTGTAATAAGTTTGTATGGAAGAAGTAAGATTTGAAGTTCCAAAGTAAAATGAATTATAATCTAAAATATGAACTGGATATACAATGCACCATGTCAGTCAGTGTCTTCAGAAGGCATTCGAACGATTTTCTTTAAAGCAAAACTATAATATGTTCAATTCACACATAACCCGAACCCAAATTGTACTTTTATTTTCGGGTTAAGACGGTAAGTTCCACCACCAGGTTGTATGTGCTGCCGCTGGTTTCTTCTAGGACTTGTTGCTGTTTCTGTTTTTGTCTGTCTATCTCAAGGTCGATCACTTTAAACTTCAATAAAGTAGAGAAATTAGGCTCCAACTCGAATCCGAACCTGAAACTGAAGGGAACATGTTTCTGAATATCAAACAATATAGTTTCACGCAAGCGCTTCTTCTCAGCCCCTTTAGAAGTATCCTTCATATAACTCACGTCTTTAAGAGAAATACGTCTCCACACGACAGAAATCTTTATGTAGTGTCTGGTATATTTCTTTTGTAGTCCTCGCTGGATTCCAAATAAAAGATCTGACAGATTGTGATAGATGTTGGTTATATTTTCCCTCTGAATGCTTTATTGACATTTTCGGGATGTTTTTCCACCTACAGTACCTCTAAAGTGCGACGGAAGCACTAAAGACATCCCTGTGTCTCAGTTATTGAAATAGCACGATGCTCGTTTTCAGTAGATACTCGGTATATCAGCAACGGTGCTATATACCGCGGCTGCTACGGCATGTGGGATACTGATGGGCATTGTCCAGCTAAAGATACATAATGTTATCGTTTATCAGTGATTTTAAATAAAACTGATGTCTTGGTAGAAACCTATGTCGTCTAAGGACCTCCATTATACTGTGTAGTACTTTGGGTAGTTTCGTAATTTGTTGCAGTAAAAAATCAATTCTAATTACTTTAAAAACATTTTATAGATAGCCTACTATAAAATAAAGTATCAAGAATGTTGCCTAACTAAGGACCCTATGCAAACTTAAGAAGTGTCAAGTTAAGTACAGGGTTGTTGCTATGGAATTGTTTTATTACATGCTATTTCCCATAAAAAGAACAAACGACATAGCAACCATAAACAAACCACATGCTTAACTCGACTCTGCATTCCGCCCTAAGACAACGGGCTGGACAGATTTGTGATAACAATCCAAAAAGCACCATGAACTGAAACATATAGAATTATACAAACAAGACAGGAAGTGAAAATATGAAATGTGTGAATCAATTAGGAGATTCGGTAATGTGAGGAACTGAATCTCTCACATCTCCCTGATGTCAGTGGCGTAACGCAAATCGCCCGGGCCCCCCCGCAAGAATCGTTTCGGGCCCCCTATATGGGGTTAATTAAGAGCCAAATCTATTACATAACGAAATAAACTTTTACTTGAGCTCAAATATCCCAACACAATTATCTTAAAATTGTTAATATCACACCAAGTGGTCTCGGCGACGAGCATTCTTGTAACTGGCGAGCCAAGCTGTCGATAATGGGTTAATGGCGTACATGTTCAACTGCTTGATCTGCTCACAGTTCACACTCTATGCTAAGCAGTGAGCATACTGAGAGAGCTTTAATGCTGCAGAGCTGCCCCTCAAATATATATATTTTTTTAAATTATTTTAAAATCTGAAATGACTTTTCGGTATGTTGCTACTGTGACCAGAACAGTAAGAAATACCATGAGGGCCAGTGGCGTATTGAGAAATAAGTGAGGGGGGGGGGTTGAACATCCTAAGCATGTAGGGCGTCTGGGGCGAAAGTCCCAGCGGGGGCAGGTCAATTCGCCGAAGGCGAATTTTTTCTTCATATATGACGTTTTACACGCCTGTAAACACGTTTCAGAATCGGACAATGATATTGATACAAGATATAATATGATAGTTTTCCCCCATCCAGACCCGTGGAAGATTCGATATATTCAGGATTCAATATAGTTGCTTATAGGCAGTGCCGATTGTAAGAAGACAGAAAAGACGAACCCCCTAACCTCATCCACCCGTAAGTCTTTTTAAATATATTCCTTCAAAATTGTCCCATTCCTCCAATTTCCTTCCCCGTATGGCCCCGGAAAAGAATAGGTCCAAATTGACAACTTTTAAAAAATGATGACGAAAAAACAAGATCTGTACTTCTGGCAAGCCGGGCCCCCCTAGACAGCGGGCCCCCCCGCTTCGCTGGGGCGGCGGGGGTCTCCTTTACGCCACTGCCTGATGTTACAAGTGATGTTACGTGTCTACTTCGCTGTACAGCTACTCCTGTATATGACGGTGTCAAGACGGATTGTGTTCACGCTATTAACTATATTGATGGGGCAGCTGTTTATCGATGCAATGTTTAAAAGCTTACTGATCGGTTAAAGGAATTTAAAAATACAAATTGATTGCAAAGTTTTTTTTTTTTTTTGAGGGGGGGGGGGCAAATATAGCTTTCAATTGTCTTTTGGTTGTTTATTAATTCTGTACTTTATATTTATGTTTATTTTTAATCCCTAAATGATCAACACATTACATTTTTAGTAATTATCAGTGACAATACATATTCAAACTGTTAGAAGTGCTGTTTCTTCAGTCTAAATTCATTAGTTTTATGTGCGCCAAGGAGTGGTATCGTTTAAACGCTTTAGGATACTAATCGTTTTCTCCCATCTTTACTGTCAACAAGAGTATCATTATCAGATAGTCAAACAAACGTCGTTCATTGTACCGAAGATTACAAACTTGTACTTCGGGTAATATTGTCCTTGTTTGCTCCGCTCTTACTCAGCACACTACGGCTCCATGTATTTATTGACTCTAGGTCGCTTAGCCGGTTCCCATACGAACACCGAAGTTAAGCAACCTCGGGCTTGGACAGGAGGTGGATGGGTGACCACTCTCCTCTGAAACACTAGTTACCGTTGGTTAGAGCAGATTGGAGGGTTCGAATGCTTAAAGTGTAACAGCTTCGTTCTTCTCGTCAACTGCTCGGCAGTCCAGGTTAGTGGAGGAACCTATATGATTGGTCAAAGTTACACCGTCCTTTCGGATGGGACGTAAAGCCGATGGTCCCCTTGGTACTTTTCTGTGTGGGTCTGCGTTCAGTGACCCTACGTGCTACCACAAGACGTCCCGAAAAATGCGGGACAGTCCCGAATTTCACACGTGTCCCGCGTTGGGACGCCTTTTGTCCCGAAATTGGTAAATTCACGATTTTCTTGGATTTGTGGTTCAAAATTTACAAATTTCAACCAGGAAAAAACAAAGAAGACAAGAAGGTAGTGGTAAATTTGTAATTCGGCGCGCCGCCACAACTGGTAGTCTGTTGCGTAGAAAGTCTTATTCGCTTGCGCTTCCCTAGCAGAGCGCTAGAGTGCAATGCACCAGCAAGGCAGGGCCCGCACGGCTATACCTCTATTAATATTGAATACAAATCTAAAAAATCTAAATATCGTGACAGAAAAATGTATACAACTAAAAAAAACCATGTCACCGTCTCACTTTCAGCAAACGCTTAACCTCTGACAGTGTTTTCGCCTCCACTGGGTTGTAAATGTCCCGAAATTCAGTCTTGACTGTCTGGTCACCCAACCACCCTACGCGATAGCCGATGTGAAAAAGATTATTTACTCAAGTTCTTCTTCAGGGAGTGGGATTACGAGTTACAGAGGGAGAGAGAGACAGGATGAAAATCCTTTCAAAATAAATAAAAATTGGCTTCGTATTCATCGATTCGTGGTTGATGAATCGTGTAAAATGCTTGGTTTACCAGCAGCTGCGATATCTACGCGATGTTAACTCTCTCAGCAGATTTCATTGAAAACGTTTCCATCTCGTATTTTTCATCGGCTTTTGTCAACACAGCTTGAGCGAAGCTAGTCGGGTATATATTGCTCATCCCACGCAGCATCTTGGGAGCCGTGAGTCACTTGCAGACAACAATTGTCGACGATTGAAGTAAATATCACAGATGGGTGAGCTCCCTTATTTCTACAAACTGACACAAACATTAGCAATAAATAATTCTGAACACTGAATTATTTATTCAATATATTTGACATGATTGGGAACCCTTCTCCCCCCCCCGCTTGTATGCACTTTGATTCCACACATTCAACGGTACCGATAAAGGTAGCTCAGCGGTAAGACGCGAGACTAGGTCGGGAAGTTGCCGGTTTGATTCCGACCACCGGCAGTTCTGACTGAAAGTTTTTCCGAGGTTTTCCTCAGTTGTACACGTGAATGCCAAAAATATTGTAGAGTGTACACAATACCCATTCTATGTTTGAATAAAAAGAACCTCAACTTCATTACTAGGACTGAGTCATAATCGGTCATATCTTCCCAATCATCCAAACACCGTAATATACTTTGTTAGTAGTTAGTCACCTGAAGAGTAAAGCTGGTGATGTGCACCCTATAACAGGGATTCCTACGAAAACGGAAAAGGTATTAATTATTTTTTTTCAGTATACGATAAACAACACGAAGAGATGCTCGAAAAACCCTCGCTGTAAATCCATAAACATAATAATAAAGTTGAGAAACTGTAAGAAGGACGGCCCCCTCCATATCATCTCAACCGCTACCCAACCCCCCTAAACTCCGGGAAACAACAAACTGAACAACTGAAACAAACTGATTTTCAGTTACGTATTTCATTTTGTCAGGTTGTGTAAGGAGGGGGCCGATATTTTTTACAGTTTCTCAACTATAGTAAAATGGTGTTTGTACACAGACGTTTAGATACCTGCGATAGTATCTGTATGTATCTGTATGCATGTAGATACATTTTTATTTATTGTCTATACCCACTCAGTCACAATAGCTGATGTTCAGTAGGGACATTATATAATCTACTATGTGGTTCGGTGCTATGACGGTCTCCAAATTACCTCCGTTTACCGTTTATTACCGTCTATATTAAGTACCGGTATCATACAACATTAGTGTCCCGAGCCTCTCATGAAACTATGAAACTATGAAACTCTTAATTTTATTTTGTGTGTACTTATAAATGAAGAACTTGTTCCAGCTTGAGCAATATAACTCTTTTCTCCAGGACTCAGTATTCTCTTCTGGAGCCTCTTATGAAACTATGAAATCTTAATTTTATATTGTGTACTTATAAATGAACAACTTGTTCCAGGTTGAGAAATATAAATCTTTCTCCGGGACTCAGTATTCTCCTCTGGACATGGCCGAGTATGTTTTCTGGACGGGGGATGAGAAAGGAGTGACTCTATCCATCGAGGAGCTGCTGCAGGACGGAGTGGTGAGTTTATAACGTACCTTGTCTGTACAGTTATTCATTTAGTTACAACCAGTGGCGTATCTAGGGGGGCTGGGGGCTAGAGCTCCCCCCCCCCCAGAAATCTAAGCTTTAACTCTACATATTATTTAAATTTACGTGAACAACTAAATAGATTTATGTATTAATAATTTCTCTATTTGCTTAGTCGGAAAACACTAACGTATAACTGAAATTGTTTATAAGTTGTAACAATATAGTGAAGAATATATAATATATAATATATAATATATAATATATAATATATAATATATAATATATAATATATAATATATAATATATAATATATAATATATAATATATAATATATAATATATAATATATAATATATAATATATAATATATAATATATAATATATAATATATAATATATAATATATAATATATAATAGATAATATATAATATATAATATGAAGCTGAAAAACACCATAATACATCCACGGCCCAGCTAGGACTCGAACCTAGAACGCAGGGACGCTACGAATTACGCCGGTGATTCTAGAAAGGAGAAACATGTTTTGTTTTCGGAATCAAATCTCATTCTTCTGTAAAACATCATTATTACAGACAGTATCATAAGTATAGTAAAAGTCCGCCAATATTACTGCCAAGAAACTTGTTTTGTGTGTGTATGCCTTGTAAATCTTACACTCGGCACCTATACCAAATGATAAACAGTTCCTCAAAACATTTGAATGCTGTGTACGAGTAATCCTTATCAGTTTAGGCTGGTTGTAACTAGTTTCATTGCTATCACCGCACTTGAGGCCGTGAAGTGAGAGCCAGAACCAGTGGTTTCAACTTGTTACCCATGCTTGTTACACTTGTTACACTGCTTTTCCCAACCAATGTGTTTATTTATTTATTTTTTTATTTACTGGGCTATGTGAAAGTTAGGTAGTTAATTAGCTAGGTAGTTAGCTAGTTAATAAGTTAGAAATTAGTAAGTTAGTTAGTTAGTTAGTAAGTTAGTTAGTTAGTTAGTTAGTTAGTAAGTTAGTTAGTTAGCTAGTTAATTAGTTAGTTAGTTAGTAAGTTAGTTAGTTAGTTAGTAAGTTAGTTAGTTAGTTAGTTAGTAAGTTAGTTAGTTAGTTATTTCGTTACTCAGCTAGATAATTACTTAGTTTGTTAGTTAGCTAGTTAGTAAGTAAGCTAGTTAGTTGTTAGTAAGTTTAGTCAGTAAGTTAGTTAGTTAGTTAGTTAGGTGTTAGTCAGTTAGTTAGTTAGAGAGGTAGTTTGTGATACTGTTACACCCGTATTTGACGGGAACCATACATGTTGACCTGCATGGCCGGGCAAAGCATCTAATCGGGGTGGGCGTGGGTTGTTTTCTTCAAGAATGGAGAATGGGTAGGATGGGCGCCACGTAATTGAGTTTGTTGAAGGAAACCAATCACGAACAAAATCCTTCTCAATATTTTGATATTGAATATTAATATATTGTACCAAAATTATAGGATAATAGAATATAAACATAAACAACTGAAACAACAAAATTTCTTGTGTTTGCACGGTAAATTTCACTTTCATCTATATCGTAGTATCATGTGTATACCATTGAATAATTGACTAACTTATGTACATTAATACTTATAGGATCGATCTTTTTTCTAATATCTATCTTGATTGTAACTGTTATTGTCTGGCTATAGACGTGACGTATCGTATTGTTGTTTACACTCGACGCGGTGACGCGCGAGTATGTGTATTGTAGGGGAGGGCTAGTTCGTCTGCTGGAAGAAGTGCTCTTCTTCTGATACTTAGCACTGAAACCAAAAAAACGGGCGTTTCCGAAAAAAAACGTTCCGGGTGACTGAATATTAAGGCGTAAATGTTTAAGTTTCTGGAATCCTTTTTCTCCTAACACGGATTGACTAGCTCCAGAATCGAGTAAGCCTGGTAACATAGTTCCTAGAATATCTGTGGTTACAAATAACCGGTCATCATATTCCTTGTTTTCTAACAGGTAGCTCAGTTTGGGTTCATTTTTCATAAAGTGTGATACTAACTACACCAATGTTTCCATTCGTCGGTGGCCTGTTTAACTGCACGGTAATGCGTTCGACCACTAGACATTACCGGTGCTCGTTTCCCTGTTTATTACACTGCGGGCACGTAGCAATATATACATCAGCGTATCCACATTTAAAACAGAATCTCGACGGCAGTTCTCGGCACGATCTAAATCCATGTCCTACTTTTTTACAATTCCAACACGCGGATTTCCGTGACGCCTGTTTAGAGGGTTGATCTACTTTAGGTGATCTTTCTACTTCTTGAGGGGTGGTTTTTGATGTTTCTACCGTAGAAATATGGAATTTAGACGTACAGTATGCAAGGTCTGGTTCGAGTGGCGGTATCTTTTTATTGGTGACTGGTCTTTGAAATCGCTCAACCAAAAGTTTTCCTCGCTCTAGCTGACGGCATACCTCTAGCAGATCATAAATTGATTATATTTTCTGTAGGGCCAAACGATTTATAAAATATGGATCAATATTTTTTCTCAAAATTTTAAGTTTGTCCGCTTCCTCAACTCTTTCTGGTAAACGTGCAAATAAATTTTCCATGGTTGCTAAATATAAGCCAATTCGTTCATCTGGACCTTGTGTCCTTACTCGTATTTCGTCCCATAACTGTTCTTCATAGTCAGGCGGTTGAAATTCTTTTCTTAAAGAGATTAGAAGTTTATCCCAATCGTGTACCTCTCGTCTATTTGCGCGAAACCATATCATTGCAAAGCCTTTGAAAAGATCGTTCGCCGAGTCCCGTAATTCTTCTTTGCTAATTTGACGAGCTATCCTTAATTCGTCTACTCGTTCAATGAATGCGTTTACACTTATGCCCCTAGGATCTCCATTATAACTGATATCCCACTTACACACAGGAATCTTAGTTTTCGTATAACTGCTTTCAGGCGCAACGGTTGCTGTATGTACTATACTCGTCGGATTTTCTCGACCAATTAATTGTCGTGAATTTTCAAGTGACTCATAATTGTCTAAAGCCATTGTTAATATAGTTGACCGTGCTGCATTAATCGTATCATCGCCCGAAATCCGTTTAGCGCGTTCAAAAACGTGGTCTAATTTTACTTCAATCTTCTCAATGTCACTAGAAGTACTATCGTTATTAATTGCTTGAAGAAGATTCTCGATATCTGTTAACTTGGTCGAACATATTTTTAATTCGTCGTTAGCGTCACGTCTTATTGGCGGATAATTTCCTGTTTTGCCTTCTTTTTCAATTTTAAGAAACTGACGTAGTCGTTTGCGCATAGAATCGACTGTTGGTAACCCTGTTACACCTCTTACTTCTAATTCGTATTCTAGTTCATCGCGTAATAAACGATAAACTGCCATGGTAACAATTTGATTTTAATTATTACCGCAATAATGTTCTTAAATTGGTCACCATTCAATAAACAGTTAGACAATACATTCAAGATGTACAGTTTTGTAAACAAACCAAAGTTCACTAAACCATTCAACCCACCTGCAGAGCTGCACAGATTGGTAAACAGTTCTAGAATAAATTGTTCCACTAAAAATATTGCAGACAGTAAGTTGCACCTAAATAATAATTATCAGCTATCTGATTGCAATAAAGTAGGAATATAGTACATAATACAATTATAACCATATGTTTACAATAGGGTACTTATACAATACAAATTTATTTACAAATCTACCCAATCTCCACGTCTTGTCTAAATGAAACATGCAGTCATGATTCTCAATGAGTAGGCCTAACTGACAAATGAATTCCTGTTGAGACGTATTGGTAGGCGGAATTTCTATCGAGTGCCTTAACGTTGGGCGCCATTTTTGTTACACCCGTATTTGACGGGAACAATACATGTTGACCTGCATGGCCGGGCAAAGCATCTAATCGGGGTGGGCGTGGGTTGTTTTCTTCAAGAATGGAGAATGGGTAGGATGGGCGCCACGTAATTGAGTTTGTTGAAGGAAACCAATCACGAACAAAATCCTTCTCAATATTTTGATATTGAATATTAATATATTGTACCAAAATGATAGGATAATAGAATATAAACATAAACAACTGAAACAACAAAATTTCTTGTGTTTGCACGGTAAATTTCACTTTCATCTATATCGTAGTATCATGTGTATACCATTGAATAATTGACTAACTTATGTACATTAATAATTATAGGATCGATCTTTTTGCTAATATCTATCTTGATTGTAACCGTTATTGTCTGGCTATAGACGTGACGTATCGTATTGTTGTTTACACTCGACGCGGTGACGCGCGAGTATGTGTATTGTAGGGGAGGGCTAGTTCGTCTGCTGGAAGAAGTGCTCTTCTTCTGATACTTAGCACTGAAACCAAAAAAACGGGCGTTTCAGTGTTGGGCCATTTCTTCTACACGCCAAACATTAATAGTCTATAAATGGGCGACAGATCTTACCTTCTATCAATGATTCGTGGAATGAACGGCGGCTGTATAGACGTGGAAACTTCTCAAATTGCTCCGATATATTTTATCGATCACAGGTAAACGAAAGTAATTCACCGAAAGTTCGAATCCACTCCTATTTTACACTGGTATATTTTTGAGTCCTCGTATAAGCCTTTGCGTAGATCGCCGCTCCACCGCGATCTGTCCTCGTGGTCGTTGGTCTGTCGAGAGAGTGACTGCTGACTGACTGGTTCCTCCCCTCGATTCGCTCTTATCAGTGTTGACGTGTAATTCATGTATAGTTCGAGGCTGGTAATTCTAAGTACACTTTGTGGCGCAAACCCTGGCGTCACAATACTCAGGAATGTATGAATTAATTTAACTTTTGTACAAACATGATTTCACAACGTCTTTAATACAGTATTATTATTATCCATATTAAAAATGTATATCAAATCAAAGAAACCATGGTGATCTTCTTTATTAAAATATGAACCAACACAGTATTATCAGCATTGGATCATCATTTGCAATTGTTACAATGTTGATCTTTAAAGCGGCATTCACATTATACGCGTAAATCAGAGAAAAATAAGACAATAATATATTTTGAGAACTTACGTTAGTACTAGTAAGCCAATAACAACACTTAACCTTTTTCTAGTATGTGCATAGGTAACAAAATAAAATAAACGAAGTTCAAGTTAGGAATATCTGTAGGCTTGCGGAGAAAAGGTAATTTGCATTAGTTCCTATGTAGACGAACACGCTTCAAATTATCATTTCCAATTTTTAAATTGCACGAACGTCTTAGAGTAATAGGAGGTGTATTGTGGACGCCATTTAAAGATATTAATTAAATGAGTTTTATGAAATATGTTTATGTTATATACTTTGCTTTTGACTGTCGATTGTCGTTAATACTTGCAGATGTCTCGCGAAGAGGCCATCAACTTCCTGCAAGAGATCCGCTACAACCTGGACTACCTTCAGTCCCACTACTCCCAACAACAGCGGTTCCACAAACACGAGGACCAAGACCAGTCCGAACAGTCAAAGGTATGGCCACATTTTGTTATATATATATATATATATATATATATATATATATATATATATATATATATATATATATATATATATGTTAGTACGTAGGTTTTCCCGGACAGTAAATATATGATTATCGGTCTTTAGGGTAATTATCCGTGTACCGGTGTCACACTGCTGGGCCTGGCACGGGCGGTTGTCAGTGGACCATGTGACAACCGCCCGTGCCAGGCCCAGCAGTGTGACACCGGTACACGGATAATTACCCTAAAGACCGATAATCATATATATATTAAATAATTTATATAGATAATTTATTTTTATTTTTATTTATTAATTATTATTTATTATAATTTATATAAAATATAAATTTTTTAACAAATAGCCGTGAGAATTGAAAACATTACAAATATATACATTAGTTCTCATACTCTCGCGGATATATGTTATTTTTTTTTTTTTTTCACACGAGTTAACAGAAGTGTTCGACTCACCCAACACTGCCCGACGTTTCGGAGACGTATCACTCTTCATCATCAGAGGCCTTCCCTCTCGCGAATCTGCGATGACATATATATATTTCCATGCGCCTGTTTCTAATAACAATATCGGGTCGGGGTAGCCAGTGGTGTAACTACAACTCCAGGGGCCCCCCGCAAAAATATTTATGCCCCCTCCCTTCCCCATCGACCACTATTTTTTGTCATATTTTGCTTACCTTCAATGCAGGGCCTTCTTGCGAGATTTCAAATTTGCGAACCGGTCAATTACTTCATCGACATCCATTTTTTTTTTGCTCGCTCTACATATATACTACTGTACATATATATACTGAGAAGTCCTAGACCTTGGAGACGTTCTTGACCCATTGAGTTGCGCGCGCGTTTTTTTTTTTTTTATATAATTTTATTAATATTTTTTTTAAATTCGAAAATTGATGATAGTATATATATATATATATATGACTTTGAAATAATTTTTGAGCCCCCTAGAGCGATGCCCCCCCCCCCCCCCCCGCGACCGCGGTCCCGGCGGTCCCTTAGTTACGCCACTGAGGGTGGTTAGCCACCAATATTCTTGGGGATATAAAGTTTGCTAGCATTGGTTTGCCAGGCCTGTCTTGTCTCTTCCACCACGTCTTCTCCATCTACTTTATCTTTCCTACTTCTTTCAACTTGTCCACACCATTTTCCTCGATTTCCTCACAGTCTTCGTTCTTCGATGTCTTACCATCTTACCACAGCTGGCCTCTACCTTCTAAATCATTTGCAGTTGGTCCTCCAATTTACCTTTGCTTTACCAAAGTGGTTTCAAACTTGTATGACTGTTTTTACAAGTACCTTATTTATATTCTTTTAATAATATTGATGTTGATGTTTAATTGTTGTTAATAATAAATTGTTGTTACCAATGTTTTGACACACTCAAATTTTAAAGACAATTTTCACGTCAATGATTGCTTAATTGACTATACTAAATTATATTTTACCTTACAATCAATCAATCCGTCCCTCCGTTTACCTTTCACTGCCCAACATACTTTAGTCGGGTAGTAGGGGTTCGCCAAGTGACGCGACGACGGAGCCTGATTGGTCGGCTACTTCGCCGAAGATATGCGAAGAAAGCCGAACTGTGTGTCGTGTCCGCTTGGCGAGCTCTACTATTCTACAATGTTAGATGGTAAGACGCGGTAGACAGATGGCGTCGGGCCTTTACCCTATATTACTCACTCAACGGTATTACCAGGCACTGGTTTCCGATGTGGGGTACCTGCGCATGTGTGATGGATGAATATGATGATACACCACTTGTTTTACTAAAACTCCGTTCCCATGAACTTTGATAATAATGTTGCTGTTGAATCCAAGACTAGTCCAATTATGTAAGAAATAGAGTACTCTATTCGCTAGTTTTTATGACGCTCACTTAAACGTAGTACTCTCCCATGCACAACTCCTTGCTTCAAATTGCAGTTCTTCAAACAAGTTTTCTACTTATATATCGCCTATTTTTAGGAGTTTTCTTCTCGAAAAGAAGAAGCTTCACAACAAACTCTAATAATGCGCAAAGTCAGGCTAGTATACAAATACCCCCTCCTCCACAGCACAGCAGTAGGAAAAGTTCGCACGTGCATATGTGATTATTTAGGCCATGGCTCGTTGGGATTACCACTTTAGTTCAACCTAAATATACAGCGCTAACGAAAAGTTAGTTTGTATCTTACAGTTGAACGTAGCGTGTACAGAGCTTCGTTGTAACTAGGAATACGTTCTGTCTACGTGACGAAATGGAGGCGAGCACGACCTCGTAGGCCTACACGAACATTCTGTCCAAAAGTTAAAAGTTATGGCCGTTGTGATTCAAACAGTGCAAAGCCTTCCAAATAACCCAAGGTCGTCTCTATCCTCCTAGCGGTGTTCCGGCCCACTAATGCCCCTAGCGGGGTAGCGGATAGCGCACTGGCAGTGGCGTTACCTTGGATTTAATACACAACCATCTAGAAGCCAACGGTTTAGCCGCGGTCGCTTAGCCGGTTCCAATACGAAGCAACTTCGGGCTAGGTCAGGAGGTGGATGGGTGACCATGCACTCTCCTCTAAAACACTAGTTACCGTTGGTTAGAGCAGATTGGAGGGTTCGAAAGCTTGTGTAACAGCTTCGTTCTTCTCGTCAACTGCTCGGCAGTCCAGGTTAGTGGAGGAACCTATATGACTGGTCGTAGTTGCACCGTATTTTCGAATGGGACGTTAAGCCAATGGTCCCCTTGCTACTTTTCGACAGGAGTAGGCTACGTGCCGGTACCAGGCTTCCCCTCCCCCCTTCCTCATTATCATTCATCAATCATCACCCATCAGGCTAAAGAGGGCATTGTGCCCTACACTGGCCTTAATTACAATAAAGTAACCATCTAGAGCGCCGTTTTTTATTATTTCGTTTTCATGGTTACTTGACTTATTGACAGCAATATAAATGCAATTTGTACTTCCAATGCTTATTATTATTACTACTAGGCAAACGCTCAGTGTGACGCGTTGATAAGCGAGCACGTATACGTCTATGTCCACTCTGTCCCAAAGTTTAAAAACTACCGCCATTTCAAGAATGTGCATCGACCTGGGGGGCTATTCTTGAACCGATACGTTTTGACTCGCATGCGAGTAACTCGTATGGGTCCCAACCCGCATACGAGTAGCTCGTATGCGGCATTTGGTATTCTTGAAACCAGAGAGCTCGCATACGTTTTGAATCATTGTTGCAGTTGCTCATATGAGTCGGTCTTCACGAAAAGTTTGCAGTCGTTCTTTCTTTGACTAACACAACACGTCATCACTTGACGTCACTGTTTTATCATCGATTTTCTCGGCAGCCAATAAAAACGAAGATGAACAACCGCGCACATGCTACGAGCACATGTGATTGCATTTTCGTGACATGTTTGACGTCTATGCAACTGTTCATCTTCAATCTGCTAACAAGGTAAGTTATTAACCTGAAATTTCAGTTCCTGCCTTGTAGATATATTGCCTAGCATAGGCCTCTGCCTACCTAGTATTATGTGTGACAAACAAATATCTGTCTAGGCCTATAATAGGGTTACGGATCGTGTCATTTTGAGGTTAAGCTCGACATGTTTGTGTAGACCATAGACATAGGGCTAGGCCTAGAAATGATTTAAGCTTAGAATTTAATATAACTGCAGGTCTAGTCTAGTCACTGTGCCGTAGGTCCAAGACGCCCATAGTCACTTAGGTGTTTGTGAACATACTGTTGCATGCTGTCTAGCCAAGGGCCTAGGCCTACACACACACCTAAGCAATGATTGATATTATGGTTGCTGTGTCAATCTTTTGATGAATACCCGGCCTGCCTAGATAGACAAAGCTAGTAGAATATGAAATTTCATGCTGTTGTTTGCTGAACGTAGAATTTGCAAGGTTTGTTACTGCATTTGTAGTCGCATTCCTTCTTCAGTTGCCTTAATGTTAGCTTAGACGCAGGTCCGGGTAGCCAAATGCCTAGTCCTCCTAGTCACCTTATGGAATACAAAATAGTCTAGTAGGCCTCTGCATAATATAATTTTATTTTTGCAGAGCAGTGATGAGGTCCAGCATACAAGATTGCATGGACATGGTATCCGGACTGTCCTGAGAAATTCCTAAGGGTTTACCTAAGGGTCTACCTAAGGTTATTTTATGTAAACCTAAAAGTTCATAGTTTTGTTGTTTGGGCCCTACTTAGGGCATACTTTAGATTTGTCAGGGTTAGTCTAAGCCCATAAACAGCTGTCACTGACTGGTTGTTGTTCATTGTCTCAGCTAGAACTCACGAGTTTGCTACTCGATACAACAAATTCCTGTTTATGGCAATCAAACTGGTTGTAAAACAGTCCCAGAACAAGACAATGAACAAACCTCTTGAGCTAGACATACATCTAGATTCTGTAGAAAGTTACTAGTAGAGTTTATACTAGAACATCAAGTAAATTAGGAAAATATATTATTTATTTTCTTAAAAAGAGGTTTCAGTACTATATAGTATACATCTTCCATTAACTTTAATGTCAATAATTTTAATTAAATTTAGTTTAAAAAGCAAACTACTAGGTTTGGTGTTGGGTTAGTGAAAGTAAGCCAAATGGATGGGTAGTTCATTAGGGGTAATGTCCCAGGCAGCTTACCTTGAGAGGTGAAGGTGTATGTCTGAAACTGGAACTATATACACACACAAAATACAAATGTGTAGGCTACAGGACAATGAATAACGTAAAAATTGTTTTGTAACAATATGGCCTTGCTAACTCGACGATTGCAGTCGCATCTACTCACAGTTCCTATTGAACACCACCACCTTTCAAGGTAAGCTGTTGGGATTCTTATGACATATTTCCCCAATAAAGTATGAGATCTAAAATTCTATGGGACGTAATGTGTGGATTGTTGTAAATTTTATTACAGTACCCTTGCAGGGACATTTTATTCTAACACAATCTGTTCTTTTTTTCAGTTGCAGTCATTGCGGCAAAAGTGTTCTGCAATTTAATCGGTCCACACCAGTCTACAGGCCTTACTACTTAAAAACTGGTCTGTTTTTTGGCTGTAGTGGTCACGGTCCTGCCTCTGGGTTACCACTCACCACTTGCATCAAATTGATGTAAAATTGAATTTAAATTGAAAGTGAAACTGAATAAGACTTTAAAGAATTAATTGCAAATTTCTGTTCATAGTGGTAATCATCAGTAGGTATTTAAAAATGAATAACAAAATTGATTAAAATTGTAAAAATTTGGGTTAACTTATTTATGTCTACATATTATTATGTTCATAACTTTTACAAGATACAGTAGGCTACCCAATACATTTTGTTTTGAAAGAAGGTAGCCAGCAAATACAATAACATGGAGGACTGAGAAGATGTCATGCTTCTTCGAGATCTCATAAATACTGAAGTCGATGCAGGCAGTATGCATCGTACTTTTCATAAATTCACATTAACTAATGTCAAACTAACTTGTGAGTGTGTGTGTAATTTCCTCCTAAGTGTAATGTTATCCCTTGCATAACATTACAAAAATTGCAAACCCATACAAAGAAAAAATTACCCCCTAAAATAAAAAAAAAATTCAAAACTACTACTACTACTACTACTACTACACACACACTATTTGTGGCCAAATTAGTATTTCAGCAATATTGTAGGCATTTCATTTTCAGGCCCATCATTAAAAATCAATGGTAAGAGTAAAAGTAAAGTGATCCTACTTTAGTCAGTCCCATTTGCATAGCTGTTAGCTTTGATTTGTTACTGTTAACTTTGACGTTTATTTTTAATATTGATGGGCCTTCAGTAATTTTTGTTTTTTTAGGGAATAAATACACTACATAAATAATTAAGACTATGTTTTCAATTAGGTTTAAATTTTAAAACGTATTCATCTACCATTTTACAAGGGAAATTTTAATTTTGGAAAACACAGATGACAGAACTACAAAATATGTAATATTATATGCATTTAATTTATTTATTTGGCAATACATGTTCTTACTACCAGTGTAGTAAAACAAGTCACTGTCCAGAATGCGTTCAATCAACAAAACTAAAACTACCTCAAAATGTGCTTTATAATAATTGAAAGTAATTGTTCTCTTGTCAGGGCTACCTCCTTATGAACACATTCACAATTATTTAAAAATTTGTCACATTTCAACCAGAATACCAATTTCTTCATTTCATTGGAAATGTAAATCCTCTCTTGGCCAATGCTGGAAGATTGCAACAGGGGTTGATGTAGGTAGAATTCAACGTTAGTGAAGTAGCCAATTCGAACTTCATCGACCGACATCTGGCTCTCTTGCCCGTAGATGTCTTCTAGTGGTCTTCTCTTGTGTCTGCAACT
This sequence comes from Isoperla grammatica, assembly GCA_945910005.1. Classification (NCBI taxonomy): domain Eukaryota; kingdom Metazoa; phylum Arthropoda; class Insecta; order Plecoptera; family Perlodidae; genus Isoperla; species Isoperla grammatica. The sequence goes on from OX246746.1 coordinate 44,982,172, forward strand.
TGAAACAAAAAGTTCGTGGGGATATAATTTACGTACTCAGTACTTGAAGCACACAATTTAGGAAAAATATAAAGGACCAAAACAATATAATGTAATTTATATTTTTTAGGACTAATAGCCTCAGCCATAAGCCAAGGCCTCAACATAGAAACCAAATTTTCCCACATCAGTTTTTATGCCAGCGGGTTCCTCAACATGTTGAACATGCACCGTTAGGCCTACATTTTTATAAAGTGGACTAGGGTAAGGCCTACACAGTAGGCCTGACTACGTTTAGGCTAACCATGTGAGCCGAACCCGGACTAGCCAGTACGTAGGCCTACTCAGTGTACAGGATCAGTTCAGTATCTGACGCTTTCATTCCGTACTAGCGTACTAGGTTGTACGAGTCAGTTCGAACTTTGTGTGCTGGCTCAGTGATTTTACCAATTCGAACTCGGTCTGTGCCGATGTGTCCTTCAAACAATCCTAGTCCAAAATGAGTATTTACGGGTTAGGCCTATAGTCCGGGCTTGGCTCCTGTGGTAAATGTAGACAATGTCAGCCTAGGTAAAATCCATAGGGCCTAGACCCAGGTTTGAACTGTTTTAAGGTAGGCCTGCAGAATGAATTGTTAAGGCCTAGGCCCTAGCTCTAGGCCTAGTTCTTTTCATAGATAAATAAATAGTTTCTTTATTCACTAGACATAGGGGCCTAGGCCTACATAATATAGGGTAGTAGGCTTAGGCCCTAGGCCTAGCCTAGCTTATCTGCAGGCAAAGATCTAGCCCTAGGCCTAACCTCAATTTCCATACTCGTTCGGGGCTAGGGCCTACTCGCTAGGCATGCCTATAGGTATATTTTAAACACAAATCCTAGGCCTACGAACGGAATGTTATGATATTATAAAATATATTACACATAATAGCGTAGGTCTAGGCTAGGCCTACTATAAGAGAGTAATATAATCATTTACCTACCTTGGACTCTGCTTTCGATATCTACATAACCTCTGATTTTGATGTCAACAACACATTTTACAACAACAACCACGCCAAAACGCATACGGTTTCCCATCTCGCCACCTCTAAGCTGGCGAGTAGAAACGTATCCCCATCCCGCATTTGCGGGTACGGTTTCAAATTCAAGAATAGCAAATTGTCATAACGTATGCGTAATGGCGGTCACGTGACCATAATCCCGCATGCGAGTCCACTCGCATCGTTTCAAGAATAGCCCCCCAGTGCACACTGCACGGCCTTCTAAACTCTAATGGAAAGTACGGCGTTTGACATAGTTACTTTGGCTTATTTACCACATCATAAATCCCATTGGTATCTTTAGCACTAATTGGATCGAGATAAAATTCACATATTCGTGATCGGACGGAAATTTACTACAGAATAGCTGTCTCAAATTTAGCCACCATTTTGTTTTAGAAAAAACTTTTCAATAACTTTAATGTAACTTTGTAACTTATTGCTCAATTTGTTTACAAAGCTAATGGCACAGATAACGGATCTAATGGCGTTCAATCCACATCAAGGATTGTGGATGGTTCAAATTTCAACTTGATCGGGCTCTAGGTTAGACCGCTATCGCGAGACAGAAAAACAATTTTTAAAAAATACAAAAAAAAACGGGAGCCATAAGAGTAAAATGTAGACGCTCGTTACGCTTGCTTAGTTTTACCACGTACGGAAGTAAAATATAAATACAATTGGTAATATTCGTGACTAGACGGAAATTTACTATAAGATGGCTATCTCATATTTTGCTACAATGTTGTTTTAGAAAAAACTTCTTACTAATTGCGGTATAACTTTGTAATTTCTCTACCGATTTTTCCACAAAACTAATGGCGTTCAATCCACATCGAGCTGACGCTTTTGCGTAAGTCGAATGAAAAAGTCCCACCGCTCAACGAGGCTTCGTTCTGCCCACAACACAGATTTTGTTTCGGCGTATCTCTGACGTCGACCAGTACGGGCTCGATCATGTGGCTGAAATCCCCATTAAAATTAAAAGCGAGAAATAACACCCGATTTCCAAATGAGTGACATCAACGTAATCTGTGAATCATTGTGATTATTTTGAGTGTTTTTACTGTCGATTCTAACATATGCAAGTTTTTTATGATTTTGGAAACAAAACCTTGTACAGCATTCGCGATACCGTGACCACGCATAAGGCTTCAGACAACCAAATTAATGATTGTAATACAACGATTTAATTTGAAACCAAATTCTGTATCAAATTGTCAGATTTAATTTGATTGCAACAGATTTAAGCTGTATATACAAACTATTTACGACGCGTTATTTGAAACCGTCTTGTCTTAATGAGCGTAGCGAGAAATCGTGGATGCTTTTGGGCGACTGTAGGGCGGGCGATTACAAGGTTTTGTTTCCATCATCATAAAATCCTCGCATATGTTAGAATCGACAATAACAACCACTACGTTACCAGATTACGTCGATGTCACTCATTTGGAAACAGGGCTACAATTGAGTTGGTTACGAGACGTGGAAGTGAGACATAGTTTCTCGCTTTTCATTTCAGCCACATGACATGAACCGAACCCCTATCGGTCTACGTCACAGACAAAACGAAACCTGCGCTGTGCGCTTCCAGTACGGTTTGTTTACTTCAGTTGGCCGGGGATTAATCTGTCTGATGACCTACTTGTGTTTACACTTCCCTCGCCGCTCCTAGCCTTGTTCGATTATTTAGGTCAATGGGATAAATGTGAAATCCGTCAAACAAATCGAAGCTCACAACACCTGTAAGCTAAGTAATTATATAATCAACGGATTGCAATGGAACTACTATCGGATTCAAAAAGGTTTGTCTCTCGACTTAAACATCACAAACATTAAGTACGCCACATAGAGAAAAACCAAAACCATTATAAATATTAAATTGAAAAGTTATTTTGAAAATCATTCTAATCTAACTGCTATAGTGTTTTATACCTATGTTTGTCACTACTGTCTAATAATATTACATGAAAAAAATACTTTTTTTAAAAAACAACGCTTATATTAAAATGCACTAAAAAGTAAAAAATAAATTTTCGCCCAACAAATTTTTGCCTAACTCGGAAAATAAAAGCGTTGGGCGCTTTCCCTGCATAAACAGCAGAATATTGCTATCTATGTCAATACCGAAAGCGCCCAACGCTTTTATTTTCCGAGTTAGGCAAAAATTTGTTGGGCGAAAATTTATTTTATACTTTTTAGTGCATTTTAATATAAGCGTTGTTTTTTAAAAAAAGAATTTTTTTCATGTAATATTATTTAATACTTTTTAGTCTTAAAGAATCTTGCAATCGAATATATGCTCACTGGACGTGTCCGAATTTAGAAGACTGCATACTTGTGTACTTGTACTTGTTAACTTCACTCGCAAACTAGCGTGCTCGCATTGCAAACTGGAATTTCGGACAGTTCCGTTCATGCACGATCCAGCGATCGGCCAATAATGCTTATGAAAAGTGGGGTTATGTGGCTATGGGAGAGTTATATTATATTATATTATATTATATTATATTATATTATATTATATTATATTATATTATATTATATTATATTATATTATATTATATTATATTATATTATATTATATTATATTATATTATATTATATTATATTATATTATATTATATTATATTATATTATATTATATTATATTATATTATATTATATTATATTATATTATATTATATTATATTATATTATATTATATTATATTATATTATATTATATTATATTATATTATATTATATTATATTATATTATATTATATTATATTATATTATATTATATTATATTATATTATATTATATTATATTATATTATATTATATTATATTATATTATATTATATTATATTATATTATATTATATTATATTATATTATATTATATTATATTATATTATATTATATTATATTATATTATATTATATTATATTATATTATATTATATTATATTATATTATATTATATTATATTATATTATATTCAATCAATTCCTACCGTGATAGAAAACAGCAGTTGCGCTAGCACCAACTACCACCAACTAACACCAACGATCAACTGTGAGGTCGAACCACGCGAAGGGAACGCACCTATGCGTACATGGTGAATGACTCACCGCACGGGGTTGTACCATACTTACAAGTGGAGCGTGTTGACATTCTTGCTGCATAGAAACATATCCGATGCTTTCGTCACGTATATTTGAGTCCCGAACCATGCCTGCATGTGGTTGGCCCATCCTCACTAGCTGTGACTAATTTCCCATATGAAGCTAATTGTTTAATAATTTAATCATGGTGGAATTATTAATAAGTGAATCTGATCATTGATTCATATATTGTCATTTAGAAAATACGACTGTGTGAAAATTTCAGCTCGATCGGACGTTGGGAAGTGGGTGAAATATCGATTAATTAATTATGATGGTTTAATTAATTATTTAATAAATATGACAATTGATTCGTGTATTGTAATTAAGAATACGTCTGTGTGTAAACTTTGAGCTCAATTTGACGTTCGGAAGTGGGTGAAATATCGACTCCCATATAAAACATCAATTGATTAATTATGGTGGCTTCATTGAATATTTAGTAAATATGACAATTGATTCATGTATTGTCATTAAGAATACGTCTGTGTGAAAACTTTCAACTCGATTCGACGTTGGGAAGTGGGTGAAACATCGATTCCCATATAAAACATTAATTAATTAATTTTGATGAATTAATTGATTATTTAGTTAATATGACAATTGATTCGTGTATTAACATTAAGAACACGTCTGTGTGAAAACTTTTAACTTGATTTGACGTTGGAAAGTGGGTTAAACATCGATTCCCATATAAAACATCAATTAATTAATTATAATGAATTAATTGATTATTTAGTTAATATGACAATTGATTCATGTATTGTCATTAAGAATACGTCTGTGTAAAAACTTTTAACTCGATTTGACGTTGGAAAGTGGGTTAAACATCGATTCCCATATAAAACATCAATTAATTAATTATGATGAATTAATTGGTTATTTAGTTAATATGACAATTGATTCGTGTATTGTCATTAAAAATACGTCTGTGTGAAAACTTTCAACTCGATTTGACGTTGGGAAGTGGGCTGTACATCGATTTTCATATAAAACATTAATTAATTAATTTTGATAAATTGATTGACGATTTAGTAAATATGACAATTGATTCGTGTATTGTCATTAGGAATACGTCTGTGTGAAAACTTTCAATTCGATTTAACGTTGGAAAGTGGGTTAAACATCGATTTCCATATAAAACATTAATTAATTATGATGAATTAATTGACATTTTAGTAAATATGACAGTTGATTCATGTATTGTCATTAAAAATACGTCTGTGTACAAAATTTCAGCTTGATCGGACATTTAAAAGTAGGTGAAATATCGATTCAAAGATGCATCGATTTCCATGTAAAACATTAATTAATTATGATGAACTAATTGACAATTCAGTAAATATGACAGTTGATTTATGTATTGTCATCAGGAATACGTCTGTGTAAAAAATTTCAGCTTGATCGAACATCTAGAAGTAGGTGGAATATCGATTCAAAGATTTCGTCCAGACAAACAAGGCAAGTTAATATAAGCGTTGTAATAAAAGGAGCACTGTTCTGCAATTCCCGATATTTCGAATTTTCCTACCACAATACCACTAGCGATATCAAAATAATACTTTCCAATTGTTTAAAGAAATAAAATGATATAATTTTAATATAATTTTAATTGATGTATAATGGTTAATTAACATGTAATTTATTAATTATAATTTTTACTAATTAGGCCCTACTAATATCCTGTTATTAGGGGACCAATAGAAATTGCATAAAAATTACCTAAATATATATTAAAATTTTCATATTAGAAAAATGTTTAATGAAATCAAATGAACTCGGTGATTTTAAGGAAACAATTAAATATCGTGCGCTGTGAGTTGACGAGGAGGCCACTATACATCACAGAATTTCATATTTACTTAAAATCACGGAGTGCATTTGATTTCATGAAATATTTTTCTAATAGATCATTTGTGTCCAATTTCTATTCGGCCACTAATAACAGGATATTAGTAATCAGTAAAAATTCGAATTAATTAATTAATTACATGTTAATTAACAATTATGAATAACCTAAAATTATAGTTTTATTACATAATTATATAACTCTAAAAAACTGGTTAGTCTTATTTTGATATCTCTAGTGGTATTGTGGTAGAAAAATTCGAAAGATCGGGAATTTCAGAAAAGTGCTATTTTTTAGACAGTTTGCTTTATACAAAGCACTGTATTGACAAACGTACGGCATAAAACACTATAGCAGTAGTTTAGTATGATTCTCAAAAAGAAAGTTTCAATTTGGGATGGTTTTGGGTTTTCTCTATGTTGCGTACTTATTTGTTTGTTATGTTTGAAATTCGAGGGAGACACCTTTTTGAATCCTATAGTATATGTAAAGTTGTCAGTCGTTGTTTCTGTGTAACCCTGGCAGAGCCTCCCAGCTATATTTATAATCAGTTCGCAATGCTTTTCGTATTACATGAAACACGGTTGACACACATGTCAAGAGCTGCGTCCCAGGTAGCTAATGTGTAATCTAGTCACCTACTATGATCACTGCCTACAAAATATATATTGAGGTAATTTATCATTTCCTGTGTGGACGTAGGACTACTTGTTAAAATTGACAGTTGAAAAAAGGATTTACCAAAGATGGCTTTTAGTTATTGTTTTCACAACAACTAAAAACCATCTTTAAAAAATCCTTTTAGAAGAGGTCGAAATAGCATTTAATTACAGAGTTTCAGGTGAGCAGTGTTCTTTACAATAACTTCAATAAGCTTTAAATTTCACGCTTGAAAGTCGCTTTAATATATCATTTAAAAATACAGTCTTTAACTCTAGCCCTTAGTTTTTGTGCTTTCAATGTAACATTGATAATAATGGTCAATAGTTCGAGAACACCTGCCTGTTATAGGCCCACTTAACCCTCACATTTCGTTTAAAACGTGTAATTGTAAGCCTAATCTGTAACGGTTAGTGAATGTGTCAAGTTGCCTAGTGTATTCAAACTCTTGAAATCCAAGAAAAAGTGTTTCGCCCCAGGCGTTGTGACGTAGATGAAACTACGCGCTACTCGCTGCATATGGAGCATCGTCTGAGTTTCGAGGCCCGCGCAAATATATCTCGTCGTCCAGATCCATCTAATTCACTTGAGCACAAATCAAACATACCACTGAATTCGTCTTACTTCGGTCTACACGATGAATGTTTAAACAACCTTCTATCAAGTATGTAACTTATTCAATAAAATGTTAAACATGAAGCAATTAACACATAATTTAGATGGAAACACAACCAATTTCAAGCAAATGTTATGAAGAGCTTGCTTTAAAAATCAGAATACCAACAAGCCTATCATGTTAACTGATATATTAAGATATTATAAGCAGAAAACCAGCAAGAAATTGATGAAAATTTAGCCGATTCTCTTATGTATATAATAATGCGTGTTGTCCGTTCACTGCCGCGGAGTACAACTCGGTGAGCGCGGGCAAAGCCGCCGATGGCCTGTCAAGCTTTAATAGCTTGGCTGAAATCATAGACGCATTTGTACATTGTACAAAATAAAATGTTTCAATTATAAACTTATTAGTTGTATGTCTCAATCTATTGCTATCAACACTTTAATATATAAAAAAGACGCATATATAATTACTTCAAATAACTGAACAATCTATATTTTGAATTTGAAGTACAAAATAATACTACAGTTATTAAGAAGAAACAAAAAAGCTTAAACGTGATATTATTAATATTAGTATTGCGGTTATCAAGATTTGTAATTTTAGTTACCGGCAATTTTTAGCCACAGAATTTCCATTTATGCCAATAATAAAATAAAGTCGATATATTAATAATGCCGAGCGGCATTAAGAGGGTGGAGAAAGAAGCGTGTTTCTACTGGTTGACCAGATCCAGCATGATGGCATAATAGCCAAATGTGGGCATTTGAGAAGAAGAAGAAGAAGATAATAGTATAATATAATAATAAAAGTAATAATTCCACCAATAATAACAATAATAATAATGATAATGATGCAAACACGAATAATATGTAAATCACGGTCACAACCAAACCATGACACACACGACAATTGTAGTTTTGACGTGTTCTTAAGGCCTATTTAATATATTTGTATTAATTATTATTATTATTATTATTTCCAGGCCTGACTGGTAGAAATCCCACGTAGTTTCATGATTCCTCGGGAAATTACTTGAGTTTGAGAGCACTCATTGAGATACGACACACTGACTACTAAACATACAACGCAAGAGAAATCAATACAATGTTTTTATAGTCGATAGAAAAGACTAGTAGTTTGACTGATCTCGATCTACGCAGCTCACTGGATATATTCGCGGACGTATCAGGCAATAGGCCGCAACACGCGTTGTTATTTACACACGTTCATCGGCTAAATTTCCATCAATGTTTTGCTGGTTTTCTGTTTGTAATATCTAAACATTTCAGTTAACATGATAGGCTGGTTGGAATCCTGATTTTTAAAGCTAGCTCCTCATAACATTTGCTTGAAATTGGTTGTGTTTCCATCTAAATTATGTAGTTATTGCTTCATATTTAACATTTTATTGAATAAGTTGCATACATGGTAGAAGGTTGTTGTAAACATTCATCGTGTAGACCGAAGTAAGACGAATTCAGTGGTATGTTTGATTTGTGCTCAAGTGAATTGGATGGATCTGGACGACGAGATATATTTGCGCGGGCCTCAAAACTCAGACGATGCTCCATATGCAGCTAGCAGCGCGTAATTTCATCTTCGTCACAACGACTGGGGCGAAACACTTTTTCTTGGATTTCAAGAGTTTGAATACACTAGGCAACTTGACACATTCACTAACCGTTACAGATTAGGCTTACAATTACACGTTTTAAACGAAATGTGAGGGTTTAGTGGGCCTTTATGACTAATGGGTAAATCACAGTCACAGTACCACTCTGAGATTACCGCGCGGTAACAGCTGATCTGACCGTCTGTCTCAATAGCCGCGGTTACAGAACGAACCCATGTAACGTCTCAGTGACTTGACTCAAGCTGTCACGATGCCCGCGTCATTAAGCAAGCTAATTTAATTAGTTCACAAGTAGTTGAAGTTTACAAACATTTTCCCGGCGTATCGCACGTTGTAATTGCATTAAATCCTTTGTCAAAACAGTTCAATAAAATACGTGGCTAGAGGCATGGTTGACAACACTTGTCTAAAACTTCTGTCATACCAGCAAACTTTGTTAGTAATGGAGAAAATATTGAGTTCCCTTCTTGGGCAAGAATGGATTATATTTTAAATTATTTTCAGATGATTTAAATTGACGCAGATAGGTTATGCTATTAATAAAATTGTCATTAGTTTTATAACAAAATTGTTCATTTAATCCTTTAACTTTGATGCGGGCCAAAATGTTTATTAATCACAACAAATATAATATTATGTTTCATTTAAACAGGCCACACAGAATAATCAATCATCTGAAAGTAACTTATTTTTATTTTTCTGTTTACTTGAATGCCTTCGAATGCAAACGTGTATACGCATATACGCATATGTACCACCGTAATAATCACCGTTCTTAAGCTATTCTAAATGCTGATGAAGAGGTTGTCATTGTTATAATTAGAGAATTGGCAACATACGTTGTAAAATGACACAGTACTAAGCTAACCCATAATGATCTAACTACCCTCTTAGGAATCCGGTTCGCCAAGCCAGTGTTAAGAGAGGGGCCTTATGGGTAACATGTTAAGCATGGCTATTCCCAAGGCATGTTTCATGCTTGTACATGTCGACAGAACTCCCGTTTCTCCTCCCCCACAAACCCCACACATCGGAAAGATGGCTCCTTTCATAACTGACTTTCGTGTGCCATTATTATAGATTCTTTTAATTAGTTCCTAAAAGGTCGTATACGAAAAATTTGTCATCCATATCCACTATCTACTTAAACTTTATAAAAGCACATACATTTTAAGTTCATTATATAATTGACTTAGGCCTACACCATTTTTGTTTTGTTTATACAAAATATCTTTATGAAAAAATACGGAAATACGCAACCACCTAGTTTCTAGAGAGTGCACTATAGGTTACGAGTAAAACCCTGGGCCCGGATTCACAAGAGGTCCTAAATCTTTTTTTGGTCTTATCTCTAAAATCGGCCTAACTTAAAAACGTCTTGTGAATCCAGGAAGATATCTGTGAACAAACTTTAAAACATATTATTGTTGTTCTGTGTGTCCTTATTCCTACCAGGAATTAGTAACTTCTTTATGTGACCTTGATCTGGTTTTACAGGAGGTGCTAAGATAGGCCGGTCTTAGAGTTAACACCAGAAAAAGACTTACGACCCCTTGTGAGTCCAGGCCCTGGCAAGTTGCGACGCAACAGCTTTCATGTTATCACACTACCAGTTTGCGAGGGGGCTGGGAATGTGTGTTCATTTCAATCGGAAAATAGATATTCGGATTCGATATGCAAACGAAGAATTAACCTTTACTCTTCTACACGAGTCAAGTTCCCAAAAATATAAATACAATAATACCTTCACATATTGAATGATATAGGCAACCCAAGACAATCTTACATGTGCTTTCGTCACAAACGAAGTTTTCGTAGCCAATCAGCGATTGTTATTTGCGCGCGCTTGTCTCGGGCGGTTCGCTGGTTGGCTATGAGTGCCTCGCCTGTGATGAAAGCATGTGTAAGGTAGTCTTGGGTTGCCTATAATAGAAGCTTATGTTACAGAAAATATACTTCTATTTTAATTTTAGAGTGGGGATACGACAATTATTTCTCCCTCAACATTTTACTCCGTCATATTCATCGATAAGTGCCAATAAATGATGATGGTTGATGACTGACGGATTTAAACAAGTGCTACTCTTTGAAATGAAATTTCTTAATTGAGTTTTTGAAATATCCCCTTTCTTATGGTTTTTTCCATTGTCTGGTACAAGAGCGGTGGAATCCCTGGAAAAGAACCCACTCGCAGGAATAGTGGTATTTTTTTTTTTAGATATAATGTAAAAGAAAAACACTATTTTTTTTTAGCCTGGTAAGAAAGTAACTAAAATTTTCTATTTGCTATTTACGATGTTTCTGAATGATTCAGTAAAATATGTTTATTTCAATATTAATATTTGCCGTTTCTCGCTCCAAACAAAATAAGTGTTTCATGTTTTTGCAATGGAAACTTTCATAACATTCAATGTGAGTTTAATTTTGTGTGTAGTTTAAAATTGTATTTCAGTTTCTATTTTAACTTGGTGGAGGTGCCGGGTTGTCAATTACTACTACTACTACTACTACTACTACTACTACTACTACTACTACTACTACTACTACTACTACTACTACTAATAATAATAATAATAATTATAATAATAATAAAAACAATAAAAATATTATAATTATAACTATTATTATTATTATTATTATTTTTATTATTATTATTATTATTATTATTATTATTATTATTATTATTATTATTATTATTGTTATTATTATTATTATTACTATTATTATTAATATTATTATTATATTATTTCACATTTGATGCTTTCGCGGCTCGACAATATTCACACAAAATTATAGCTTACGCTCATTTTTATTTTATTTTATTGTTAGTTTTGGGACCAAGATGCCCGAGCGAGAAAGTATAGAATGTATAAATGAGAAGAGAGAAGGATGAATGTTGAGCACAGCCGGGATGTTATTGCTTACGTGTTACACCCAAAATAAACATTTTAATTATCATTGTTACCATCTCAATACCAGTATTTGATTCCGATGTTAGGTTGTGTTGGTGTAGAAATTGGTGACTTGCAAATGTCTGCATGGTCCATATTGCTTACCTTTACAAATAAAGTGCTATAATTTGCTAAGCAATTGTTACCAGTATAAATTCGTCAAAAAACCTATATTTACTTATCTAATAGTACATAAAATGTCGATTGTGATTTGATTTATTTGTCAACATCATTTGGGGGGGGGGGGGGGGCAGCGCTCCAGAGCCACTTACGTATTCGCAGACCAAACCAAGATATAAGATTACAAGTTGGTTATGAATAATACATAGCGATATAATCAATACTTGTCACATTAATATAGACCTACATCTTCAAATATATTAGATTACAACAACAGTCAGAAAACGATTCGTTACTATACATTGAAACTTTGATTTGTATTCCCAACAAGAAGTTACGCATTCAGGGGCCGTATTTTCGTTGCAAAGCATAACAATATATTATATTTAAATTTCCAAGTAAGGTCGATTTTGTAACTTAATGCACACTAGGGATACAAATTAACGTAAAACGTTACCTCAAACAAGCATTCAAATTATTTAAATTTGTTTCTTTATGTCAAATTATTATATTCATACCAATTAAAGTAACTGAAATCTAAAAAAATCCAACTAAAGATTGCAGGCCATCAAATTTACTTTGATTGATAAACGAGATATATCATGGAAAGATGTGGATAAGCTACAGTAAGTAGGAAGATGGTAGGATAATAGACACAACAAAGGAGGTGACCCTCCTCAAAATAGCTGAACATAACTGAATAACTGAACCTTACTTGTTGAAACAGGGTGTTATATTATTCATTACTATCATTATCAAGTATGAATCATATATATGCTGCTAATATCATTATTATTACTTACTTTAGCAGCGTCATTTGCACAAATGTGACGCTGGGGTGTTAAATAATGTTCTTTGCAAACATTTTGGTAATGAATTAGTTTGAAAATCTTTACAAAGTTCTGGTGCGGGTTTGCAAAGTTATTATAAATGATGGATCCAAAAGTCTGTACCACTCATAGCTGTGTTAATATTTTCAGGCGAAAGCTTTCATGATGCAAAGTGGATTTGGGTCTAACCGGCCCCACTCCATTCTGGACTCGAAACTCGTCAATGATGTCATGGCGAAGAAAAACAATGTACCTCTTACACCGTCCGCTGTAGATCAAGGTAAGAAATATGATCATTATCGTCATTAAATAACTCAACATATTAAATTTCAATTACAAGTCACTTGTATAGTGAAACTTGTTTCGGTTGTTCATTCTCTTAATAAATTTCAGATAATTGCAACTTCTAATATGGGCAAAATATAAAAAATGTATATCCCTTTAAAACGCTTTTCTTTAGTCAGTAAAAATTGAAATAAATCAAATAAAAATATATGATTCACAATCAGTGCATTTGTTTGTTGAGCGAAAGGATGGGCTCACTAGAAAAACTTGCAAGATTCACGTTTTTCAGTAATGTTTTAAGATTGATGCACAACATTCAAAAAGAGTGAAATGCCCGAATCTTGGTTTCGTATGAACTAAAACACTCGATTTAAAATGTTCAAATATGTTGATCGTCACCGGGTTGTTAAGAATGTATTTATAGTTATTTTACATTACCAATAAAAAACCGTAACGGTTGAAATATTTGTAATTTAATCTAGGTTTAGGTTACGAAACCACGATTCGGGTAGTTACTCCTTTTTTAATATTGTGTATTGTGCATCCGCATTACCGTAAAAATATCAATTTTTAAATAAAAATAAATTAATTGACAAAATTCTTTCTCCCGAGCACTAATCAAAACCACAAAAAACTTCTTCGTGAATAACTGGTTATAAAACATTTCCGTTAAAATGTAAATAAAAAATATCGTCCATAATAGTCTACATAATTATTATAACAATGTTTTCAGTAACAAAAATGTTAATTCACATAATTAATAATAATTGTTCGTAGGAATACCCGTTATAGGGTGCACACCAGCTTTACCTGATGTGCCCCTCTTCAGGTGACTAACTAGGTTAGGGTGTTTAATTAGTTACGAAGGAATGTCCGAGGGCTATTAGTAGGACTCAATCCCAGCATTCACGTTTACGACTGTGGAAAACTAAAAAAACCTTCAGTCAGGATTACCAGTGATCGGAATCGTACCGGCGACCTCCCGAATCTCGTCTTACCGCTGAGCCACCTCTATTTGTAAAACATTTATTTTCATTCTTACAGAAGAGGCAGCAGCATCTATCAACATCCAACAACAACAGCAGCAACAACAACAGCAGCAACAACAACAACAGCAGCAACAACATCAGCAACAAGAACAACAACAGCCGCAGCAGCACGATGAGGAGCAGCAGCTACAACAACAGCAGCAACAGCAACAGCAGCCACCACTAAAACTACAGCAGCAACAACAGCAGCCACTGCCTGCACAGCAACAACAACCAGATAACCTTGGAATCTCTGCGGAAGATTATGACGAGCTGGTTGAAAGATTGAAGGTGGCTGACTTCCTGTACACCGAGTATTCTCTGGAGGAGGTCATCTACCAGCTGGCCAAGGTCATGTTTTCGCAGTCGCTTACTAAAGGTAAAGAAGCAAAGCAAATATTGAGGTGTCGTTGTTTTAGGAAATGCCAGATAAAAATTCGAAATGATTTCTTTGACACGGAATGAGCAGTTATCGAAAATTATTAGTTTTCAATTACTTATCAATCACTACACAATTATTGTAATGTTGAGTCTGGACTTCGTCAACAATAATTACAAGTTATCTTCACTGTTCAAATTACTGTTCCAATTCTTGTACCATATTATTTTAAATTAGACAACGGGAAATAGTATTAATATTAAATTGTTTACAGGGAGTTTAGAGGCCCAGGAAGCGCTTCAGAAGTTTACGGGATTCTTGGAGGCCGAGGCAGAGAAGGGACACATCTCTCGCAGCCTCGAGAAGAAAGTTCTCGGTAGGTATCAAACATATCATACATATCATAAATATCATACATATCATACATATCATACATATCATACATATCATACATATCATACATATCATAGGTATCATACACATCATACACATCATACATATCATAGATATCATACATATCATACATATCATACATATCATACATATCAAACATATCATAGATATCATACACATCATACATATCAAAGATATCATACATATCATACATATCATACATATCATAGAAATCAAACATATCATACATATCATACATATCATACATATCATAAATATCATACACATCATACATATCATAGATATCATAGATATCATACATATCATACATATCAAACATATCATAGATATCATACACATCATACATATCATATCATACATATCATACATATCATACATATCAAACATATCATAGATATCATACACATCATACATATCATATCATACATATCATACATATTATACAGATCGATGTTATATTGTGGCTGTTGAAACAAAGTCTTATTCAAATTACTACTTGCTAAACTGACAGTTGAATGGACAACATATATATAACATAACCGCTACCCATTGGTAAATTTCTAAAATAACAAGGGGGCTGACGCTTCCACACTCTCCTACTTCGATGGCGGGGGGGGGGGGGAGAATCCCCCAACAAAAGCGCCGCAGGTGATTTCTTTTTTAAATAGGGCGTTTAGAGTGCCTTATGAGCGTTTCAGAAAGAAATAACGGACCGAATGCAATACCAAAATACTGTAGTGTTTGTATAAGCGTAGTAAAAAACCACCGAAAATAATTGAAACATTGCCGAGAACGGTGGGGAAAAGTCCAGTCGGCACATTAGTACAGTGACTACAGAAAGGCTACAGCCTATTACAACTCGTATTGACATTAGAACAGTGACTACAGAAAGGCTACAGCCTATTACAACCCGTATTGACATTAGTACAGTGACTACAGACAGGCTGCAGCCTATAACAACCCGTATTGACATTAGTACAGTGACTACAGACAGGCTGCAGCCTATTACAACCCGTATTGACATTAGTACACCCAACAAACATTTTGGTGCCTTCCCGCACTTTTCCCGATGTCTTTTCCCGCACATTGCATATGCGGGTCCTGTAAGGGAAACCCGTACAGGCCCCGCCTAGAAGTGTCCTACTGGCCGATGTCGGGTCCCGTACGGGTTGCACGCCATCTTCCCGCAATCTTCCCACTTGTATCCCGCAACCTTCCCGCACGGATTGCCCGCTATCTTCCCGCTAGTATCCCACAACTTTCCCGCACACGCTGCCCGCTATCTTCCCGCTAGTATCCCACAACTTTCCCGCACAGTCTGCCCGCTAGTATCCCGCAGCTTTCCCACTAGTATTCCGCAACCTTCCCGCTCGGATTGCCCGCTATCTTCCCGCTAATATCCCGCAGCTTTCCCGCATGGGCTGCCCGCTATCTTCCCGGGGCCCGTCCCCCGGCCGCCCCTCATCAGTGCATGACATTGAAACAAACTGAAAAGTAACACAGTTTTTAGTTTTCAGTTTAGTTTCTTATTTACCCCTTTCTCAAATAAGCGTTTTATGGTTATTATTAGTAGAGTAATTATATTTATCTGTGGTCGAGGTGTGATAGGAATGACCATAATGTGAACATTGGAGTGAAACTTAATCTATTTATAGGTAAAGCCAATTAGCAACAAAATTCTATTTTATTAAATCCAGTAGTTTCTCTTTTAAATAAATGCAATTATAGTCTCTAGCCTAATACAGCAATTGATTCTAAAATTGGATTAAGTTCCTAGTGTTCTTATTGGACAAGGAAATTGGGTTTAAAAATAAAGAAACAAAAGCAATAATGTTTATATAAAGGGCAAATGAATTTTATTACTAAAATACGTAATAATGTAAATTGTTATGTAATGCCTCTGATACTGTTACTGAATTATTGATTACTGTTACTTTGGAGAATGTTTTGAATGAATTAATGAATGAATTAATTTGGAGATGAAAATTATGTTATGTAGTAAGTGTGACATGTTCTTATTTTCCTACTTTGCCTTAACAAGGAAAACAAGATTGTTATCGAACCAGTATTAAGTTTAACACACCAAACTGGTATATTTATTATATTTTTTTAGGTCCTCACAAACTAAAATAATAACAGTTCAATGCCCTGATACACTACCATAGATCACCACGACATGAGATCATGTTTTTGCAGCAGACACTTTTTAATAAAATGTTCATAAAATAATGTAGATAGGCATATAGCATAATAACACTATATATATATATGTTATAGTGCTATGTGATCGAGCTGATAGAGAATGTGTCTATGTATGTATTCCCTAGTTATATACAAGCAATAAGGGGTAGCATGTGTACCTACTCGTTTAAATAAGTTCAATACACACAGAGTGATACATCATCACGGATCTACCTACCAACTATTCGAATTAGGAAAATGCTATTCATGACACGTTTGTTATACATTACTACATCCACAAGATGCAAGTTGAGTTGTTAATCATAAATGAGCAATTATGAACAAAAGCAAAGCAACATAAATATATTTACACGTTATTACTCCATGTTTTGCTCATTACTATTACACAATATTCAATACAGTACTGAGTATTACTAATACAATTTTGATACAATACAATTAATTAATTTAATAGAATATTCAGTAGTAGGCTATCTATTTACATATAACCCTGAAGTATGGATGGGAAAGAACGATTTATTCCTTAACATTTAGGCTAACCCCTTAAACCAATCACGTTTAAACGGTTAACTGACATTTCTATTTTCATAATAAAATCCAAAATTAATAAATAGGCAACTGCATAACATTAAAAAAAAATCATAACGATTTTAACGTCACGTATTCGATTGTTCTGCACTTGAAAATAATAATATAACGATACATATTTGAGGGCTGCGAGTGGGGGTTCAGCCTTTGTTGCCATCAACGACCCGCTTCTTTGCGCGTACCGTTCTTCCGCCATGACGATCCCTGGCATTTGCCAGCCACAATATTAAGATTTTTTCAATGTCATTGACTTGGGCAGTTTTGGAGTTGGCTCTCACAGCAACTAAAATAAAGTTAAAGATAAATTACAAAACTGTATCAAGTCACAGTAAGGCTTTAAATAATTTTGGTGGTTTTGTAGACCCATTTGCCAAAACTAAAGGATTCACGTCAATACAATAAAAATAATAGAGTATTAAAAAACGGCCTAGCTAGATTAGAGAACAATTATTTATTTTACCGTCAAATGGCAATTAATAACCACAATGGAGGGCAAAGTGTCAATAACCACCACAAAAAGGTTTCATCTGAGGGCAGTGGACATATGGCTATAAGGTGCTTTTTATGTTAGGTGCTGCTGTTTATTTTACAAAATAAAATTATGTAATTCTGAAGAGACAAACTGAAAAGCGCTAGTATGCACTAAGCAGGGCGTGCAAGCGTGAGAAATATGATTAACACTTTTGGACAATTTGTTACAAAAATATAATAATTCATTGCTATTTTTATATTTTTATTATCGACCCACACCACCCACTCACAACGCCCTTCCTCCCCCCCCCCCCCCCCCAATATGGGTGAAGACCTAAATTGTAGTGTGTAGTAGACGGCCCGAACTGAAAGGGGGACGGGGGGGTCGGGGGTGTTTGGCCCCCGGAAAATGCATTTTTCAACGTCATTTTTGTGATAATCTGTGTGTTTTAGAGCAGTAGAATGAAACAAATTGTCAGTTTGTTTTATAAAAGAATATCTCGTTTTGAAGTGACTCTGTGAATATATTGTCTTATTTTTACTTTGTTATATGTGCTTAAACTTTGTCTACACATTTTATTTATTCGTAAAAAAAAACAAAAACAAAAATCAGAACACTAGAGGTTCATTGCAAAGCTTATCGTAGGTATTAACATGGGCGCCGCAAGGGGAAGCAAAAGGGCATTTGCCCCCCTTGGATTTGAGGAATTCAAAATTTTAACTGACTATACGATGCGCGCCAGATGCGCCATTTCATATAAATTATGTAAATAAAAAATAAGATAACTAAATAACAAATATTTTCTAGTTTATCCGTCCCGTCACGAAACTGTTATTTTAACGCGATCCGATGAAATTGTTATTTGTTGTGTATACATAAATGAAAGAACCACTGACTTGACTGTTACGACCGGGGGCAATATGAGCACGCCACCCCCGGCCCCCGCACCACTCGTCACATGCTCACGGACTAGCCTCCTATCCTTTTATCAACATTTCTTATGTTTTTTTTTCTATATACTTACATTGCATTATATATGCATTTTACTTTTTGTACCTATAGTCAATCACAGCCAGACGACCCACGCTCTCAAATGATATTGTTTCTACGTGTTTATAATTGCTTTTCCTTGTGTTTTGTTCAACTTATATATAACAACTACGCAGGCATTCTATATTTGTGACTAGTCACAAGATATTGGTCCTACGTTTTGATGATTTCCGTCATGTAGTATAATTTTTAATTTATTTATACGAGCACATATTACCTGTTAGTACACACCAAAATGGAACATCAAACCCATTTCCTAATCAAACCAAATCCTTATTCAAACGGCGCGTTTGCAAAGATTGAACTTAAGCGAATAGTTGTCGACTCTGGCTAGTTAAAATCCTGCCAGAAAAGATATATTTTGATAAGCAAAGTATGTGAGACGAAGCCACAGCCGTAACTATTTTTTATACTACTAAATTATGTTAGATCCCTGTCTAGTCTAGATCATCGTATTAATCAATCAATGCATATTAATTTTAGATTGTATGCTTCCTTGTATGTATGTATTTTTATTTACCTATAACTAACGTTATATTAAAAAAAGGAAAATATTGAAGCAAAATGTAATACAATTATTATTAGTCGTAAATAAAATTCGATGTACATTCGTCCAACCAAATTAGTAATTTCCGATCGAATAGCTCAACTTCGGTCTTCAGCCTGATGTTAAAGTGAACGAAACCGTGTTAGCAAAGCAACCCAAAAACACAACAGGATTTTGAAGATAATATTTGATAGCATCTTGAAAATATGAATACGAACTTAGAAGAAACCTACCTTAGTATTCTTGATTTTCAGGAACAATTGCGTCTTTACGTGATTTTTATAATAATGAACTTGTCCATAACGAAGTTGAATCCTATTTTTCGTTTTAAAAACACGAGTCGTCAATATACCGTTGCCACTTGCCAGTCAGTTTTGTTCTTCTTTCCTTTCTTCCGACCACACACACTCACACACATACACAGTCCACGACACGGATCAATATTCAATGGATTAAAAAAAATCGCAATAAGATTATGATACTAATAAAGCCCTAACTTATTTTATTTTTTCACGAAAGAACATGATAGCACACGTATAAGTAACGTCTAACACCCACGAAGTATAAACTTGTTGTGTAGTCCAGTCAGTGTTTTGGACTGTTTTGCTTACCACGGTGGGATTCCCACCCCACTCCGCCCGAATCTTATCACCACTATAGCGAGCGGCACCGTATTACAAAGCTTAGTAGGACTTGTAGCATAGATAATGAATGAACACGTTGTAATTTCTTATCGGTGGTGGTCGAATTAAGTACGGTTATCATCAGCTACATAAGCAATATCACAACACAATAATAACAATACAAAGAGAGCCTTCTTCATAGTGCGGTATCCTTTGTCATTACAGTTTTCTTACAGTTTATAAGCACCAAAGATACTTTTTAAACTGAGCTTTTTAAATTAACAATATGAATGTGCGTACGATGCATTGTAGGTTGTGCATACTGTAACTAGTCTCACTTTCTCGAATTGAATAGGACGTAAACAATACTTCCTTACAGTAGACGTATATTGAGAAGTTACTTTTTTACCTTATTTATTACCACTTCTATAATGTATATCATACTCATATTGTATAGATATGAGGTATGACAGTTGGCTATAATGTCAGGTGCATGATGTTGCTAAATTTGAATTTAAGCTTCAGCGACACATTTTTACAATAATACATGGAAACTTTGTAATCTTCAAATCGTTCATTGAATTCAATTAATTTGTTCGTTGTCTTATCTGTAAATGAAGAACCAATACAAATACAATAGATAGTTGCAGACGAGTGATTACCAGCTAGCCTATTTAAAATCCATTGATTCTATGTAACATCTGTCATTTTAAATATTTCTGGAAAACACTCAAAACAGGTATAAATCCCTCCCCCTATGCCGTTGTCATTACGAAACACAATTTTCACATAAACAGCATTATCATAATAGTATTCATAGTTTCATACTTACCTTATCTAAGAACTTCATTTACTTCATCTTCTCAATTCGATCATCAGTAAGTTTTTGATTATCACTGTGACGTATCGTAATACCATTCATAAAACGTTATTATTTGATGTAAAGTACCATATCAAAACCATCGAAAGCCAAATCAGGAAAAAATAATAAACAATACATTTCTAGAAAGTATCCTATCAACTACTAACCAGTAGTCCCCTTAACTACCAACAACTCCCATTTCTGTAACTACTTGGATTTATTAGAAATATAAAATGGGTTTTATTAATACATTTATTTACTTATTCATGGTTATTAAGGACTTTAACTTGTGAATGGAATTTTGAATGTGGTATAGAGCGAATAAATACTCGAATAAATCATTGGTATCTATCGTCAATCAAAAGATAAAGATAAAGAACAAAGAATTATATGGTTAACCCGGACGTACGTAACAAAAACATCTTTTCCAAATCTTGCCCTTTCTTCGCGGGATCCTATGTGGGTTATCCCATGTTTTTCCCATACACGGGACGTCCCTTACCCTTCCCTCGCGCTTCCAGTGTAGGGCGTCCCGTGACTTTCCCATACACGGGACGCCCCTTACCATTCCCAAGCGCTTCCCGTACGGGACGTCCCGTGACTTTCCCAGACAGGGACATCCCTTAACATTCCCTCGCGCTTCCCGTGAGGGATATCCCGTGAGTTTCCCAGATGCGGGACGTCCCTAAGCCTTCCCTTGCAGGCCCTGACCGGCACATCCCAGATCTTCCCGTTTCCAGCAGTTAACCCGCACATCCCTTGACTTTCCCGCACGGGTCCCGCAGTATCATGTTTGTTGGGCAGTGACTACAGACAGGCTGCAGCCTATTACAACCCGTATTGACATTAGTACAGTGACTACAGACAGGCTGCAGCCTATAACAACCCGTATTGACATTAGTACAGTGACTACAGACAGGCTGCAGCCTATAAGGACCCGTATTGACATTAGTACAGTGACTACAGACAGGCTGCAGCCTATTACAACCCGTATTGACATTAGTACAGTGACTACAGACAGGCTACAGCCTATTACAACCCGTATTGACATTAGTACAGTGACTACAGACAGGTTACAGCCTATTACAACCCGTATTGACATTAGTACAGTGACTACAGACAGGCTGCAGCCTATTACAACCCGTATTGACATTAGTACAGTGACTACAGACAGGTTACAGCCTATTACAACCCGTATTGACATTAGTACAGTGACTACAGACAGGTTACAGCCTATTACAACCCGTATTGACATTAGTACAGTGACTACAGACAGGTTACAGCCTATAACAACCCGTATTGACATTAGTACAGTGACTACAGACAGGCTGCAGCCTATAAGGACCCGTATTGACATTAGTACAGTGACTACAGACAGGCTGCAGCCTATTACAACCCGTATTGACATTAGTACAGTGACTACAGACAGGCTGCAGCCTATTACAACCCGTATTGACATTAGTACAGTGACTACAGACAGGCTGCAGCCTATAACAACCCGTATTGACATTAGTACAGTGACTACAGACAGGCTGCAGCCTATAAGGACCCGTATTGACATTAGTACAGTGACTACAGACAGGCTGCAGCCTATTACAACCCGTATTGACATTAGTACAGTGACTACAGACAGGTTACAGCCTATTACAACCCGTATTGACATTAGTACAGTGACTACAGACAGGTTACAGCCTATTACAACCCGTATTGACATTATTACAGTGACTACAGACAGGCTGCAGCCTATAACAACCCGTATTGACATTAGTAAAATGACTACAGACAGGCTGCAGCCTATGACAACCCGTATTGACATGAGTACAGTGACTACAGACAGGCTGCAGCCTATAACAACCCGTATTGACATTAGTACAGTGACTACAGACAGGCTGCAGCCTATTACAACCCGTATTGACATTAGTACAGTGACTACAGACAGGCTGCAGCCTATAACAACCCGTATTGACATGAGTACAGTGACTACAGACAGGCTACAGCCTATTACAACCCGTATTGACATTAGTACAGTGACTACAGACAGGCTGCAGCCTATTACAACCCGTATTGACATTAGTACAGTGACTACAGACCGGCTACAGCCTATTACAACCCGTATTGACATTAGTACAGTGACTACAGACAGGCTGCAGCCTATTACAACCCGTATTGACATTAGTACAGTGACTACAGACTGGCTGCAGCCTATTACAACCCGTATTGACATTAGTACAGTGACTACAGACAGGCTGCAGCCTATTACAACCCGTATTGACATTAGTACAGTGACCACAGCCTATTACAACCCGTATTGACATTAGTACAGTGACCACAGACAGGCTACAGTCTATTACAACCAGTATTGACATTAGTACAGTGACTACAGACAGGCTACAGCCTATTACAACCCGTACTGACATTAGTACAGCGACTACAGACAGGCTACAGCCTATAACAACCCGTATTGACATTAGTACAGTGACTTCAGAAAGGCTACAGTCTATTACAACCCGAATTGACATTGGTACAGTGACTACAGACAGGCTACAGCCTATAACAACCCGTATTGACATTAGTACAGTGACTACAGACAGGCTGCAGCCTATTACAACCCGTATTGACATTAGTACAGTGACTACAGACAGGCTGCAGCCTATTACAACCCGTATTGACATTAGTACAGTGACTACAGACAGGCAACAGCCTATTACAACCAGTATTGACATTAGTACAGTGACTACAGACAGGCTACAGCCTATTACAACCCGTATTGACATTAGTACAGTGACTACAGACAGGCTGCAGCCTATTACAACCCGTATTGACATTAGTACAGTGACTACAGACAGGCTACAGCCTATTACAACCCGTATTGACATTAGTACAGTGACTACAGACTGGCTACAGTCTACTACAACCCGTATTGACATTAGTACAGTGACTACAGACAGGCTACAGTCTATTACAACCCATATTGACATTAGTACAGTGACTACAGACAGACTACAGCACATCACAACCCGTATTGACATTAGTACAGTGACTACAGACAGGCTACAGCTTATTACAACCCGTATTGAAATTATTACAGCGACTACAGACAGGTTACAGCCTATTACAACCCGTAATGAAATTATTACAGTGACTACAGACAGGTTACAGCCTATTACAACACGCATTGACATTAGTACAGTGACTACAGACAGGCTGCAGCCTATTACAACCCGTATTGACATTAGTACAGTGACCACAGCCTATTACAACCCGTATTGACATTAGAAAAGTGACTACAGACAGGCTACAGCCTATTACAACCCGTATTGACATTAGTACAGTGACCACAGCCTATTACAACCCGTATTGACATTAGTACAGTGACTACAGACAGGCTGCAGCCTATTACAACCCGTATTGACATTAGTACAGTGACCACAGCCTATTACAACCCGTATTGACATTAGTACAGTGACTACAGACAGGCTACAGCCTATTACAACCCGTATTGACATTAGTACAGTGACTACAGACAGGCTACAGCCTATTACAACCCGTATTGACATTAGTACAGTGACTACAGACAGGTTACAGTCTACTACAACCCGTATTGACATTAGTACAGTGACTACAGACAGGCTGCAGCCTATTACAACCCGTATTGACATAATTACAGTGACTACAGACAGGCTACAGTCTACTACAACCCGTATTGACATTAGTACAGTGACTACAGACAGGCTGCAGCCTATTACAACCCGTATTGACATTATTACAGTGACTACAGACAGGCTGCAGCCTATTACAACCCGTATTGACATTATTACAGTGACTACAGACAGGCAACAGTCTACTACAACCCGTATTGACATTAGTACAGTGACTACAGACAGGCTACAGCCTATAACAACCCGTATTGACATTAGTACAGTGACCACAGACAGGCTGCAGCCTATTACAACCCGTATTGACATTAGTAAAATGACTACAGACAGGCTACAGCCTATTACAACCCGTATTGACATTAGTACAGTGACTACAGACAGGCTACAGCCTATTACAACCCGTATTGACATTAGTACATTGACTACAGACAGGCTACAGCCTATTACAACCCGTATTGACATAAGTACAGTGACTACAGACAGGATACAGCCTATTACAACCCGTATTGACATTAGTACAGTGACTACAGACAGGCTACAGCCTATAACAACCCGTATTGACATTAGTACAGTGACTACAGACAGGCTGCAGCCTATAACAACCCGTATTGACATTAGTACAGTGACTACAGACAGGCTACAGTCTACTACAACCCGTATTGACATTAGTACAGTGACTACAGACAGGCTGCAGCCTATTACAACCCGTATTGACATTATTACAGTGACTACAGACAGGCTGCAGCCTATAACAACCCGTATTGACATTAGTAAAATGACTACAGATAGGCTACAGCCTATTACAACCCGTATTGACATTAGTACAGTTACCACAGACAGGCTGCAGCCTATTACAACCCGTATTGACATTAATAAAATGACTACAGACAGGCTACAGCCTATTACAACCCGTATTGACATTAGTACAGTGACTACAGACAGGCTGCAGCCTATAACAACCCGTATTGACATTAGTACAGTGACTACAGACAGGCTACAGCCTATTACAACCCGTATTGACATTATTACAGTGACTACAGACGGGCTGCAGACTATTACAACCCGTATTGACATTAGAACAGTGACTACAGACAAGCTACAGCCTATTACAACCCGTATTGACATTAGTACAGTGACTACAGACAGGCTACAGCCTATTACAACCCGTATTGACATTAGTACAGTGACTACAGACAAGCTACAGTCTATTACAACCCGTATTGACATTAGTACAGTGACTACAGACAGGCTACAGCCTATTACAACCCGTATTGACATTAGTACAGTGACTACAGACAGGCTACAGCCTATTTCAACCCGTATTGACATTAGTACAGTGACTACAGACAGGCTACAGCCTATTACAACCCGTATTGACATTAGTACAGTGACTACAGACAGGCTACAGCCTATTACAACCCGTATTGACATTATTACAGTGACTACAGACAGGCTACAGCCTATTACAACCCGTATTGACATTAGTACAGTGACTACAGACAGGCTACAGCCTATTACAACCCGTATTGACATTAGTAAAATGACTACAGACAGGCTGCAGCCTATTACAACCCGTATTGACATTAGTTCAGTGACTACAGACAGGCTGCAGCCTATTACAACCCGTATTGACATTAGTTCAGTGACAACAGACAGGCTACAGTCTATTAAAACCCGTATTTACATTAGTACAGTGACCACAGCCTATTACAACCCGTATTGACATTAGTACAGTGACTACAGACAGGCTGCAGCCTATTACAACCCGTATTGACATTAGTACAGTGACTACAGACAGGCTACAGCCTATAACAACCCGTATTGACATTAGTACAGTGACTACAGACAGGCTACAGCCTATTACAACCCGTATTGACATTAGTACAGTGACTACAGACAGGCTACAGCCTATTACAACCCGTATTGACATTAGTACAGTGACTACAGACAGGCTACAGCCTATTACAACCCGTATTGACATTAGTTCAGTGACTACAGACAGGCTACAGCCTATTACAACCCGTATTGACATTAGTACAGTGACTACAGACAGGCTGCAGCCTATTACAACCCGTATTGACATTAGTACAGTGACTACAGACAGGCTACAGCCTATAACAACCCGTATTGACATTAGTACAGTGACTACAGACAGGCTACAGCCTATAACAACCCGTATTTACATTAGTACAGTGACCACAGCCTATTACAACCCGTATTGACATTAGTACTGTGACTACAGACAGGCTGCAGCCTATTACAACCCGTATTGACATTAGTACAGTGACTACAGACAGGCTGCAGCCTATTACAACCCGTATTGACATTAGTACAGTGACCACAGCCTATTACAACCCGTATTGACATTAGTACTGTGACTACAGACAGGCTGCAGCCTATTACAACCCGTATTGACATTAGTACAGTGACTACAGACAGGCTGCAGACTATTACAACCCGTATTGACATTAGTACAGTGACCACAGACAGGCTGCAGCCTATTACAACCCGTATTGACATTAGTACAGTGACTACAGACAGGCTGCAGCCTATTACAACCCGTATTGACATAAGTACAGTGACCACAGACAGGCTACAGCCTATTACAACCCGTATTGACATTAGTACAGTGACTACAGACAGGCTGCAGCCTATTACAACCCGTATTGACATTAGTACAGTGACTACAGACAGGCTGCAGCCTATTACAACCCGTATTGACATTAGTACAGTGACCACAGCCTATTACAACCCGTATTGACATTAGTACAGTGACTACAGACAGGCTACAGCCTATTACAACCCGTATTGACATTAGTACAGTGACTACAGACAGGCTGCGCAGCCTATTACAACCCGTATTGACATTAGTACAGTAACTACAGACAGGCTGCAGCCTATTACAACCCGTATTGACATTAGTACAGTGACTACAGACAGGCTGCGCAGCCTATTACAACCCGTATTGACATTAGTACAGTAACTACAGACAGGCTACAGCCTATTACATCCCGTATTGACATTAGTACAGTGACTACAGACAGGCTACAGCCTATTACAACCCGTATTGACATTAGTACAGTGACTACAGACAGGCTGCAGCCTATTACAACCCGTATTGACATTAGTACAGTGACTACAGACTGGCTGCAGCCTATTACAACCCGTATTGACATTAGTACAGTGACTACAGACAGGCTGCAGCCTATTACAACCCGTATTGACATTAGTACAGTGACCACAGCCTATTACAACCCGTATTGACATTAGTACAGTGACTACAGACAGGCTACAGCCTATTACAACCCGTATTGACATTAGTACAGTGACTACAGACAGGCTGCAGCCTATTACAACCCGTATTGACATTAGTACAGTGACTACAAACAGGCTGCAGCCTATTACAACCCGTATTGACATTAGTACTGTGACTACAGACAGGCTGCAGCCTATTACAACCCGTATTGACATTAGTACAGTAACTACAGACAGGCTACAGCCTATTACATCCCGTATTGACATTAGTACAGTGACTACAGACAGGCTACAGCCTATTACAACCCGTATTGACATTAGTACAGTGACCACAGACAGGCTACAGTCTATTACAACCAGTATTGACATTAGTACAGTGACTACAGACAGGCTACAGCCTATTACAACCCGTACTGACATTAGTACAGCGACTACAGACAGGCTACAGCCTATAACAACCAGTATTGACATTAGTACAGTGACTACAGAAAGGCTACAGTCTATAACAACCCGAATTGACATTAGTACAGTGACTACAGACAGGCTACAGCCTATTACAACCCGTATTGACATTAGTACAGTGACTACAGACAGGCTACAGTCTACTACAACCCGTATTGACATTAGTACAGTGACTACAGACAGGCTACAGTCTATTACAACCCATATTGACATTAGTACAGTGACTACAGACAGACTACAGCATATCACAACCCGTATTGACATTAGTACAGTGACTACAGACAGGCTACAGCCTATTACAACCCGTATTGAAATTATTACAGTGACTACAGACAGGTTACAGCCTATTACAACCCGTATTGAAATTATTACAGTGACTACAGACAGGTTACAGCCTATTACAACCCGTATTGAAATTATTACAGTGACTACAGACAGGTTACAGCCTATTACAACCCGTATTGAAATTATTACAGTGACTACAGACAGGTTACAGCCTATTACAACCCGTATTGAAATTATTACAGTGAATACAGACAGGTTACAGCCTATTACAACCCGTATTGAAATTATTACAGTGACTACAGACAGGTTACAGCCTATTACAACCCGTATTGACATTAGTACAGTGACCACAGCCTATTACAACCCGTATTGACATTAGTACAGTGACTACAGACAGGCTACAGCCTATTACAACCCGTATTGACATTAGTACAGTGACTACAGACAGGCTGCAGCCTATTACAACCCGTATTGACATTAGTACAGTGACCACAGCCTATTACAACCCGTATTGACATTAGTACAGTGACTACAGACAGGCTACAGCCTATTACAACCCGTATTGACATTAGTACAGTGACTACAGACAGGCTACAGCCTATTACAACCCGTACTGACATTAGTACAGCGACTACAGACAGGCTACAGCCTATTACAACCCGTATTGACATTAGTACAGTGACTACAGACAGGCTACAGTCTACTACAACCCGTATTGACATTAGTACAGTGACTACAGACAGGCTGCAGCCTATTACAACCCGTATTGACATTAGTACAGTGACTACAGACAGGCTACAGCCTATTACAACCCGTATTGACATTAGTACAGTGACTACAGACAGGCTACAGCCTATTACAACCCGTATTGACATGAGTACAGTGACTACAGATAGGCTACAGCCTATTACAACCCGTATTGACATTAGTACAGCGACTACAGACAGGCTACAGCCTATTACAACCCGTATTGACATTAGTGCAGTGACTACAGACAGGCTACAGCCTATTTCAACCCGTATTGACATTAGTACAGTGACTACAGACAGGCTACAGCCTATTACAACCCGTATTGACATTAGTACAGTGACTACAGACAGGCTACAGCCTATTACAACCCGTATTGACATTAGTACAGTGACTACAGACAGGCTACAGCCTATTACAACCCGTATTGACATAAGTACAGTGACTACAGACAGGCTACAGCCTATTACAACCCGTATTGACATTAGTAAAATGACTACAGACAGGCTGCAGCCTATAACAACCCGTATTGACATTAGTACAGTGACTACAGACAGGCTGCAGCCTATTACAACCCGTATTGACATTAGTACAGTGACTACAGACAGGCTACAGTCTATTACAACCCGTATTGACATTAGTACAGTGACTACAGACAGGCTACAGCCTATTACAACCCGTATTGACATTAGTACATTGACTACAGACAGGCTGCAGCCTATTACAACCCGTATTGACATTAGTACAGTGACTACAGACAGGCTGCAGCCTATTACAACCCGTATTGACATTAGTACAGTGACTACAGACAGGCTGCAGCCTATTACAACCCATATTGACATTAGTACAGTGACTACAGACAGGCTGCAGCCTATTACAACCCGTATTGACATTAGTACAGTGACTACAGACAGGCTGCAGCCTATTACAACCCGTATTGACATTAGTACAGTGACTACAGACAGGCTACAGCCTATTACATCCCGTATTGACATTAGTACAGTGACTACAGACAGGCTACAGCCTATTACAACCCGTATTGACATTAGTACAGTGACTACAGACAGGCTGCAGCCTATTACAACCCGTATTGACATTAGTACAGTGACTACAGACAGGCTACAGCCTATTACAACATGGTATTGACTTTTCAATAATGACTTTATCAAAAAAGAAGTGGGCGGACGCGTGGGGGCACGAAAGAAGAGTAAGTGGACGCGTCCGCCCGCGTCCGCCCTGAAATAAAGCACTGCCGTTTTCTTATTAACATTTGATAAAACATGAATGAAACACAACGTATCGAGGATGTATTTTAAATATTATGCTCTTTTGAGAAGATCGAAAATAAAATTAAAAAAACAAACAATTTGTTTGAATCGTATAGGCTACTAATTTACAACGTGTTGTATGAAGAATACGGCAAACAACTGCACACACGCCACAAGCATTTTTAAAATCTGACTTTTTGTAGTATACACTTCACCTTCACTGTAATCCAAGGTCAAAAGGAGTTTTGTAGTAATTGCCTTAAATACCTTTCAGTGTATACTACACAATATGTTCTGATCACCAGTCAAAAACTATTTCTGTACAGCCAGCAAAACAAATCGTAGAAGACAGAATATTTAGGATAATTATTGCAAAACGCCCGGTGACTATAGATTGAGTGTTATAGCCAACAATTTAGCCGCGGTCGCCGAGCCGGTTCCATATTCCATACGAACACCGAAGTTAAGCAGCCTCGGGCTAGGTCAGGAGGTGGATGGGTGACCACTCTCCTCCGAAACACCAGTTACCGTTGGTAAGAGCAGTTTGGAGGGTTCGAAAGCTTGTGTAACAGCTTCGTTCTTCTCGTCAACTGCTCGGCAGTCCAGGTTAGTGGAGGAACCTATATGATTTATCAAACTTACACCGTTCTTTCGTATGGGACGTAAAGCCGATGGTCCCTTTGGTACTTTTCGACAGGAGTAGGCTACGTGCCGGTACCGGGTTTCCCTTCCTCCCTTCTCCATCATCATCATCATCATCCTGCATCGTTGTTAATCAACAGTTGTCATACTGGTCACTGTAAAGTGGCATAAAATACTGTATGTGGCCAATTAATAAATAAAGTTAAAAATAATTGTGCTTTTAAAAAATCATGTACCAAACGTGTAGTTTACGTGTAGATGTTTGCTGGGTTGTTAGTAAAACAACCTGCTGTAAGAAGCATATGGCTCCACTAAAGTGGACTTGAAAAATTAGTTCTGATCTTCTCAAAAGGGTATAATTAATGTGCTTATGCAGAATACCGGTTTATTACCAAAAATAAATGCTAAATTAATGGTAGAAACACTTCAAGGGCAAAGTCTATCATTATAAAACCTCATTCGGCACGTCACCGATTCGATACCGGCCACCAGTAGTCGAGGTTTTCCTCAGTCACTAGGCGGACGCTGGGATTGAGTCATACTAACAGTCCTAGGACATTCCTTCCCAACTATTCCATATATCACAATACCTAGTTAGCCATCTGAAGAGGGGCGTGCACGATATTGCATTAATAGATTAACGAAACGTTGACTAAAGTCTGGTAACAAAAGTTAGAATAAGTCAATTAATTGTTTTTGTAACTTAGGGCGGTATGCGAATATTTAACGGCCGGTACGCCCGTAAATGGGCACTTTTTTTGTTTTTTTGTTTTTTGTCAGTACCTTGAAAACCTATTCATACAACTGACCAATAATAATTGAAATCTTATTTCCAACAATACATACTGGATTGCATATCTGCTGCAAAAAAAATTACTAAAAGACAAAAGTAGTAATTTTTATATATATAAAAAAATAAAACAGTAAAAATTACTACAAAATGTAATATAGTTTAAATCACCTTATTATATGTTTCATTATTTATTTTATTGTAATTTAGGCCAGTGTAGGGCACAATGCCCTCTTTAGCCTGATGGGTGATGATTGGTGAATGATAATGAGGAAGGGAGGAGGGGAAGCCTGGTACCGGCACGTAGCCTACTCCTGTCGAAAAGTACCTAGGGGACCATCGGCTTTACGTCCCATCCGAAAGGACGGTGTAACTTTGACCAGTCATATAGGTAACTACCTGGACTAACCTGGACTGCCGAGCAGTTGACGAGAAGAACGAAGCTGTTACACAAGCTTTCGAACCCTCCAATTCGCTCTAACCAACGGTAACTAGTGTTTCAGAGGAGAGTGGTCACCCATCTACCTCCTGACCTAGCCCGAGGTTGCTTAACTTCGGTGTTCGTATGGGAACCTCAACCGGCTAAGCGACCGCGGCTAAACCGTTGGCTAATTAAATGTTAAACCACATAATTAAATCACAATGTACTGCTCTCCTTCTAGATGTGCTGATTGCTTCATTGACTGACACTCTGACGGAACACCCCCAGTTGCTGAGTAATGCCCGTGAGGGGTTGGGCGGCCCGTCAGCTTCCAGCACTCAGCTGCTGCGTCAGCTGGTGATGATGAACCCAAACAAAGACCAGAAGGCGGCAATCGGCCATCAGTCTACTCTCACCAAGGGACGAGACAAACCTCAGTCTCCAGAGGACAAAAATACCAAGAATGGGTTAGAGCTAGAACCTGCAACAAAAAATACTTAATTCAGTTAACAGTATTGTCTGTCCTCTGAGGGTGAAGTGATTTGACAGAGGGCGTGGCAGAATGTCAAGGTTCTTTGTACCTCTTTCTTTATCTGGTATTACTGGCTTACTTAACATATTTTCTTTGTGTATTATCCTCATATATTTCAAATAACAGTATTATAAGCACTTCAATGTACAGACAACAATTACCAGGCCTTCATATTCTGCCTTTATTTTCGTTACAAAATTGGCATAAACGCTTCGCTTTAGACTAAAACACTGTCTAACTGGATTAATCTGATTATATATTTGTAACTACTGCACCTTCATGCGCACTTCTGTTTACATTTTAAAACAATTTTATGTAAAAACATAGGATTTTTGGTTTAACTGTAAAATTGTTTTGGAATTTTATTTTAAATTACCTTAATTTAACTTTACACTAAGAACAGTTTTTTCTTTATGCTGCATATGTCAAACTATAACACGTTTTAAATACAATTATCAAAAAAACTTCACTTTGCAGTCCCAATATTATAATGTATTTATTCTGCATTTAATGCCAAAATATGTTTTGTTTTAAAAGTCTACTACAAGCTCTCATGCTCACTTTATTTTCAAGTATTTATTCTGCACGACTACAAGCACACATGTTCACTTTATATTTCCAATTACAATGTATTTATTCTGCACGACTACAGGCACACATGTTCACTTTATATTCCCAAAAACAATGTATTTATTCTGCACAACTACAAGCACACATGTTCACTTTACATTCCCAAAAAAAATGTATTTATTCTGCACGACTACAAGCACACATGTTCACTTTATATTCCCAAAAACAAAGTATTTATTCTGCACAACTACAAGCACACATGTTCACTTTACATTCCCAAAAAAATGTAATAATTCTGCACGACTACAAGTATACATGTTCACTTTATATTCTCAATTACAAAGTATTTATTCTTCACGACTACAAGTATACATGTTCACTTTATATTCCCAAAAACAATGTATTTATTCTGCACGACTACAAGTATACATGTTCACTTTACATTCTCAATTACAATGTATTTATTCTGCACAACTACAAGCATACATGTTCACTTTACATTCTCAATTACAATGTATTTATTCTTCACGACTACAAGTATACATGTTCACTTTACATTCCCAATTACAATGTATTTATTCTGCACGACTACAAGCACACGTGTTCACTTTACATTCCTAATTACAATGTATTAATTCTGCACGACTACAAGCATACATGTTCACTTTACATTCTCAATTACAATGTATTTATTCTGCACGACTACAAGTATACATGTTCACTTTACATTCCCAATAACAATGTATTTATTCTGCACGACTACAAGTGTACATGTTCACTTTATATTCTCAATTACAATGTATTAATTCTGCACGACTACAAGTATACATGTTCACTTTACATTCTCAATTACAATGTATTTATTCTGCACGACTACAAGCACACGTGTTCACTTTACATTCCTAATTACAATGTATTTATTCTGCACGACTACAAGTATACATGTTCACTTTACATTCTCAATTACAATGTATTTATTCTGCACGACTACAAGCACACGTGTTCACTTTACATTCCTAATTACAATGTATTTATTCTGCACGACTACAAGTATACATGTTCACTTTACATTCTCAATTACAATGTATTTATTCTGCACGACAACAAGTATACATGTTCACTTTACATTCTCAATTACAATGTATTTATTCTGCACGACTACAAGTATACATGTTCACTTTATATTTCCAATTACAATGTATTAATTCTGCACGACTACAAGCATGCATGGTCACTTTACATTCCTAATTACAATGTATTAATTCTGCACGACTACAAGCATGCATGTTCACTTTACATTTCTAATTACAATGTATTTATTCTGCACGACTACAAGCATACATGTTCACTTAACATTCGCAATTACAAAGTATTTATTCTGCACGACTACAAGTATACATGTTCACTTTACATTCTCAATTACAAAGTATTTATTCTGCACGACTACAGGCACACATGTTCACTTTATATTTCCAATTACAATGTATTTATTCTGCACGACTACAAGTATACATGTTCACTTTAAATTTCCAATTACAATGTTTTAATTGTGCACGACTACAAGCACACATGTTCACTTTACATTCCTAATTACAATGTATTTATTCTGCACGACTACAAGTATACATGTTCACTTTATATTTCCAATTACAATGTATTAATTCTGCACGACTACAAGCACACATGTTCACTTTACATTCCTAATTACAATGTATTTATTCTGCACGACTACAAGTATACATGTTCACTTTATATTTCCAATTACAATGTATTAATTCTGCACGACTACAAGCACACATGTTCACTTAACATTCGCAATTACAAAGTATTTATTCTGCACGACTACAAGTATACATGTTCACTTTACATTCTCAATTACAAAGTATTTATTCTGCACGACTACAGGCACACATGTTCACTTTATATTTCCAATTACAATGTATTTATTCTGCACGACTACAGGCACACATGTTCACTTTATATTTCCAATTACAATGTATTTATTCTGCACGACTACAAGCACACATGTTTACTTTATATTTCCAATTACAATGTATTTATTCTGCACGACTACAAGCATGCATGGTCACTTTACATTCTCAATTACAATGTATTTATTCTGCACGACTACAAGCATACAAGCTCACTTAACATTCGCAATTACAAAGTATTTATTCTGCACGACTACAAGTAAACATGTTCACTTTACATTCTCAATTACAATGTATTTATTCTGCACGACTACAAGCACACATGTTCACTTTACATTCCCAAAGAAAATGTATTTATTCTGCACGACTACAAGTATACATGTTCACTTTATATTCTCAATTACAATGTATTTATTCTGCACGACTACAAGTATACATGTTCACTTTACATTCTCAATTACAATGTATTTATTCTGCACAACTACAAGCATACATGTTCACTTTACATTCTCAATTACAATGTATTTATTCTGCACGATTACAAGTATACATGTTCACTTTACATTCCCAATTACAATATATTTATTCTGCACGACTACAAGCACACATATTCACTTTACATTCCCAAAAACAATGTATTTATTCTGCACGACTACAAGTATACATGTTCACTTTATATTCTCAATTACAATGTATTTATTCTGCACGACTACAAGTATACATGTTCACTTTACATTCTCAATTACAATGTATTTATTCTGCACGACTACAAGTATACATGTTCACTTTACATTCTCAATTACAATGTATTTATTCTGCACGACTACAAGTATACATGTTCACTTTACATTCTCAATTACAATGTATTTATTCTGCACGACTACAAGTATACATGTTCACTTTATATTTCCAATTACAATGTATTAATTCTGCACGACTACAAGCATGCATGTTCACTTTACATTTCTAATTACAATGTATTTATTCTGCACGACTACAAGCATACATGTTCACTTAACATTCGCAATTACAAAGTATTTATTCTGCACGACTACAAGTATACATGTTCACTTTACATTCTCAATTACAAAGTATTTATTCTGCACGACTACAAGCACACATGTTCACTTTACATTCGCAATTACAATGTATTTATTCTGCACGACTACAGGCACACATGTTCACTTTATATTCGCAATTACAATGTATTTATTCTGCACGACTACAAGCATACATGTTTACTTTATATTCGCAATTACAATGTATTTATTCTGCACGACTACAAGCACACATGTTCACTTTATATTCCCAATTACAATGTATTTATTCTGCACGACTACAAGCACACATTTTCACTTTACATTCGCAATTACAATGTATTTATTCTGCACGACTACAAGCACACGTGTTCACTTTACATTCGCAATTACAATGTATTTATTCTGCACGACTACAAGCATACATGTTCACTTTACATTCGCAATCACAATGTATTTATTTTGCACGTAATATCATAATATATACTTCACTTTACACTCATTATTATTACTTTGCATTTATTATGCACGTAATATTATAATATAGTTGACAATTTTACCACAAGTTCGTCACTTTAATATTATTATTGAATTAAATCACGTATTTAAATATTAAATCAAAATTATTATGTATTTATTCTATACGTAATATCTTAATATATTTTACAATTATTGTACCACAAGCACTCCACTTTATACTCACAATTATAATGTATTCATTCTGTACATAATAAAGACATACATTTTGCAATTCTACTTCAAGCGGCAGGCACTTTGCACTAACAATTATATTATGCATATTTTAGTCTGCAAGTAATATGTCAATATATTTTACAATTCTACCACAAGCACTTCACTTTTACACTCACAATTATTATGTATTTATTCTGCATGTTATATCATAATATGTTTTACAATTATTGTACCACAAGCACTTCACTTCACACTCACAATTATAATGTATTTATGTTGCATGTAATATCGTAATATGTTTTACAATAATTGTACCACAAGCAGTTCACATTACATTCACAACTTAAATGTATTTATTCTGCAAATATTTAAAAAAAATCTATTACAGCCACTTTACTTTAAAATACCATTTAGTACGTCTTTGTTCTGCACATCATGCCATTTACTATTCGAGACACACCTGGCGCAATATCGCCATTTGACATATACAAATAAGTATGTCTTTATATTTTTACATGATACCACAGTATAGTTTATAAACAAAACACACACAACTCACTTTAAATTAACATTTTGTATTAATACCTTCTGCTTGTAATACCTTAAAAATACTAATGATTTTTCCCAGAAAACCTGCCTAGGGACAATCCATTTCGATCTTTAGGTGACTAACTAGGTATTGCGGTATTTGGAATAGTTGGGAAGGAATTTACAAGGTCTGGTAGTATGACTCAATGCCAGCATTTGCCTGTGAAACCTCGGATAAAGCCTTTGGTCAGGATTGCCGTTGGCCGGTATCGAACCAGTGACCTCCAGAATTATAGTCTCGCCGTCTTATCGCTGAGCCACCTCTATCGTTCACATAATACCTTAATTAATTTAGACAAAACTTACACAATTTATTCAGCATACAATAATCAAAATTATGTATTTTTCTGCACGTAATACCAGCATATACTTTTAAACTAATTACTGCAGGTACTTCACATTAGACTAAATGTTTTTTTCAAAATTTAGAACTTCAATTTAATGTTTCTTTATGCAAGGAAAAAAAATAGAAGCATTTCACTTATTGTTTTTGTATACATACGTATTATTATCATACATTTTATAAAAAATCTCACGTAAGCACATAACTTCTCAACATTATAAAGACTTAAAAGTTTACACAAATATTGTTAAGCATTCTCTTATGCAGATATTTATTCTGTATTTATTATCCTCACAATATAATTACTAACTTGGATTTACCTGTTATATGAGCTACCCTCAATACACATCCACAGTATTATGTATTTATTATACACTACTTTATTGAAAAATATTGTCAAACTGGCATTCTATCTAACAAAAATATTAAATAATATTTTTTCTATTTGTATTATTAATTTAATTTTTTGTTTTTATTTAATTATTTAATTTGTTTTGTGTATCATTGTGTTGTATGTTTGTATGTACTCAACTAGATAAGCATCCCGCTGATTCGTTGAGTATGTTACTTTGTAACATATAATCCTTTCCATATGAAACTAAAAAAAAAAAAAGATGGGTCATATCTTTCTTATTTATGTACAATTGATTTCTGTATGTTATAAGGTCGGGACCACAAATAGTTTAGCATGGATGCACCTCAGTTTACAAAATATTGCTATTGTCTTACTTCTGCGTTATAAACACCCATCAGCATGACATAATTATTATATGTAACTCTGTTAGGAATGTCAAATATTAACTTATATGTTGTGCACACTACTACACTACTACTAGTTTTAACGCAAACATGTTTTGAAAAAAAATATCTCTTTGTTTGCATGCGAGTGTTACAAATGTTGCATAACTAGGGACAATTATTTGTGATGAATAAAATCACAATATTTCGATGCAAAAATGTTGCTTCAGCGGGGTTACAAAGTGGTGGGGAAAAATATCGATCTCACAACAGTAAAAAATGAAAAAATCTGCAAATTTTCAGATGGAATTTTAAAGTCAAGGCTACATGATTACCTACAAAGATATGCATAAGGTAGTGTAACGACCATTTTATTTCACTTTTAGATGGACTAATATATTTTGAAATCTTCCAGATGCTCGTTTTTCAATTGGTTGAATTACGAAGTTAAAAAAAAACTTTTTTATCGAAAAACGAGATCTTTGTGTTTAATGTCGTGAATAAGCATCAAATTGAAGAATTTCGCGTAAAACGGTAAAATGCCATAATTTTATGAAATTTCGTGGGCATAACATAGTTACACAGGACTCAACACAAATATTTAAGTTCGAAAAATTAAAAAAAAAAACATTTTTGAGAAATTTCGTTTATAAAAGCATTCACCAAAAATACTTGTCTCTATGCATAACACTGGTATTAATCCCTCATTTTTTAAACATGCATACATTTATTTGTATGTATATGTATAAATCTAGCACCGCACTTGTATTACAACTCACTGCACACAGAAATAAATATTTATTTTGCATGTTAAGTTTTACAAATTTAGCAAAACACTAAATCATCACTTTAAATAAGATTAATATATATACGAGCCAAATATCTAGCTAAATTCAGCATGTTTTATGTAATAAAGTTTGCAAAATCTAGCATTAGAAAATCACTTTATATACAACATAAAATATGATTTAAAACTTTTTGCATGTGATAATAAAATAATATATGTATCCTTTGGAACGAACGACCATAAGCACCTCATGTTAAATTAAATATACTAAGTAAATATTTATGCTGAATGTATTAATGTTATGTATTTTGGTCGAAAACTACCATACTTATCTCACTGTCTACACCACAAATAAATTGCAAATTGTTTAATAGTCATTAATTTTTGCAAGGCATTAATTACCAAATACAATAAACATTACTTTAAACCAAACACAATTATTATACTATAATTATATTTAATCAGCATCAAATGCTGCTTATCATTTCAGAGACTAACAAAGTAAAAACATAAATGTTTCCAGAAATTAATTAATTAATATTCATACTGCATAAATCTTTAGTAGGTCAAACGAACAGTACCATAATCACCTTATTGCAAATCAAATAAATTACTGCCTGATCATTATGAATCTATTGTTTTAACCAATTTTGGACAGCAAGAATATAAAACATGTTTACACTAATTGGTTTGTTATTACTATTATGATTCCATTATTGTTCTTCATTAAAACACATGTTAAACACTAAAAATAATACTAAATGTTTATTCTGCATGTATTTCTGTCGCACATCAAACTTCATAACCATCTATCTCTCTATATATGTATTTATATGTCTATACATTGATTCTGCATGTATCAGAATGCACTTTAAAACTAAAACTACCATAATCACCTCCAGAACGCAATTATAAGTGTTTATTATTAATTTATTATTGTTAAACATTAAAAACTCTATTTTAATTAAGCATTTCACTTTGCCTTCAAACTAATAATAACTGTGTATTCTGCACGTATTGGTGTTACTTCAGACACAACTACAATAAACGTCTCCCTATTCATGCAACGAAACTACGATATTTAATCTGCATGTATATTATTGTGCGTGTATTTTGTCTCACTTGGAACTCAAATATTACACTATACAATCACTTAAGAAATCTTTTGCTGTGCACTTTATTCTACGTGTTTTGTTGTTACAAATTTAAAACGCACGTAAGCACCTTTTACGATAAATTAATTAATTGTAGCGCCTTTTACACATTTTTTAAATTATGCAGTTTCTCCATCAATATACTACAGCTAAACATTTAAAAAAGAACATCTAACCTAATACAAAAATGGATTACTGATATTTATTTTGCGTTCATTTGGACTCAATATTTTAAACACAACTGCCAACTTGTTCACCTACTATTCACACAAATTACTTTTTGTACATTTATTCTGAACGAAACTTTCATAATCATTAAAGTCCCATAGAACTAATTATATATATTGATTCATAAAAGATGTGATCTTGTATCGGTAATGTGACAAAGCCCATTGTTATGCGTATCTTTGTTGACCCAAGGAAGTGGGCCGACCTTGAATACGTAGTAAAGCGTTTTTACTCCACGGAAAAACAATAAATGACTAAAATACGAAACAACAAGCAAGAAGCAATTCAAAACAAACAATGCATTTAGGAGTCTTGAGGCGTTTTGGTGTTCCACATGACGAGCAAAGCTTACATATCTAATCTATAAATACTTGATTACAATTACAAATAATTTTCCATCTACTTTTGTAACACATATTTAATGAAACTACCATATTACCTCAATCAATATTTATTCCGTCTGCACATTATAACACATTTTGAACACAACTACCGAAGTCTATTCACATAACATACCAAATATTGTACACATATTTATTCCGTCTGCACTGTATCACACATTTTGAACACAACTATACCGAGGTCCCCTCACATAACATACCAAATATTGTACACATATTTATTCCGTCTGCACATTATCACACATTTTGAACACAACTACCGAGGTCCCCTCACATAACATACCAAATATTGTACACATATTTATTCCGTCTGCACATTATCACACATTTTGAACACAACTACCGAGGTCCCCTCACATAACATACCAAATATTGTACACATATTTATTCCGTCTGCACATTATCACACATTTTGAACACAACTACCGAGGTCCCCTCACATAACATACCAAATATTGTACACATATTTATTCCGTCTGCACATTATCACACATTTTGAACACAACTACCGAGGTCCCCTCACATAACATACCAAATATTGAACACATATTTATTCCGTCTGCACATTATCACACATTTTGAACACAACTACCGAGGTCCCCTCACATAACATACCAAATATTGACACATATTTATTCCGTCTGCACATTATCA
This sequence comes from Isoperla grammatica, assembly GCA_945910005.1. NCBI lineage: Eukaryota > Metazoa > Arthropoda > Insecta > Plecoptera > Perlodidae > Isoperla > Isoperla grammatica. The sequence goes on from OX246746.1 coordinate 45,024,636, forward strand.
CACATTTTGAACACAACTACCGAGGTCCCCTCACATAACATACCAAATATTGACACATATTTATTCCGTCTGCACATTATCACACATTTTGAACACAACTACCGAGGTCCCCTCACATAACATACCAAATATTGACACATATTTATTCCGTCTGCACATTATCACACATTTTGAACACAACTACCGAGGTCCCCTCACATAACATACCAAATATTGAACACATATTTATTCCGTCTGCACATTATCACACATTTTGAACACAACTACCGAGGTCCCCTCACATAACATACCAAATATTGTACACATATTTATTCCGTCTGCACATTATCACACATTTTGAACACAACTACCGAGGTCCCCTCACATAACATACCAAATATTGTACACATATTTATTCCGTCTGCACATTATCACACATTTTGAACACAACTACCGAGGTCCCCTCACATAACATACCAAATATTGTACACATATTTATTCCGTCTGCACATTATAACACATTTTGAACACAACTACCGAGGTCCCCTCACATAACATACCAAATATTGTACACATATTTATTCCGTCTGCACATTATCACACATTTTGAACGTAACTAAAAATCGCCACTCACTTTATGTAACTAATGTCTACATATTGATTCTGCATGCATATTGTCACCCATTTTGAACACAAGTATCTAACTCCACTCACTTTAAATATAAATTAATGCTTATTTATTGATATATTCTGTAAATCATTTTCAACGACCCTTCAGTTCTATACGTATATATATTGTAAAGAGCGAAAGCTCATTTTGGTCAATAAAAATACTACTACTACTACTACTACCGTATATTAACTATTGTTTCATATTTTGAATAGAAGAATCTTAATGAAGCACCTCTCTGTATGCACTTTATGTGTTTTTCTGCATGAATAGTTGTTACATATTTGTTATCATAAGCACCTCACTTCTTCACAACAATGGAGCTCTGCATAATATGCATTCTTTGGCCATCTGGACATCCAGTAAATGTTTCTTTAGAACAAATTATGTAAGTAAGAACCAGTTACCGCAGCTATAATTTGAATCGAACAATAATTTTGAAAATTTTGCAAATGGGAATTAAAGTTATATATTTTAATAATACAAATTATTTAATCTTTTATTGAAATGGACTATTGACATGATGGCAAATGTTCGTGGAGATTTATGAATATTAAGTAGTAGATAAGGCGTATCCAACTATCTTGTTAGGACAATACGCATTGATAAGTAACTATGCGCTGAATGCCCCAAACAGCATCTCAATTTAAAATAAGTATTTAAATATAACTTCCTATTATGATCGATGATGAAATGAGGAGTTTACTTTAAAAGATAAATATATATATATTTTAATTAATGGCTAATTTTGGCTTATCTAACTCAACCATTGAGAAGTTTGTCTAAAAATATTGAAATGTATGTGTTTATTTTCTTAGTGTGGCCTATTTGGTAGTTCTCTATTACTTTTAAACACCCTGAAAAATACATTAATGTTGCCGGCTGTCACCCTTCTTGGCATTTAAAACATATCCCTAGTAGTTAATTACATCTACATGTTATAAGAATATCCTTTTCGTCAAAATATAATGAATGTTACATTTTCAATGTGTTGATATTATACCATAAAAAATACCATTACATTTATGTTGTAACCAGCTAGTATACTTTCAAGCAAACAGTGTGTATTAAATGTAATAAAACAAATTTATTTCTCGGCCAGAGTTGGTATATTCCTTATTTATGGTGTACTTCACAGGTCATACCCTCATTGCAATATACACATAAATATATAAAGAGTTATGATGAGACGTTTGATCCACTATTTCATCTGACTAATACGATGGATAGACAAAGATATTAAACTCCCAAGGCCACTGGACCACGAACCCATGATCTTGCTTTGTAAGGCCACAATTCTGCCCTCAAGGCCACTGGACCACGAACCCATGATCTTGCTTTGTAAGGCCACAATTCTGCCCTCAAGGCCACTGGACCACGAACCCATGATCTTGCTTTGTAAGGCCACAATTCTGCCCCCAAGGCCACTGGACCACGAACCCATGCCCTTGCTTTGTAAGACCACAATTCTGCCCCCAAGGCCACTGGACCACGAACCCATGATCTTGCTTTGTAAGACCACAATTCTGCCCCCAAGACCACTGGACCACGAACCCATGATCTTGCTTTGTAAGGCCACAATTCTGCCCCCAAGGCCACTGGACCACGAACCCATGATCTTGCTTTGTAAGACCACAATTCTGCCCCCAAGGCCACTGGACCACGAACCCATGCCCTTGCTTTGTAAGGCCACAATTCTGCCCTCAAGGCCACTGGACGACGAACCCATGATCTTGCTTTGTAAGACCACAATTCTGCCCTCAAGGCCACTGGACGACGAACCCATGATCTTGCTTTGTAAGGCCACAATTCTGCCCTCAAGGCCACTGGACGACGAACCCATGATCTTGCTTTGTAAGACCACAATTCTGCCCCCAAGGCCACTGGACCACGAACCCATGATCTTGCTTTGTAAGACCACAATTCTGCCCCCAAGGCCACTGGACCACGAACCCATGATCTTGCTTTGTAAGACCACAATTCTGCCCCCAAGGCCACTGGACCACGAACCCATGATCTTGTTTGTAAGGCCACAATTCTGCCCCCAAGGCCACTGGACCACGAACCCATGATCTTGCTTTGTAAGACCACAATTCAGGACTGCATTAGATATTTACTGACAACTACAACACTTCGAGAAGGTGTCGTGGGGCGGCCGCTTTGACATCGATCACGACTTAGGAAACATTTTATATAGTATCACGAGTAGTTTTGTTGCTGCCACCATCTGCTCCGAAAAGGAGCAGAAACATATTTAAACAATTTAGGTTCAGTGGAGGAGGACGTGAGGTTCTTGACCTATACTATAGGTCAGGTCTTTGCAGGTGAGGAATAAATCTTGAATTTCACTGAATTTTTGCAACTGTTGCTGCCTGCTGGATATGGTTGTTCTTGTTTATTTGAATTATACTAGGATTACAAAACAAACTGTGATTAAAGTCTCAACTAAGTGTAAATGCTGATTTTACCGATATTACAAAATAACGTTAATAAATTATAGAGAATATAAATTATATATCTAACATATTTAAAATTGTACATAATACCGTTTGGGGAAATTTGTATTTTACAAATTAAAATGATACAATTTGCAAACCCGTTGTAGCTTGTCATGGTGTTTTGCCTCGTGAGCAATACTTGACTTGATTGTATAGCTTGTATGGTAGTTGTGACGAGCCCACCCACTTGCCACGCCACACACTGGTTTGACACTGAAATGTGGCGGCCAGATCGATGTCCAAGTCAACACAGTCCATACAATCAGGAGTACAAAAATATACACTTCACATGATTGTCCATAAATCTTGTATTTCGGAAAGGCTCGTCTTCTGATTAGGGTTTTAAAATACACTGGACCTTCCTTATCAAATGTGCACAATGTGAAAGATCTGGACTTACGTCCTTTTCCACCAAAAGTAAGGTCAGTGTTAATAGAGACGAAATATTTAATAAAAACTTTAATAATATATATGTTTTATTATTATTATTATTATTATTATTACTATTATTGTTATTATTATTATTGTTACTATTATTGTTACTATTATTATTATTATTATTATTATTATTATTATTATTATTATTATTATTATTATTATTATTATTATTATTATTATTATTATTATTATTATTATTATTATTATTATTATTATTATTTGTATTATTAATATTACTTTTATTATTACTATTATTATTATTATTATTATTATTATTATTATTATTATTATTATTATTATTATTATTATTATTTTTGTTGTTGTTGTACTTTCTCGCATAATATGAACATATATACTACACTTATATTGACATTTCTTTACAACTGTTCCATATGTATGTAAAACAATGTATTTTATTGCAAAAAATAAAAATTTCAATTAAATGAAAAGTACTACCAAAAAATAATCTCTTATAACTGACTTATAAACCCTTTCTGGAATACACGGTCGCACAACATGTTTAACAGTATTATTCGTGCGGAGCGTTGATATCTGTCCACAGCCTCCGGGCGTAGCAGACGGTGATACCGAGCGTGAACACCATGGCTCCCATGTAGAGTCCTACCACGACCCAGTAGGTGGGTTCCACCACCGAGCTGAGGTACAGGACCCACGCAGGGAAATACACGACCATGTTCGAGATGAGGGAAATGTACAAGATATACCTCGTTTTACCGGTACCGAGAAAGAGCCCATTGAGCGTGTTGGAAAGTGTAAACACGATAAAGACCCATCCGACATGTTTGAACATCCTGAGCGACAATTCCTGCACGGCTTCGTTGTTGGGACTGAAGAACTCTGCAAGTAGCGACCAGCAGGTGCCGCTAATGACAACCACAAGTAGAAGCCAAGCGACCATAGCTCTGGCTGTCTCCCAAGCAATCCTCCTAACGTGCATCGCGAGATCCGACTGTCTGGCAAGTTTCCCTACCGATATCTTCACGTGGGTCGCGAGAGCGTACGACGGAATCAACAACAACGACCACACGATCGCGTTCAACAAGTTCCACGCGGCGATCTCGTTAGAACCGAGATGGTTTATAAAATTCAAGGTGACGGTGAAATAAAAGAAATTACGAACTAGGGAATCTCCGAAATTTCCCCAGCTGACGTCGTAGATCGAGCGCAGTTTGCGTCTGATGCCGGCGAAGAAGGGGACGCGGAACAGGAAGTGAGACGGCGTCATCTTCTCGATGAGGAAGAAGAAGAGAACGTTGATCGCGAGGGCGGCGGCTGAGGCTATGATGCGGTAGAGGCCCAGCTGCTGTACGTTCCAGTGCGCACTGGTGCTCTGCGCACCGAACAGGAACACGTTCAGCAGCGTCGTAATCACGACAGACACCAGCGATGACGTCACAGTCAAGATGTGGTTGGAGATGAGGACCTGTGCCTGGACGGCCGCGTTGGTCAACACCAGAGGGAAGGTGAAGGACGACACATACAGGAACCTGGAAACACACAAACATTCTTGTATGTTCAGTGTTTCACCCGATGTCGGTCTGTTAAAATAGTTATAAAATTATTTTAAATGGTCCCAAAAGATAATCAAAATATGTCATCCTGTAGAGAATTTACTGCTCTTTCTTAAGGCCGATTCACAATTGAAATAAGAGTTGCAATAAGAAACAGTGAAATAGTGAAATAACAAGCAACTGGTTCACAACCGACGACTAGTTGCTTATTTCAGTAGTCAAAGCAGCGCCTTAATTATGTACTTACTATCATTGACTATAACAGCAAAATATTCAGTGCCACTGTTTTTGTTTTGATTTCCGTAGTTGACCTTCTAGTATGGCTCTTCTGCGTTCTGATTGGTACGTCATAAGGTGCTTCATGGGAAGTTGAAATAAGAAATGGAATTGATTTATTTCTTATGACTATTTCAATCCACTGTGACGGTTGTGAGCCGCAGCCAACCGACTCTTATTTCAATTATTGTGAACCACGCTTAAGACACATAAAAACAGTTTTTTTTATTACAATCCAATATCAATATTTTATGAAACCAAACAAGGAGAATAAGCATGTTAAAAATGACTTAATTAAATAAAATTAAATAGTTAAATTATGGATATCTGGCCTTCACGTAGTATATAATTAATTTTTAAAGGTGAAATGTAGACTTGGTAAGATAGTTTTCTGATAAGACGTAACCGTCCACCTAGCTTCAAAAGTCTGTTCTAGTCTTCCTAGTATCAAACCAACCATGAAAATTAACTTTACAAACCCACTTGCATGTTCACAAAGGGTAAGAGCCATTGCAAACTTAATGCAACAGTGTGCTGGGACTCAAGAGAGACCTTCAAGCCCACTTGCTGAAGTTCTAGAGCCAGCCACTGACAAGTTTGATGTGTGGAGCCATCACAAGTTATTGGCCGCCTCCTCACAATCGCGAAGCACAAGTGGAATGGTATATCTGGATAGTAATAGTAAAACATAAAACACAAGCGAAAGCACAAGTGGAATGGTTTACCAATAGAACTACAACAGTATCTCAAACAATTTGTATCAGATATTCATTCCGATCCTCTTGTTGTTTGGGGTACTATGAAAACTGTGTATCCCACCCTTTACAAACTAGCTCAAGAACACTTGTGCGTTTTGGCAGCATCTGTTCCATCAGAACGCTTATTTTCTAAAGCTGGCAACGTTATGACTAAGTCAAGGAACCGTTTGTTGGGAAAGAGGTTGTCCAAACTTCTGTTCCTTGGTTCTGTAGATAAATGTATGTGGGGTTTCTAGACGTAAAACATAATGCATATGCCTACACGGTGTAGTGTGTAGTCACAAGTCTACTACAACTAGACAGTGGACGAACAAGAGATAAGTAGGATGGAATTTACATTTTGTTTTGATTTACGACTGAATTGGTAAAATGAAGTAGGCCTACAACAGTATGTTTGTATTTAATCTATGGCACTAGGGGTTTGTCGGTTTTTAATTGAGTTAAAATACAGTAGGCCTAATGCAACAATGACACTCGTTGGGCGTGCTTGCTGGTTGCCCATCCATGGCTACATATTACTATTAGGAATTATTTTGTCCGTGTATTTATTTTCAGATATTGTAGATGGGATTTAAATTCATTATTTGTTTTATAATGACTATATAATTATGCATTATTGTTCAAATAAAGGTCTACTTTACTACATGCAACAGTAGGCATGTGTCTAACACATTTTCCCTTATTTATTTACCGTTCCTTGTAGGGCCCTCTATCCTAATGACCCGATACTATAGTATCCACTAACAAGTTGGCTTGAAACTTAAACAGTGTCAACAAACAGAAAAATGATCGCATGTATATGTGAATAAATTTTAAAATTATGTAGACGTTTTAAAAATGCCAGAAAATGTAATGGCGATATTTCAAGGTATCGATATATTTCTTGCGATATATCGATATATATCATTTGATACTTGCTTCCGATATATCGATATATATCAGAACACGCAGAAAATATCATATGATACCGAATATCGATATTTCATTTTGTTTGGACATCCCTATTCGAAAGTATGTCAAACTACAGTAATTCCCCCCGCACCCCTCCCTCTTGGGGACCATAGTGCTAGGCGTGAGACCCGTTTAGCCATTCATAGGTGGCCAAGGGTCCCGGGCGAAAATTTGGCTTTCGCCGGTTTGCCTCAATCAAGCGAGGGAGGCATCACTTATACAACAGATTACATAATCAGAATTCAGAATTTATTATTAATAGAATAAATAATGTATGTATAATGTGTTTCGGTTTGCCTAACACGAGGTAGTGACCGCACATCGGTAGCCCCAAATGCGGTTACAATTACGGTCAAATCAAATGTCCCGATTATGTACGATTTGATCCACGGCAATACCAATGGGAGCTAACTTCATTTACTAAGCCTAGCCGATTATTTCCCAGGATTTTCGAAAATCTCTACATCCAATATTATAGAGATGATAATTCTCCACGATGCAAAAGAAAACAAATCACAAAATATTAGCCAATTAACTTCCAATAATTCACAAATATGTAAATCTTTTAAGCGTTGTCGGCCAACTCAGCAACGAGCTGTTGAGATGTTGTTGATTGTTCTGCCGCTAGATGGGCCGAGCAGTCATTATTGTATAATCAACTCCTTCACCTTTCCCCGCAAAAACTCTCATCCTGTATGATGTTATACCAAATACTGTAGTAGAGGCTATCGCTTAATACAGGAAACTCCGCTCCTTTTCTATTGTGTGGAGAGGAGACACGTTCATCAGCGCTCCCGGTGGCGCTGGCGTGATGATTGACCGCGGATTTCAAATCCTGCTGTGTGTTTAGTTGTTGCGTTCCGACATATTTACACGTTTCGGTGTTGGAAAGTTTCAGCGTTTGAACAAAATGTTATTCTAAAGCCGTAGTGGACATCTGCTAAAAAAAAAGATGACGCATATTCCCTATTGTAACGGAAATGGGAGTAGAAATCACAGTTACTCCCACTTGGACAAAAAACAGAGAAGCAGGTGTAACCTTAGTCCCATCACAGTTGTAGCATTGAGTTTGTTAGTAGTAGTAAGGTACTACTGGACAAAACAACACCTCAAGGTTATGCCCAGAACACTTACTCCTGGACAGAAAGGGTTTTCTCAATACTGTAGGCTACTCCTGAAGTAATGATCCCAGGACAAACGAACAAACCTATTTACATTTGGACTTGTGATATAATATCTTTAGGTCAGACTATCTTTGATCATTTGTGCATTATCTTTTTAGCTTTGACATTTTGTTTGTTTTTAACATGCCTGCCAGCAATCTCTTTCGCACCTTCCACATAACAATTAATAAGTACATTGAAGTACTTACTCAAAACACTTGAACACAATCATTGCAACGGCGTAAATACCTCCGGACATAATTATTCGACATTTAGCAAATGAATCTGAAGAAAACCGCACGCCTAGCCATGAACAACAAGTAGTACGATCACGCCAGCGCCGCTTGGAGCGCTGTAGTCACCTTGTCTCGCGATTTACCGGCCACTTTCCTGTATTAAGCGATAGCGTCTATTACAGTATTTGGTTATACCCTGACCTTGTTTCTTCAGTACAGTCTCTAACTATGCACATATCTTAGATATTCAAATTCCATTACTTATACTACTTAACGATACCTTAGACGAGGCTACATTCGCCCTCGGGCAAGAGTTTCTCTCTATTACTAATTTACATGATCATGAATTCCAATTCCTTACTGAGGTGCCTAAAGGACTCCTATACAAATATAGGATCAACTACTACAATATAATATGTTAATAATTATTCTCGCTAATTACACATGACTTCTAGTCAATAACTAATATAATGTGTAGTAAAACAATCAATCATGCCGATGGTACCCTTCAGTTAATTTGCTGTCTCCGCACCTGACAGTGGTGTGAATTGGCAATAACTATATCAACAAGACTTGCCTGGATCGCAATAGAGATAATATATAGCTGAGAATTGACACTTCAATCAGCTGTCGCTTGATGTTTGCTTTTTTCCTCACTGTATTTATCCATTGTTATATCGACTGTATAATCATTTGGCTCTTGTATTATTTTTATGTCAAAAGACCGTGTTATTTGCGTGCTATTCCCAGCGCGGTACAGTTACAGCCTTAGGTGCGGGGCAGCGCAGTCGTTTGTCTATTTCTTACTGTCTGCTACGTTCTGCTTGTGCCTGATAAGTTATTGTTGCTTATTCTCAATCAGTATTTTCTCCTCTTTCGTTTGGAGTAGTTTTTGTTTTCGAATTATTCATTTTTTAAGTTCGTTTTGGCCTTGCAAATTATTGCTTTTCTTTTCTCATTTTAACCCTCTTGTTGAACCCTGCCATTTTAGAAGTGTCTTATTCATCATTGTGGTTTTGGTTATTCGTTCTTGTTCGGTTTGCTGCCTGGTCTTCAAGGCCAGGTAGCAATGGTTTTGTCCGACTTGTCTGGCGTGTTTTATTTAAATATTCCAGAGGGTTTTTAGTTGACTCGTATCACCATGAGTCAACTGAAGCCGCAAGACTTTTTGAAGAAGTCCCCTGTCCCCGCTGTAAAAAACGGGGCCGGTAAGGCCGTTAAGGTGCCCCTCGTGCGAGGGCCCAATAAAGGTGTGCCTGCGCCCCTTGCTAGGGGACACAGCACACCGGAACTCAAACCGTCCACCGTGACTGTCCTCAGGCCTTCTCTGGCGGCAGTCACTACTGTCAACCAACGGGTTGATGTGCTGACTGGCTCAGCGCATCAGACTGTTACTGTTCTTCCCGTCTCTCCGCGCCTAAACAGGTCCTTATCTGACATCCAGGTAGCGACCAGCTCTGTTAAGGCTGCAGAAAACGTGGTCGCTGGTTCAGCCAGCGCGCCGACACCGTTGTGCCCTACGCCGATCCCTGCTTTTCCGGTGGTTTCGTCGATCGTTGTCCCTGGGGTCCAGACTCCGCCAGTTACTAAGCCGACCATGGCCCAGGCTTTGCTGTCGGGCGCAGGTCAACGACCCCAGAGTCGCGTTGACCAACCCCGACCCTCCGCTGGTCAGGCATGTCCACAGAAGGACCAAGCTATCTTGTTTCCTTCTGTAGAAAACGTTACCATCTCACAGTACATGCGGTCCCTCGCTGATGTCATCGGGGGCAAAAACATTACTTTTGCTTCCAGGATATCACAGGGCCGTGTGTGCTTCTATCTAAAGAGCAAGGCCTTGGTGGACACTTTCATGATTGACCACGGAGGGCTGTCAATAAAGGACCAGTTCCTGCCTGCCCGCAGGCTGGTCACTCCCGCCGAGCGGCTGGTGCTCTCCAACGTCTCTCCCCATATTCCACACCAAGCCGTCGAGGCCGAGTTGGCAGAACTTGTTCGGCTCGTGTCCCCGATGGCCTACATCAACGTGGGTGTAAAACAAGCCGAGTTGGCCACGTCTTCAGCTTCCGTCGGCAGATATTTGTTGTCAAGGCTGAGAACATCAATCTACCAGATTCCATCCTGGTCGATTTCGACGGAGAGCGGAATCGTGTTTTTCTCAGCTTTTACGACATCAAGTGTTTCAAGTGCAAGCAGACCGGTCACATTGCCCGTGCTTGCACTGTCTCCACTGTTAAACCAGTCTCTGTCGATGTGGCTTCCACAATTACTGCGTCCACCTGTGAGAAAAGGAAGACTCCCGCGACGGTAGAGAGCGCCGAGGCCACCGCCTCGACGTCGACTGAGAAATCTTCAGCCGTGACGCCAGTGGAAATCCACGAAGCGGCTGGTCCCCTGCGTCAAGTCTCAATGGACTGCAGCGAGCCAAGCCTTCTCCAAGTCAACGAGGGTGATGCCATTTTCACTCTTGTTGGGAAATCTACGAAGTCCCGTAGCAAGTCCCCTGCTAAGAAGCGACCCAGGCAGGATGATAGGGCACCACCCGGTGAGGTGACCATGCCCCTGGCAGCCGTAGAGCTTCTTAACAGTAAGGAGCCTACCAACACGCTTTCCACCAGCGCTTTCCTGCAGTTCTTTGCAGACGTCAAGGGGACCGATCAACCCTTAAAGATTGCCCATCGTTTCACGCGCGACATTCGAGGACTTGTCGAGATGCTAGAGCTAATAAGGCCGGCAGTCCGAGATGTGCGAGCGATAAAAACGAGAGTGTGGCGTCTCACAGGCACATTACTCAAGGCACATGCCTACTACGAGGCGACCGGTGACGACAGTCAATCTCTCTCCAGGTCGAACTCGGTAGAGAGCCTTGAGTCGAATGGTCTGGAGTGATACACAACATCATGGGAGAGGCAACAATAATCACCCTAAATACTAAGAGCGTCCGCAGCGACTCGAAGTGGAGTCAGCTGTCTACTTTCCTCGATCGCCACTTTCCTGACGTCATCCTCTTACAGGAGACAAACACGCCTTCTGCACCTCTGCCTCTTCTCATTTCTAAATACACATTTTATTTCAACTCCCCAGTTCAAGTGTGTACTGGCACCATGATCGGACTTCGAAAGTCGTCCCCCATTGTGTTCCGTGCACACAATATTCTCTGTCCCGGTTATCTTCAAGAACTACTCTTGGAGATTCCCGCCACAAAACGGCCTCTACACGTAATCTGCGTGTACTTACCTCACGACCAACACGTGGCCCTCGATGTGTTAGGGCTACTCGAGCGACACATTCGAGACGTGCGTGGTGCTGCTGGAGCCGACGCCCAGGTTGTTGTCGGGGGGGATTTCAACTGCACGTTGAATCCCAACATCGACAGATCTAGTGGCAACGAGCGGTATCCACGGCTCGTTAACCAGTTCCGCAACACGGTCACTGCAGCAGATCTCTCTGATTTGTGGCGGGAGTTTTATCCCGTCGACCCAGGCTTCACCTTCGTCGGCAACGCCCCTTTTCACAGCGCATCACGCATTGATCGTTTTTATGCTACTCCCGACGTGACGACCACGGTGACCGGAGTGCGGGTTCTGCCCTCGTTTTCCGATCACCTGGCCTTGGTCACAACCTTGTCTCTACGCACACCAAAGTTTGCCTCTCCCGTTTGGCGTTTTGACAACTCCCTCCTCGACGACCCTTGCTTCGGGGATTGCGTTCGAGAGCTCTTAACCTCCTTCGAGGCACGACGCCACATGTACGCTTCCCTCCACCACTGGTGGGATGCCCTCAAACAGGAGATAAGTACCACGACAATCAGGTCGAAACGTTCATTCGTCTGGAGCGGCGAGTCGACCAAATCGTGTCTAGCCCCTTGCTTGGGGGACACACCACGGCCGATCTAGCCCGTGCTAACGAGCAAGTTCGCGAGGCCTACACACGACGAAACGAGAGACTGTTGGCACACTCGCGCTACGAACAACTGCTTGCCATAGACAGTCCTGCAGCTCCGAATTTGGCGCGGGACATGGCACCAACTTTCCAGCCTCTTAAACAGCTGCGGTTCGAGGGACGTATCGTCTCCGACGGCTCATCTCTCTGCACGGCAGCAAAGCAACACTTCCAGGAGGTCTATAGTGCCATGCCCGTGGCCATCGATGGGGACTCGCCTTTGTACGAGTTGCTGCCAACTCTCTCTCGTTTCCAACGCGAAAGTCTGGATCGGCCCTTTACTCACCAAGAACTCTCAGAGGCGCTGGGCTCCCTGAACAAGGGTAAGGCCCCAGGCATAGACGGTCTCACTCCCGAGTTCTACTCGTTCTTCTGGAATGAGCTGTCTGACCCTTTAAAGTCCGTGCTGGAGTGCTCTCTAGTGGATGGGTTTCTCCCCAAGTCCGCTCAAAAATCCATTCTGAACCTTTTGTCTAAATCGGGAGACAGGATGGAAATCAAGAACTGGCGTCCCATCTCCCTCCTCACCGTGGATTATAAAATCCTAGGCCGCGCTCTGGCGACGCGTCTTAGCGAGGTTGTCAACTGCCTGGTCCATCCTGACCAGGGATATTGCATTCCCGGGAGAACTATCTTTGATAGTGTCCACCTTCACCGAGACGTCCTAGAGTATGCCAACAGTGAAGGAGTGCCCCTGGCAGTGCTGTCCCTCGATCAGCAGGGTGCGTTCGACAGGGTCAACCACGACTATCTCTTCCACCTTCTTCGCACTTACGGGTTCGGAGAGTCTTTCGTGAGTACCCTGCGAACGCTCTACGCCGGGGCCACGTGTCATGTACGGGTGGGGTGTTGCCTCACGGCACCCTTTGTTTTTGGCCGTGGCATCCGACAGGGTTGCCCGCTGTCAGGGTTACTCTTCTCCTTGACGGCTGAGCCGTTTCTCCGTCTGTGCAGAACAAAACTCGAGGGTTTCTCTCTGCCAGGAATGCCCGAACGCAGGCTCGTGGTATCCGGCTATGCCAACGACTTCTCGGCATTCATTGCCAACAACCAAGATTTCGATCGCCTCCGAGAAGTGTACGATGTCTACTCTGCACAGTCGGGAGCGAAGCTAAATGCCGAGAAGTCCACGGGACTGTGGACGGGCAGTTGGATCGGCCGGCTTGACGCCCCGCTCGGGTTTGCGTGGTCTAACGAAGGCGCCAAAGTTTTGGGAGTCGTGTTAGGAAACACGCCCGGCGTGGTGGCCAGGAGCTTGGAGGAATTGCTCACTAAGTTCATGGCAGCGATTCAGACGTGGCGTTTCAGGTCGTCGGCCATGTCGCTTCGTGGCCGCGTCCTGGTGGCAAATCAGTTCCTGGCCCCCAGGCTATGGTACACCTTCCAAATAATTCCTCCCCCTCTGGCTCTTATTAATCGGTTGCAGGGAGAACTGGCCAACTTCGTTTGGGCGGGCAGGAGACATTGGACTCGCCTACGAGAACTTTGCGCTCCTCTTCATCTGGGGGGGCTCGGTCTGGTTCACCTTGCGTCCAAGGTAGCGATGTTTCGGGTGCTCTATGCCCACCGATACTTATCGAACTTGGACGACCATCCCTGTCACTCCATGACCCGACACTTCCTCGGAAAGTTTCGACGTCTTGGTCTTGGGTGGCAGGTATTGTTTCATCCGCAAATCGGTGGACCAGCAGCCCGAAGCACGTCCGATTTTCTCCGGACGGTTCTGGTGGCTTGGTTCTCCCTGCAAATAAAGCCTAGAAATTTTCCCTCCACCATTTGGGGTCTGCGCGACGTACCTCTAACGCTGACGTCACTTATCCCCACAGCCACCTCTCCGTTTATTCCGACCTGGTCTTCACTGGGATGCACAACGTTGGGAGACCTCCTTGTTGGGAACGAGTGGCTGAGAGTCGACCAACTGGAGGGTTTTGATGGGCTACTCGGTCGCACTCGGGGGGCTCTGACAATCAACGGAAACAGGATCCGGGCCTTTTGCAGCCTCCGGTTCCGTGGGGTATTGCAGATTCCGGGTCCTGAACCGTGGCCACCGGCGCTTTTCTATCGCCGCCCGCTTTCCGGCAAGTGGGTGCCCCTTCTTCCCGAGACCAATAGGCGGTCGATCCTGCTCGACATCATGGTCAAGGGGCTCGGTATAGACGGTTCGGCAGAAGGCCAATGGTCGAATGATCGGGTCAACTGGAAAGGCTTAAATAAATAAATAAATAAATTCACATTTAGAGTCTACCCACTCAGTAATTAAACTAATTTGCAGTGGGGGACTTTAATTTAAAGTGACTAAACCAACCCTGTAGGCTTCGAACACCATCGACGAGTGAGCGATAACCAATCAAAGATCGATATTTCAAATTAAAACAGATGAATCAGTGATTGGACAGTGCGAACACCTGCGGACAGATGCCAGAATCAACAAGGCCGATTCAGAACCACTGAATTTATTGAGTGCTTCGTTGCTAGGACGGCTCCAAAGTCACCGTTTACTTATTCCTAAGCCAAGAAGTAATGGAATTGAATCCACATTAGAAGTTAAAAAACTTCTGCCTGAAGCTCGGCCACCTTCGTTAGGCTTAGATTCCGAGGTGGTTTGGCGATTCAACAAGAACCGTCTAGCCGATCCCATATTCTTGTACCACGCAGGACTGACCGCCTCCCGCCTGTGCCCATGGTGCCAGGTCGAGGGGACAGCCTGGCATATGCTAGTCTCATGTCGGCAGGCCACAGCTATGTGGCGGTTGGCTGACTCCTTGATCAGGGGCATACTGGGACGCCCTGGACTGTCTCTGAGAGATCTCTATGTCGGGTTCTGGCCCGACAAGGCCTCCAATGCCACACAGATAGATCTTGCCAACTATGTTCTCGTGTTGGCCAAGAGCACAGTCTACAGGCTTCTAGTATGCTATTTCAAGGATGGTAGGGTGCCTGCTCCCTACGAGGTTGTCCTAACGGCCCGTCTGAAGTCCCGCCTCCTCAAGGAGTATGCTTGGCATCTCGCGCGCGGGACGATTGACAGCTTTAGGGCAAAGTGGTGCGAGAGAGAGGCGTTCTGTTCCATCCTTGATGGAGAGCTCCTCTTTAGCCAAGCACTATCCCAGTGAAGCTCATGTATATTTTCAGTTACTGACCGGTAGGGTTTGCTCACCCAAACCCTAATATTAATAATTTTGTAAGTATTTTCGACGGAAGGTAGAAGCCCATTAGGCTCTTCCTAGTTATTTTTTGTTTTCTCTGCCATACATTTTAACGTCCTCAAAATTGTTTTCCGTCAGCATTTAGTTCTTTTGTTTCCGTTTTGAGAAAAATATATCCTTTTGGAACAACGTTTTCTCTCCCCTATCGGTCCATTTATAATAATAATAATAATAATAATAATAATAATAATAACACACACACACACACACACACACACACACACACACACACACACACACACACACACACACACACACACACACACACACACATACACACACACACACACACACACACACACACACACACACACACACACACACACACACACACACACACACACACACACACACACACACACACACACACACACACACACACACACACACACACACACACACACACACACACACACACACACACACACACACACACACACACACACACACACACACACACACACACACACACACACACACACACACACACACACACACACACACACACACACACACACACACACACACACACACACACACACACACACACACACACACACACACACACACACACACACACACACACACACACACACACACACACACACACACACACACACACACACACACACACACACACACACACACACACACACACACACACACACACACACACACACACACACACACACACACACACACACACACACACACACACACACACACACACACACACACACACACACACACACACACACACACACACACACACACACACACACACACACACACACACACACACGCACGCACGCACGCACGCACGCACGCACGCACGCACACACACACACACACACACACACACACACACACACACACACACACACACACACACACACACACACACACACACACACACACACACACACACACACACACACACACACACACACACACACACACACACACACACACACACGCGCGCGCGCGCGCGCGCGCGCACAGGTCAAAGCCAGGTGTTTTCATGGGGTGCAATGTGTCCCACTTTGAATGTTGACGACTGACGTCATTAATGAGGAAGTCGTAGCCAATCAGTGGATGGCGATTTCAAATACTGACATTTGGTTGGCCATGCCTCACTCATCTATGACGTCGGGCAAGCAATGATGCTGTGGAAAGACGCGTTATAAATATACACATGGATAGAATGTTGTGTAATTAATAGTAACGACTTCAAGATGTAAACCAAAACGATTTTGAATGATGTGACTTCTGTCTTGATGCAGATTGCAGACCATTGTGGCATTGTAGGACACTGTACTGACTTGGACGGTAAGGGCAGTGTTTCGTATGCAAACGAGGCTGCCATAGACCCGCGTACACCAGTTGTGTTGGTATGAAGATTGACGGTGCTATAGCAACTGAAGTTATTTCCAAATCAAAATCAAGCAACACAGCAGCAAATTTTGGGTTCAAAACACGACTGATTTGTTACTCTCTTTGTACAATGTTGTAATCGTCTCTACTATCTAACCAGCAAGAATAGTGGATGCATATAGCTTCCAAAAACAAGTGGCCTCCGATTATTTTATACTCTAAATAAAGATAAACTAAATAACATTAAGTACCGAATTTGAGTATCACAGAAGTTAATAACTATTAACCATCAATGCTTATGTTAAATATTTGTGAACCAAAACTGCGGTATAGTTGAATACCAATCCCATGGTTTGGAGTTGCATACTACACTACAAGGGATGGTGAGTATACTTTGCGGAAAAAAGGCATGAGATTAACATTTATGGTGTCTAATAACGCGAACAACTTCATTTGAGTTTCCATTTTACCGCCTTTACGGCTGTGTATCTTGTTTGTCGGGCAATCGCGACAAATGAAGACCATCGGTTTCACCGCCAATATATTATGCACTGGCGGAAACAACCAGGGCTGAAGAGGGGGGAGGGGGGGGGGGGGGGGGCGACTGGCCAGCACATTGTTCCACCATCAATTGCGCTCTGTTCAAAAGTGGGCAGTGCACCACATGACAGTGACATAGTCCAGT
This sequence comes from Isoperla grammatica, assembly GCA_945910005.1. Classification (NCBI taxonomy): domain Eukaryota; kingdom Metazoa; phylum Arthropoda; class Insecta; order Plecoptera; family Perlodidae; genus Isoperla; species Isoperla grammatica. The sequence continues at coordinate 45,042,344 of OX246746.1, forward strand.
GTCCACATCTAGTGCAGTCCAATGGTAAACAACAATATAATCATAAAGGAAACGATAACAAAAATGAACTTCCGGTACTAAATGCTAATCGTGGGGCCAAACGGGAACTCGGAAAACGAGTCCTGCGAAATCGAGGCACGCTACCTGCGTAATCCCTTGACATCCTTCTGCGGATATTGAGGCACCTGGTTAGGGGGTGGTTTATCTATACTGTTGAATGGTGACTTTGAATAAACTGGTTTGCGCAGGCCTAAAATTCTACACCCGTGCCTCACTTTCCGCAGGACGCGAATTCACAGGCCGCGTTTTCCACAGACCCCGGCCAAACCTGGCAAAAGTAAACTATACTAGTCCCAACGAAAGTATTCGCATACCGATTTCAGGTCATTGTCAACTGCCCATTTCAACCGCGCCAACTGAAAGAAAATCAACAGATACCTGGCGTCCTTTCACACATCGTAAATGCATGGTCCGGTTTAGTCGAGTGCACAGGCTGTATGGCCACACCTACCGTTACAGGTAACCAACGGATGGTCTTAAATTATCCCCAATGGACCTGTTTAGGTTCGATGATAGGAATTCACGAAGAAGAAAACTATGTTGTCACCTTGGACTCGGCTGTGTCGTAAGCATCAGAATACTTTCGTTGGGGCCACTTTAACTGCATTTGCTATTGTTGACCAAACTTGAATGGAGGAACAACGGATATAAAATAATTATTAGGTACTTTAGGGAAGTTTACTATAGGTTAAGTTGAGGTTAAAACTAGATGAGTGGGGGGCGTGTAGAGAAGAGTGGGGGGAGGGGGTCACTTGCCCCCCCCCTCCCGTTGTTACGCGCCTGGTAGTCTGGCATCTTTGTTTATCCAGGCCCTCGTGTTTTTAGATGAAGATCTTCACAATCTTATGATATCATTCCGTATTATAACTGTGTGGCCGCTCACATCAGTACATTTTGTACAGAAAATAATAGATGTTCTTGGCGCCAAATTGTCCCCTTGCCTACGTCAGTCACCAGTGTCCTTGTAAACCGGTATCGTGATTTCAGTGGCATGGCCGAAATTGCTTGGAACCCCTCATTCAACATGCAAATAAAAACTAACAGCTGGCAATTCACACGGCAAGCCACTCCTACCATACGGCGATATGGGTACACTCTCGCTCGGCGGGCAAAACGCTCAAGTTTCCAGGAACCACTTTCAATATTTTATGTTGTTACAACTTCAATGAAATAGGACTGCATCCTGCATAGTGTCGCCAACTATACACAATGGTGAATAAGTAATTTAAGTATGGTATTTGACATAGTATTATTGCTAATTGCCCCATTAGTTCATTGAGATGTTTTTATGGAAACAGTTTTTAGAAACGCAAAGGAATACTACAGATTATTGACGGGGAAGGGCAAAGTAGTAGAGGCAGACCAATTGATAGAACACGTGCAACAAGACACCCGGGATATGTATTGTATACTAGTCCCAACGACAGTATTCGCATACCGATCTCAGGTATTCGTAAACGCATGGTTCGGCTTAGTCGAGTGCACAGGCGGTTTGGCCACACTCACCGTTACAGGTAACCAACGGAAGGTCTTAAATTATCCCCAATGGACCTGATTCGATTAGATGGTATTAATTAGCGAAGTAGAAAATTGGGTTGTCACCTTGCGAAGTCGGCTGTGTCGTAAGCATCAGAATACTTTCGTTGGGGCAACTATACGTACATTGTACATGGTCATGGATATGTATGTGTATGCGTGTAATATAGAAATTAAAAACATGCTTAGGAGAGGAAAGCGCAATTCACTGTTTGATAACAAAACAAAATCCAAGTTCAATACTTCAATATATTATGCACTAAGGTCAATAACTGAACAAAACGAACGTGCCTCGAAAGAATTTAGAACATGATACATGCATGCAGCCATCTATAACAGGATTATTAGTGCTTGCACTGCCACTAGGCATAGATGTATAATAGTACCGTACTGCACTATTAGGCGCCGGCTTGGTACGGGAGACTCACAGCCGTTGAGTCACTCACCATAACACGCCAAACATGCTGAGTTGTATTTGATTAGGCTGCATAGGCTGCAAGAAGCAGCGTACTTCGCTTTAGCTTGAAAAGTTTTATGTTAGGCAAGGTGGGGAAAAATATCGCTATAAATCTCTCTCACATCATAAAGTATGGCACACCCTGGGCCTTCATCTTATCAGCGAAGCTCTAGCACAAGAAGAAGGGAGTGAACATAGAGAGCAGCCTCAAGGAGAATCTCTGTCTCCACGATGTCGTGTCGTTTCTTTTTGGTGGCGATGACGATGCCGATTGTCTTGAATTCTGTCAAAATATTGTAAAGATTAATAGAACCTAATATGCAATCAATGCATTCGGATGGTCCGTAACGCCAACAGGCATGCAACAGTATGCACTACCTCGAATTGAGAAATAAAAAAGTTTGATTTGATTTTATGAGTTAATAATTTGCATATTACATCATAAGATGGAGATTCCACATACAATTAAGGACACTTTTCCAGTTATATGTCTTACCTGCACTATATACACACCAACGTCCTACGAATGCATCATGTAAAGGCCGATTCACAATTGAAATAAGAGTTGCAATAAGAAACAGTGAAATAACAAGCAACTAGTTGCTTATTTCAGTAAGTCAAAGCAGCGCCTTAATTGTGTACTTACTATCATTGACTATAACAGCAAAATATCCGGTGCTACTGTTTTTGTTTTGATTTCCGTAGTTGTCTTCTGCGTTCTGATTGGTTCGTCATAAGGTGCATCATGGGAAGTTGAAAAAAGAAATGGAATTGATTCATTTCTTATGACTATTTCAATCCACTGTGACGGATGTGAACCACAGCATTGTTATTGTATGTTCCAATTCGCTCAAACCTTATTGCTATTTCACTAAACAAACTCTTATTTCAATTGTGAACCACACTTTATGAATGGTGTTTGATATTTTTAATTAATCATGAAAGGTGTTCAGCAACATCACATTACGAAACATTATTACGAACATCTGTAAAACGGAAAAGATTGGAACAGAAAGAAAAAGCACAACATTCTCTAGTTATAACATATTTTGATTTACATTTGGAATTGAAATACATTTTAAAGCAATTTTAACAGACCCAAATCGGGAATTCCGCCGACTATTGGAAGCTTTCTTCAAATTCTATGGCCAAAACCTCGGTAGTACGAATTGAAACCAATATCGGGTAGTAACTAGTAATCACTCTGAGAATGAGAGTGACTATTGAGGGAGGGTTTGAAACATTGTAATAATATATTAAATTATATTATTTTTAGTGAATATGGTGGTGCGATCAGAACGAGGGGAGGGGGGGGGGTGTATAGGAGGGAAGTAGATTTAAAGTTTTATATTAGTGAGAAAGGTTCAGCCTGTGAAAAGGTGAAAGGAAACTGAGTTGATACGAGGAGTTCTGTGTAAAGGCCTTATCACACAGAGCGGGACAATCACATTAGGTTCCGAACTGACAATTGCAATCGTAGTTTCGAGCTTACGATTGGCGGCGCTTGCGCAGTAGCTCCGTTGGGCCAGTCTACGATTGCAATCTTTTTATATTGATTGATTGGTGGTGTTTAACGACGTACTCGACAGCTAAGGTCATATAGCGTCTTCCGCATCATGTCCATCTATATCGCGGGAGTCGTCATAAGGGGAGTCCAGCAAGGGAGGGAAGGGCCATGTGGGAGGAGAAATATTCAGTGGGACAGTGGGGGGGGGGGGAGGGACAGGGTCTCCTTTCGTCGCCTCTTACGACTAGCAGAGTCACTCTGGGCCTATTCTACCCCAAGCTCTGCCGGGCTGGGTTTGACCGCGCCCAATCTGGCTGGGGGTCAACCCGGGCCCAGACGGGTCTCGTTTTGTCGCCTCTTCGTGAACTAATCAGGAAGGAGAACGGCTAAATACGTATTGAGCACTGTCACAACATAACCTCAAGCAACAACTACTTTATTGAAAACAAAGAGCCATTACTTTAATTATATATTTGTTTGTGATTAAGGCTTTGTCTTATTAGTTATTATTATTGAATTTATTTCCTATTTGAACGATTTTAGGATTTTCAGCTGGTCAAGTGTGATTGGATAATTGTTGATTGTGATTGCAATTGGCGACTCCAGTCTACGATTCCAATTGTAGTGTGATATGGGCTTAGCTGCTGACAGATTAAATGAAAGGCAGGTCGAAAACCCTCCCCGCTCCGTGGTCCCATTTTAACTGTCAGTTCGTAACCCTTGCGGGCCCGCTGCCAATTAAGCGCGGACGCGGATCTAGCCCACTCCGTGTGAACCGGCCCTTAGAGACAGGTAGACAGACAGACAGATAGACAGACAGACAGACAGACAGACAGACAGACAGACAGACAGACCTCTGTGTCGCCTCCACTATGTCTGCGGGAGTGTTGACGGCAGCGACCAAGTGAGACGTGAAGGCCACTACCAGCCCGCACAGAACACAGCCCAGTAGAAACAAGATGGCGACGCATATCTTGAGCGTCTGCAGCGCATCCACGCGGCGCTCCTCGTAATCTCTGCCCACCAGATAGAAGAGACTGTTCACTACGGCTTCCTGTATCACTTCCAACACGATACTGACGAACATGTACTGACTGACAATAGCCAAGGCCGACTCGTTGGGTATCTGGCCGGCGTAGAACAGCGGGATCAAAGAGTTTAGAGCGGGGATCAGACTGGAGAACAAGATCTTTGTGAACTCTTTGTCGATGAAGAAGACGCGCAGAGTCGCTATTCCGAAGGTCTTTGGAGAGCACTTGTCTTCGTTCCTCGGATGGGTCTGCAGGTGAAACAGAGAGAGACAACACTCACGTGGCGTCGCAACGGACATCTTGATGGCCACCTTTAGTACTGTTTCAAGAGTCAACATCTTTGGAAATGTATGTTTTCATTTACGATGCCAAAAGAAGACGAATATGTTTACGGGGAAACATGAGAATTCAAACACGTATACGGTACATCCCTCGACAAAGTTTGCGAAAATGATTATTGTATGCCATTGTAAACGACTAAAAGAGTAATCGAGACAAAAGAGTTCATTTATGTTGCTTTTAACTAATACAAACCAAAGTTAGAGAACAGATAAATTTACATCCAACGCCATCTGAAACATAGTAACATTGAACTATAAATCACATGGCATTGTGGCTATCCAGCATGGCCGCCATGCGTAGCTACTGCAGAGACACCCTATATAATAGTAGAACTAGATGACGCATTGCCGCATTGGCGCAGTGGAGTCGTCGTTTACACAACAATCATTCCGTTTTCCAAAGAATCTAATTGTTCTTTTACAGCTACAATTTGCTTAGCACAATTTGTTTGCTTAGCAACGCATTGTTTTGTAGGATTCAGTTCCATTACTTCTTTTCTTAGGAATAAGTAAACGGTGACTTTGGAACCGTGCTAGCAACGAAGCACTCACTCAATAAATATAAAGTTGTTCTGAATCTGCCTAGTTGATTCTGACATTTGTCCGCAGGTGTTCGCACTGTCCAATCACTAATTCATATGTTTCGTATTTGAAATATCGATCTTTGATTGGTTATCGCTCACTCGTCGATGGTGTTCGGAGCCTACAGGGTTGGTTTAGTTGCTTTAAATTAAAGTCCCCACTGAAAATGTGTTTCGTTACTGAGTGGGTAGACTCTAAATGTGAATTTATTTATTATATTTATTTGTTGAGGGAGAAGTGGGGGCGCGAGGTTTGCGTTGGCCTGTTTATTGCTCACAGAACATGATTGCACGCGACGTGGGCCTATGACATAACAACACCACGAGTACGCAATTCATTGAATCTTTGTCGCATGGTTTCAACTAAATATAACATTTCTGACAAGTCCACTGTATTTGAAAAGACGTGCGTTTGGAGTTCACGAAAAGCTAGACAACTAGACTGGGAACTGAGATAAGGAGTCCACAAGAACCATTTAGATGTGTATCTGACTTCTTGTGCCTAGTCAATCACCGCTCGATATTGCTCCTCCGTTGTGACGACCTAACCAAAGCCTGCCACTGTGGGGTTGGTGGTGTAGCTGACCGTGGGTCGACGCCTCTATTCCCGAGGTACTCAAAACGAGCTCCAGTTCCTTTACTTAGTTTTGTTAAATTATTAATGAGACTGCTTTGGGGAAGAGAAACACAGCCCCAGCAATTTTAATTTTGAAACATGAAGGGTTGATTAGGTATAACGTAAATATAGAATTGAAACAGTATAGCTAATTAAGCTAGAACTATAATATGGTTTAATGATGTTTAAATATAAATATATAACAAATAAGGTGAACAGTATTGAGAATAGAATATATAACATCCAATAATGTAAGCCACTATGTAACTACTAACTAGTTATAGCTGATATTTCTTTGACTTGCGGAGGAGATCGGGTAGAGACATTCGACACAGAATGTTACAGCACAACTTAGAGTGAGTCCTGACTTCTGATACATCGTGTTATCGATTAATTTAACTAATCGATTAATCGAACGGTCAACGTCGAGATCTGGAGTGTCAAGCAGGCAGTGGAAGAATGGCAGTATAGTAGTGACGCCAAGCCTGGCTAGCTCACCACTCCAAAGTCTCGTCGCCGCCGTATCGACGCCGTTATTGTGTACTTAAAATCTAGTTCAATCGTTGTAAACAACGCCGTAATTACTTCATTTACTCAAATAATAAACATTATTGTTCAATCGTAACCTGCTTAGTGTGTCAACAGTCCCACAACGACCATCAGGACACATTTCCTACATCAGAAGTGGTGATTTTTCCCAACGCATTAACTTTTCAACGATATTATTTATCAAGATTAAAGTGAACAGTAAAAAACGTAAGTGAACACAAACATTTTTGCTGAACATGTGGTAGACACCGAACATTAGCGTGGTTAAGAAGTGAGGTTAAGACCGAACATTAGCGTGGTTAAGAAGTGAGGTTAGAATGAACAATTTGGCGCCAAGTTCACCGCCTTCTAACGAGGTGATCATGAGGGACCATGATTACGTCACCGTTGGAACCGGAAATGGTGGGCGTGAAGAAGTAGGTGTACCAACTGTTGAAAACAACACTTCCCCATCTCGAAACACAACCCCATCTCAACAAACGATTTGCTGCGCATGATGATGGAGGGCAATCGCCAACGTGACGAGATGATTGCTAACCTAGTAAACAGGCTGACTATAGATTCAAATAGCAGCCGGCCTACAGAACAAGCAGTTACCACAGGTTATAACATAATGCCTGACCTAAACAAAACTATTTCAAATTTTGATGGTACTGCAACAGGTGCCCAAGCAGCATCCTGGCTGCAAGCACTAGAAACCACAGCCAATTTGCACCAGTGGCAGGAATCTTTTAAATTAGAAGCTGCTAGGACACATCTTGTCCAGGGAGGCCACTACTGGTACCAATCAAACAGTGCTGAAATCAAATCTTGGAATGATTTCAAACAACGATTCACGAAGAGCTTCGTAGGGCAAGTAAGCTTGCCCGAACGTTGGAAGAAAATGACTGAAAGGATTCAGCTGAAAAACGAAAATACATTCCAGTACTTTCACGAAAAAGTGAGCTATTGCAAGGGGTTAAACCTAAAATTTGAAGACACTAAGTCACAGGTGTTGATAGGTTTGTACTCACGTCAACTGTATGCCGCATTGTTGTCAAGACAGCATGGTGATTTGGATGAAGTACTGCACAATATAAGAAAATTTAAAGAGCTCGAGAACGCGCGGAACACACTTAGAACCGTACCTGGATCAACAGGACCAACACAGAAGAATACAAATGTAGAAGATTCGCAGGCGCAGACAAAACCTACATACGCAGCTAGCACCCCAACGACAATAGATACGTCAAATGGTAGCAACGCGTACAAGGTGAGATGTTACAATTGTAACAAGCTTGGCCACATATCGCGTGATTGCACTGACCCCAAACGTGGAAGGAAAAATGGTCAAGGTGAAGTATCAAACCCAGATACTCAGAAACAATCGTCTGGAGGATCTCCTGCTGTCGAAAACATGAAGTTCGTCGCAACAGAGGCTAGTGCTTACCCATTGAAGTACATGAAGCAAGCCTTAGTAAATGGTCAAACTATTCAAGCGTTTATTGACCCAGGCAGTTCCGCTTGCACTATTCAAGCTACAGCCGCCATGAAGTGCAAACTTCCAATAGAATTTACATCAACAACTCTGGTGGGTTTTGGAGACGAGATTCACACAAAACCACTCGGGAAGATGACGACTGTCATTGAAATTAATGGTGTCATCGGGGAACAAGTAGACATCTTCGTAGTTCCAGACAAAATCCAGCCAATGGAACTTTTAATTGGTCGCACTTGGACTGACCAACCAAAAATTGCTTATGCTAAAGTTAACGACACCTTGGTCATTGGGTATAATGATGAACTGCCGTTTGCAAGTATGGAAATTGTGGAACAACCAGTGCGCACAAAAGTGAACACCGTATCTGCTCAATTGTTGCCGCGTGAATCGATCAATTTCATTCAAGTGTGTGCTGATAATAATGACAACGAGGTTTCAACCATTATGATGATGAATGACACTTCAAAAGATATAAAGTTCGAAAAAGGTGACTTTGTTGCCAAGGTCTTGGTTTCCAAAGAAGAGAACCTACTGCCGAATCAGTACTGTTCAGAGGAACTCAATCCACTGGAACGAGCCGAACGACAACCAATAGTGAGGTCTGACCTAAATGTTGACCCAGGAACACATGAATATCAGGTAGAGCAACTTCTAGAGTTGGTCAACGAATACCGTGATTGTTTCGCCTTATCCCTTGACATCCCGCAAGATGGCGGCAAGTGAGTAGTTGGCTTCGTGACGGCTCCCGGTGATCAGCAATAATTTGACTGCAAAAATCAAAAAGCAGGTTAGTGTTACTGTTACTAGTGTTGCTAACTACTAGGTGCAATTGAAGAACGCGTGCTTGCACAATGCCACCTAAAGTAAATGATTTAAACGAAAAATTAGCATCGTCCTTGCAACACGCGCTTAAAGACGATGGAATTATACAGCAGCTAGTGGCAGCAATGCTGCCAATCATAATTCCAAAAATTATTGAGGAAGTGACTGCAGCTGTTCGGGAAGAACTAGAAGAAAGACTAAGCCTACAGGAAGCAAATATTAAAACACTCACCACAAAACTAGAAAGTAAGTCTGCTGAACTTGCTGAAGAGTTCGCAACAAGAACAGACGATCTTGAGCAGTACGATCGGAGGTCTAATTTAAGAATTTTTGGTATTCCTGAGACAGAAAATGAGAACTCGGACCAAAAGCTCGTTGATTTGTTCAATGACAAACTTGGCTGGGTAACACGACGGCTGACATATCCCGTTCCCACCGAATTGGAAGACAGGACAACAAGGTAGGCCAAAACACTACTGTGCATGCGCCTAGGCCTAGGCCTAGGCCTATCATTGTTCGCTTTGTGAGCTACCGCACTCGTAGCGACATATTTGCTCGTAAGAAGCGCCTTGCAAACACAGGCATTATAATCAGAGAGGATCTAACATCGCGACGAAGAGATGTCCTTCATCAAGCAACTGAACAGTTCGGCTACAAGAATGTATGGACAAGAGACGGAGTCATTTTGTGGACGGTCAACAACCAGAAACTCTCAGCAACTTGACTACAAGAGCTACGAGCCAAGTCCGGGGAAGGAGGAGCTGGCAACGCGGTTTGGCCCCACCCTCCTCGCCAATTACAGGCAAGCTTGTGGCGTGGCCGTGGGCGAGGTCGGTACTAAAAGGTGAGGTGAAAAGGCGAAAGACACTCTCAACACCATCTTACGGCAACACAAAGAACCACCGGGAGGAAAAGTCTGCTATTCAACTTAGGCACTCAGTACTATATAATATTATTATAGTACTTATATATTATCATTACACATTATTATTATTATACATTATTCTAAAGTTTATATAAGACAAACTTTAAATATGTTCCTTTATATTTTTTTATTATAGATATTTATAATTAATGCAACTAGTATTGGATTACGATGGCGATGGCGATGACGATATTGATAACTTTAAAAATAATAATATGTACTACCAGTCGGATTTGGACCCCAACCCCCGTAACATAATGTACGACATTAATACTCTTAACAAAGTATTTGATAACAATAATAAACCGAAAATTTTCCATATGAGCATACGAGGTATCAATAAACATTTTGACGAGTTTACGGCTTTAATCGAAGCAACGAAAACAATATTTAGCGTCATTATACTCACAGAAACCCAACTATTGCAAGATACTAACAAATACGGAATTGAAGGATACGAAACTATTCACCAAATAAACAAATTAACCACTCACGACGGCATCACAATTTTAATTCACAAAGCTAGCTTTGTATCTTATAAAGTACAGAGTGTTGAGAGAATAACATCTTCCAATAACCTATTGATCGAGCTAGATACAGAAACAGACACATATTCAATTTTGGCACTCTATAGATCACCAAATGGAAACACAAAATCATTTATTCAGGAAATAGGACATGTAATTAGCAAACCGAAGTGCACTTATAATATTATAATCGGCGACACAAATATCAACATTGACGAAAGCCAATCAAAAAACAAGGAATCGGCTGAATACTTAAATGTTATGTTGGCCAGTGGATATTTACCTGTCATAAATCAACCAACAAGGGTCACACAAAATTCCAGTTCTTGTATAGATCACATATTTATTAGAACCAAGCAACACAACCATATATCTGCCATTCTCGAAACTCACATAACTGACCACTACCCTATTATGATTGGGTGGAACTCAACTAGCACTAGCCAGAATAGTATGCATCCAAAGGAATCTCAGCAAGTTAGAAAATGGGTAAATCACAACAAACTAACCAAATCTTTGGAAACGGAGACTTGGAATGTAGTATTAAACCAAAATGACGTGAACATAGCAACTAACAACTTTGTAAATATCCTTAGCTATCACATAAATTTAGCAACAAGTCAGAAGACAGACACAAACAAACTTAAAAAATTTAAGCCATGGATCACTTCAGGCCTCATTAGATCAATCAGAACAAGGGACAAACTCAGTAAATTATCTCTCAAACAACCAGACAACCTAGTACTGAAGGAGAAATACAAACAGTATCGTAATTATTTATGTTATCTGATAAAACAAACAAAAAACCAATTTTATAAGAATCAAATAACAGAAGCGAAAAATATAAGGAAAGTGTGGAATATTATAAATGATATAACCAATAAAACTAGTAAAAAAGTTAAAATTAAGTGTATTAACACTGATCTCGGGAAGATTCAGACTAAAGACGATCCTAATACAGTGGCTAACACATTTGTTGACTTTTTCACAGATATTGGTAGGCACATGGCCGAGAATATAAAGTCAAAAACACTTTCCCAACAATATGCACATTTTAACAATGAAAATATACGCGTACAAGATACGGTGTTTTTAAAACCAGAGAGTGATAGTGAAATAGCACAATGTATTGACGAATTGAAAAGTAATGCAGCACCAGGAATAGATCAAATCAAAGCTTCAACAATACAAATAGTTAAATTATATATAATAAAGCCTTTAAAACACATTTTCAACACAAGTTTCACTACAGGTATTTTCCCAAAAGCTTTAAAAAATGCGGTTATCATACCAGTGCATAAAAAAGGCGACCAAGAGTCAGTAAGTAACTATAGACCAATTTCACTTATTAGCAATCTTTCAAAAATAATGGAAAAATGTATCAAAAATAGATTGTATAATTTTCTTAAAACTCGTAAAATATTGTCTCTAAACCAATTTGGTTTCCGCAATAACATCGGCACAGAAGACGCAATTTTAAGGCTAACCAGTGAAATACTAAAAGTAGTTGATAAAAATAAAAAAGCACTAGTTATATACTTAGATCTTGCTAAAGCATTCGATACTGTATCCCACCAAAATCTAATACAAAAACTTGAACAATATGGAATTAGAGGACTAGCACTGGACCTTATTAAAAGCTATTTGACAGGAAGAGAACAGTTTGTTCGTATCGATGAAACTCTTAGCAAAGGTAGGAATATTGAGTTTGGTGTACCACAAGGCACAACTTTAGGTCCACTGCTCTTTCTAATCTACATTAATAATTTGTGTTGCACAAACATTCAAGGAAGAATTGTTACTTTTGCTGATGATACTGCGTTGATCTTTGAAGGGCTCACATGGGAAGACGTATACGAAGTGGCGGAGAGGGAAATTAAACACATAAAATCAATTTTAGATATAAATCTACTTACGCTTAACGTAGCTAAAACTAATATCATGACTTTCTCTCCATACAAGAACGATCAACCTCAAAACTTATCCCTGAAAATACACCAACAAACCTGCACCACAGACCGTAATGTATGTGACTGCCACGCACTTGCAAAGGTATATGACACAAAATACTTAGGCGTGGTAATAGATCAACATCTTAGGTGGGATCGACACATTAACGACCTAACCAAAAAAATTCGAAATTCACTTTACAAGTATTACTCGTTAAGAAATATACTGAGTCCCTCTACACTACGCACAGTCTACTTTGCATTTACGCAATCACTGATACAGCACGGACTCACAAGCTGGGGAGGAGCTAGTCTCACACACCTAACTCTACTTAACACTACTCAAAAACACATATTAAAAATCTTACTCCGCAAGCATTTTTTATATCCATCAGAACAGGTATTCATCGAATCAAAGCTACTTTCAATTAGGAAATTATATATTAAAATTACTCTCACTAACATTTATAAGAATAACCTGATGTATCCAACAATCCCCCACACAAAATTAACGCGCAACAGATCAAGAAACCAGCTACTTATACCACGGGTTACAAAAGAAATTGCACAAAAACACTTTCTCTATCTAGGACCTAAAATGTTTAATCTACTCCCCTTGACAATTACAGAAAAAAGATCTAAGACAACTTTTACAAAAATGGTGACTCACTGGTTGACTGACAAATCAGAACAAGAAGTTGAAGACATAATTAAATTACAACCTAATAGACACAAACATACATAACGACATTTAAACAGCTTACACATACCCTACATATAAATTTCTATCATAAAAAATAGTATTGAAATGTAAAATTGAAAGCAATAAAAACTGAAAGTGCATCAATTTAAATATTAAGGAATTAATCATAGTCCTCAATATCGTCTCGTCAACCCACAAAATCTTACTAGTTATTTATAAATTTAAATTAAATGCATAGTTATAGTCTAGTTTTTAAGTTAATACTAAGTTAAATATATTATTTTATTCAGTCCTCCACACACCTGATAGTATACCTACTGACTCACAAGACTAACTTCTGTCAGTAGGTATTGATCAACGAAAAAACAAATGTATTGTAATTCATATTGATTGTAATAATGTGGTAATTGAATAAAATTGAATTGAATTGAATTGAATTGAGCTTGGATGCACCAAACTTACTACAATGGACATCGTCGAGAAACCAGGTAGCAGTCCGGTCGTGTGCAAACCCTACAAAACCAATGCTCAGGAGAGGCAAACCATAAAATCCATTATTGGAGAATGGAAGGATCATGGTATTGTGACGGAGACTAGGTCTCCATTTGCAAGCCCCGTCTTGCTCGTCAAGAAAAAGACAGGTGAACAACGACTTGTCGTGGACTACCGTAAGCTTAATCGACAAACTGTAAAACAAAATTATCCCCTCCCAAATATAGACGATCAATTGGAGCTACTTTCCGAAGCAAAGTTCTTCACCGTCCTTGATCTAGCCCATGGTTATTTACAGGTACCACTAAGTGAAGATGCTAAGGAGAAAACGGCATTTGTTACACCCGATGAGACGGGACGTTTTGAAAGATTAATATTCGGTTTGACTAATGGACCGGCCGAGTTCCAGAGACTAATGAATCGGGTCCTTGGTCCACTGAGGAACACAATAACCATGTGTTACCTCGACGATCTACTTGTACCGGCACATGATTGGGAAGGTATGTTCACGCAGGTATGTTCACGCAGCGGGTTTAACGCTAAAAATTTCGAAGTGCGAGTTCGGCAAGAGGCAAATTGACTACCTCGGATTCCTAATAGCGGAAGGAAAAATTCAACTGGGACAACGGAAGACAGAAGCTATATCTGAATTTCCCCTGCCTCGTAATGTGCATGAAATCAGAAGATTCCTCGGATTGACGAGCTTCTTCCGTCGGTTTATAAAACACTACGCAGCAAGGGCTGAGCCAATATCCAGACTGACTCGAAAGGACCAACCATTTGTATGGGCTCAGGAGCAAGAAGAATCTTTCATGGACTTGAAAAATTCTCTGACAAGTTCTCCTGTCCTTGCGCTATACAACCCGAAGGCAAGAACAGAGCTGCACACAGACGCCAGTTGCCAAGGTTTGGCCGGAATGTTACTCCAAGAAGGAACAGATAAACAAATGCATCTAGTCTACTGTGTTAGTAAGAAGACCACCGATGCCGAAAAGCATTACCACTCGTCTCGCTTAGAGTTGATGGCTATCACGTGGTCTGTAACACGCCTTCGTGGATTCCTACTAGCTATTCATTTCACTATTGTGACTGACTGCCGTTCCCTAATATACTTGAACGAGAAACTCACTCAAAACCCCGTAATCGCTCGAATGAGTGATTTGCTTCAAGAATACGATTTTGAGGTGAAACATCGACCTGGGAACTCCATGCCACATGTTGACACACTCAGCCGTGCACCAATCGACAACACCGAAGATGAAAAATTGGATCCTGTCGAATGTCTAGATGTCTTTCTAACACTTTCCATCGAGGACCAAGTGTCGATGATGCAGCGTACCGATGAGCAACTTCAAAAACTCTTGGACATGATGAAGAAACCAACAAAGGAGCGAACTGTTGAAGAAAGAAACCAAACGCAAGACAAGCAGTTAAACGTGATTGAACGGGATATGAATTGCTCCGTCAATAAAACCACCGATAAAACACCATTGGAACTTTTGTATGGCTACACACCCCTCTACCACGACGGTGTGCTACGTCTAGTTTCTGACATTGCCGGTTACTCCGAATACGAACTTCCAGCCAGTTTACAAAAAAAGGCAAGAGAACGGGTCACTTTGAAACAGCAGGAGTACAAGAAGTATTTCGACCAAAGTCGTTGTATAGGCGTCCAGTTTGCAGTGGGAGATGTCGTTGTCATGAGAAGAGCACCCATTCACACAGGCGAGTCGACCAAATCTCAGCCAAAATTCCGTGGTCCACTAGTCGTAGTCACAGTTTTGCCCTCTGACACGTACAGAGTCTCACAGCTCAGCCCAGGTGATGGTAAACGAGTTTATGCCACTACAGCTCACGTTACACAGCTGAAAGTTTCGCGTAGCGTCAACCAAGATGATCCAGAGGCCTCCGGTGCAGAGAGTGACACGTCGGACAACGTCGCTCAGACTGTTAGACCCAAACGTACATGTAAAAAACCGACCCACTTCAAAGACTTTGTGAATTGAAACTAATTGATCACCAAATGTACTCTCGTACCAGTTTATTAATAATTATCATTAGGGTAGTGTGTAATTACTACTTCTGTAGTACAACTTCTATTCATTGATGAATCGAGGCCGATTCTTATGTCAGGACGGCCGAATGTTATCGATATAATTTAACTAATCGATTAATCGAACGGTCAACGTCGAGATCTGGAGTGTCGAGCAGGCAGTGGAAGAATGGCAGTGCAGTAGTGACGCCAAGCCTGGCTAGCTCACCACTCCGAAGTCTCGTCGCCGCCGTATCGACGCCGTTATTGTGTACTTAGAATCTTGTTCAATCGTTGTAAACAACGCCGTGATTACTGATTTACTTAAATAATAAACATTATTGTTTAATCGTAACCTGCTTAGTGTGTCAACAGTCCCACAACGACCATCAGGACACATTTCCTACAATCGTAAGCCAGTAGTTATATAGGAACGGTGGTTGGCAAGTACCAACCTACAAAACATGTGCGCTAACAAGTAACAACGCCACAC
This sequence comes from Isoperla grammatica, assembly GCA_945910005.1. Taxonomy (NCBI): domain Eukaryota; kingdom Metazoa; phylum Arthropoda; class Insecta; order Plecoptera; family Perlodidae; genus Isoperla; species Isoperla grammatica. The sequence goes on from OX246746.1 coordinate 45,058,445, forward strand.
TCTTCCCCTACTAGATTCTTAAACAAGGTAGGATACAATGTAACGAATACAACCTGAGATTATCCATATATATTAAATTTACACTTGTCAAGTTCAATCACTCAGGTGGTTTAATGTCTCGAGAGGAGCGTCTCAGAATGAGAGCTGCATCTGACGTAGGGTTTGCCACGGAACATTATTTTGTTTTTGGAGGTGAATCAGGTAGACGTGTCGGTTTGCTGGATTGTCTGGGTACAATAGTTGAACTGGAAGGAGACGATGGTATATGGAAGGAAGAGGAAATGCATTTTGTTCTGGCATGTTTACACTATGCTTGGTAGAAGAACTTACATAATCTTTTACATATGGTTGTATCTGGACCCTTATTCTGTAACAGAAAGTGAGAACTTCTCCCTGGGAAACGAAACGAAGACTCGATTTGTTATTCTATAACGCCGTTTTTAGACCTTTCGTTTCGTTCCGTTGTGAAAACTTTTCACACGGGAAAATATACGGGAGAACTTTTCGCGCAAGCCCGCGGACGATATTTGACTTGATATTCATTGATATTTTGTCACAATGTTGTAATTTTGAAATGTTTTATTAGATTAAAAGTCAGTTTTGGTTTAATTGCGATTCATTTTCATGTTATGTTGATAGAAGACAAGACATAGGCCTACATACACGGTAGGCTAGGCCTCATTGAGGTCCTAGGCCTAGTTCTTCTTCATGTCCTAGTTCTTGCACTGACAACCTTGCAGCCAATTACTGTGCGAGGCAGCTAGACGGTATTGGGAGTACAATAAGATTATCTGCGTTGAAAGTGTGAACAAACAAGGTCCATTGTCCCTTTGAGGGAAACGAAACACGTCAAATGCTGCTGGACGAACTATATAGGCCTACCATTGCTGCATGTCCACGGTCCACTAGATCGCTTGTAGCGCGCGCGCTTCGTAATTACTCCGCTAGGAGTTAATCCAGTAGACCTTGCTGCATGCCTATAAAGTTTGTTTGTTTATAGTATTTGTATGGTATATGTATTGGTTAATTCAATTCTACTTAAACTAAGCTAGGACTAGGCTTAGGCCTAGCCTTACGTACGCTAGGGCCTAGTCTAGGCCTATAAGCTAGCCTACCTTCACAACATAAAGAAGCCCCTATTTGCAGTCAAAATAAATGGTGTTCCCTCAATGGTGTTGCCCACAACAAAATGTGACAGATCGCCATTATTACTATCCGCCATTACATACAATCTGATTGGTTGAAATCTGTCACCGGCTCCGCCGTCATTGGCCGGCTCAGTCGTGATGCACTTTTTCCAAATACCTGTGCATTTGAAAACTCGAGTTCTCACTTAGCAGTATAGAATCGCTTTTTTGACATAGTGTGAAACCAAGTGAAACGAAACCTTTTCCCATCGCTGTGTAACGAGAACTATTGCAACTTTACAGAATAAGGGTCCTGGTTCACACGGACCATTCGTATGATACCTTCCACCTCAATAAGAAACATGGTAGCACTGATTTGCTTCTTAATGATTCCATGCTTCGGATAATCTGATGGCTTTACCTTAAATAGTACATGTCATTGACATGGAATGATTTATTTATTTATTAACCATTCCCATTCACTACAAAAGTGAATGGGGGTTGGCAGAAAAGAGCACAGCTCCAAACACACAGAGTGACTGCCAACCCATACTAAAATTACTTAAAATCTAAATATAATAATGAACATAATACAAAATACAAAATACAAAATACAAAACAAAAAACATGAAAACATAATATGAATGAAAATATAATTATAAGATAGAACTGTTAAGTATGAAGTAAAAAAGAATAAAAAAATGAAAATTTACAAAACAATGTTTAAAAAATGCTCCGTAAAGACGCTTTAAAGACATCTAATGAGCGTGCCATCCTGATCTTGAGTGGAAGAGAATTCCACGATTGACAAGCCCTATAACAGAACCCTTTCTGGTAGGCTGCTGTTCCGGCAAAAGGTGGCCCGAACAATAGACCCCTACCAAATTTGGCACTACGATTACAGGCTTGCAGTCTTACATATGGATCCAGGTTTGTCCTACCATTCACCATGCCCCACAAAAATTGCAGCTCTACTTTTTTCCTGAATGTTTCCAGAGATGGAATCTTCAATGATGCACGTCTTGCCGTAGCACTATGATTGGTAAATTGCGACCTAGCAGCAATAAAGCGTGTAGCTCTACTTTGGACACGCTCCAACTTCATATTGTTGCTTATAGATGTTGGGTCCCACGCTGGGCAGCCGTAAACGAGATGAGGTCTAACGAGTGCTAGGTAAACAGCCCTTTTGGTGCTAGGCTGAGCATGATGCAGGTGTCTAGCAATGAAATATAAATGCCTTGTGGCTTTGGCTCGTACTACTTCCCAATGAGTGTTCCATTTTAGATCACTTGTAACAATTACACCTAGTAGTCTGACACGTTTTTTCTCTGGAATATGCAAGTTATTGATCAAATAACAATAAGGGAATGGATTCTTGGATCTTGCAAATCGGATAGACATACTCTTTTGGGGGTTAATCTTCATGCCATTAACTGTACACCAATTGTCAATATTTTTTAAATCAGATTGTAGAGTTTCTGAATCCTCCTTCGTCATAATCTTTCTGTTAATCGTGCAGTCATCAGCAAATTGGCTCATATCCGAAGAAACACATTGAGGCAAATCCATCATAAATATATTAAACAATAACGGACCAAGAACTGACCCTTGAGGTACGCCTGAGGTTACAAGTATTGAACTTGATTCTGTTCCCTGAAACACAACCTTTTGTGATCGATCTGTCAAAAAATGTTCTAACCAAGTGTGTAAGGATCCACGTACACCATAATAGAACAGCTTGCTTAGTAATTTCCTGTGTGGAACCTGGTCAAATGCTTTAGACCAATCTAGCATCACCGCATCCACCTGCTTGCACTTAGGATCTTCCAGGGCACACTGCCAATTGTCGATTACCTTCGTAAGAAGCGTTGAACAAGATCTACCTGGAATGAATCCATGTCCGTTTTCATTAAGAATATTAGCCGTTGTGATGTGTTTCAGTAGCTCTTGAAATATGATGCGCTCCAATGTTTTGATATGTTTTGATATATATATCGATAGTTCGATATGTTTCCTTCATCCCCGATTTGAAAATTGGAATAACATTTGCAATACGCCAGTCAGAAGGTACCACGCCAGTATGCAGAGATAAGTTAAATATGGAGCTTAAAGATGGAGATATGGAAGCTACACACATTTTCAGAATCATTGAAGGGATGCCATCCGGCCCTGTGGCTGAATCAACTCTCAGACGTTTCAAGTGTCTTCTTAGTGCTCTGTGTGTGATGTTTAGCGTTGTTATTGGCACTGTATTCTCGTGAAGATTTGGTAATTGGGATGAATCATCAGAAGGGGGAGTGAAATTCTGTTGAAATGTACCATTAAACGCATCTGCTAACTTTTTTGGGTTCGACTCAAGCAAGCCATTCACCATGAACTGTTGGGGGGGCTGATGATCCATTCCTTGAATGAATGTACTTCCACTTTGCTTTACTATTTTTTGTTGTTAAATTCCATATGTAACGATTGTGCGCATTGCGAATTTCAGTCTTAACCCTGTTTCTGTGTACAGTATACGTGTGCCAGGCTTGATCATTTCCAGATTTCTTCGATATTTTATTAAGTTTATCTCTCACTTTTAGATTTTTAACAATGTGTTTAGTAATCCACGGTACTCGTTGCTTTCCTCTGAAGACTGTAGTCGGAATAGATTCATGCACACAGCTCCAGAAGGCTGTTTTCCATTCTAACCATGACGATTCAATATCATTATAAAAGCGAGTGGATAGCCTCTCATCTAGAAGGTCATTAATTAAATCCTAATTTGCTCTTTTGTAGTTGAAACACTTCTTGGATATTGTTTTGAATTTGGGGGTTTTCTTAGACAATTCAACTTTTACAGCCAAATGATCACTGACTCCAGGAATTGTCTGCACATTGGCAATTAATGTATGGTTATTGCATAATACAAGATCAAGAATTGCATTAGTTGCTGCAGTTTGGCGAGTAGGTTCCGTCACAAACTGGTGTAAGAATAGATCATAGAATGAAGTTAAAAATGACTCTGCCAGAATATTTTCGGCTGATGGAGGGGTTAAGTTCCACTTCACTGCAATATTGAAATCCCCCAAGAGTAAAACAGCAGAGTATTCATGAAGATGGTCCTGTACCAAATTTAAGGAAGATAAAAGCTGGTCATTTATATGTGGTGTAGCATTTGGTGACCGGTATGCAGATCCAATCAAGAAGTAACAACTGTCGATTGTAATGCGAACCCAAACTATTTCAGCATTAGTTTCAAAACAAGACATGCAAATTGGTTTAAGCTCTGGTCTGGCTGCTATTAGAACTCCACCGCCACCTCCAACATCACGATCTTTTCTGAAAATGGTGTAACCCGTAGGTAAAACTTCCCCATTACTGACACTATCATTCAGCCACGTTTCACAAATTGTCATGTCAGGATTTTGTACACTCAGCCACGCTGCTATATCAGGTTGTCTTTTGATATTTTTAAGACTTCGTGCATTAAATGACAATAGCGATACGATCTTTGAACCTTATTCATTATGATTAGGCACTAGTGGCAAAGGTAAGTTACTTCTATGAAACAAGGAGTCGTCAAACTGAGGGAGCAAACAACCCCAGCATGACCAGGAAGAAATTTTTATTTTACGAAAATCAGATGCTTTCATGTTGAGACAGCTTTTGTGGTAGGAGTGCGAACAAGAAAAACACGTTAAAAAGACTTGATTCTTTCGCCCAGCTTGCTTACATATATATCACTTCCTATACACTCCACTGCTGCAAGTAGAGGGACCAATAACTTAGTTGGTACAATCACAATATGACCAGGTTTAGGTTAAATCAAGGACAGCAGTGTCCTTGGTTTTCTCTTCAGTAGCATTTCCGATGGACTTACTTCTTTATCTAACATGGGTGTCGTGCGATAAATAAGCAAAATCTTTGATCCAGAAAAGCTTTTTAACTTAATTTCTTTAAATACAGTTTTCTTAATCGTCTGTAGAGCCCTCTCTACTGCGCCATTAGAGTTAGGGCTGTACGGCGGGCTTTTTACAACGCTTATATTAACTTGCCTTGTTTGTCTGGACGGAATCTTTGAGACGATATTCCACCTACTTTTAGATGTCCGATCAAGCTGAAAGTTTTAACACATACGTATTCCTGATGACAATACATGAATCAACCGTCATATTTACTAAATTGTCAATTAATTCATCATAGTTAATTAATTAATTTTTTACATGGAAATCGATGAATCTTTGAATCGATATTTCACCTATTTTGAAATGTCCGATCAAGCTGAAATTTTTTACACAAACGTATTTCTAATGACAATACATGAATCAACTGTCATATTTACTAAATTGTCAATAAATTTATCATAATTAATTAATAAATGTTTTATTTAAAAATCGATGTTTAACCCACTTTTCAAAGTCAAATCGAGTTGAAAGGTTTCACACAGACGTATTCTTAATGACAATACACGAATCAATTATCATTTTAACTAAATAATCAATTAATTCATCATAATTAATTAATTGATGTTTTATATGGGAATCGATGTTTAACTCACTTTTTAACGTCAAATCGAGTTAAACGTTTTCACACAGACGTGTTCTTAATGACCATACACGAATCAATTGTCAGATTAACTAAATAATCAATTAATTCATCATAATTAATTAATTGATGTTTTATATGGGAATCGATGTTTAACCCACTTCCCAACATCAAATCGAGTTAAACGTTTTCACACAGACGTGTTCCTAATGACCATACACGAATCAATTGTCAGATTAACTAAATAATCACCTAATTCATCATAATTAATTAATTGATGTTATATATGGGAATCGATGTTTAACCCACTTCCCAACATTAAATCGATTTAAACGTTTTCACACAGACGTGTTCTTAATGACCATACACGAATCAATTGTCATATTAACTAAATAATCAATTAATTCATCATAATTAATTAATTGATGTTTTATATGGAAATCGATATTTCACCCACTTTTTAACGTTGAATTGAGCTGAAAGTTTTCACACAGACGTATTCTTAATGACAATACATGAATCATTTGTCATATTTACTTAATAATCAATCAAACCATCATAATTAATTAATTGATGTTTTATATGGGGATCGATAAAACACTCACTTTCGAACGTCGAATTGAGCTGAAAGTTTGCACACAGACGTATTCTTAATGACAATACACGTATCAATTGTCATATTTACTAAAAATAGTCAATTAATTCATCATAATTAATTAATGTTTTATATGGGAATCGATGTTTCACCCACTTCCCAGCGTCGAATCGAGTTGAAAGTTTTCACACAGACGTATTCTTAATGACAATACATGAATCATTTGTCATATTTACTTTATAATCAATTAAGCCATCATAATTAATTAATTGATGTTTTTATGGGGATCGATAAAACACTCACTTTCGAACGTCGAATTGAGCTGAAAGTTTGCACACAGACGTATTCTTAATGACAATACATGAATCAATTGTCATATTTACTAAATAATCAATTAAACCATCATAATTAATTAATCGATATTCGATATATATTCAATTGCAAGATTCTTTCAGACTAAAAAGTATAAAATAATATTACATGAAAAAAATATATTTTTTAAAAACAACGCTTATATTTAAATGCACTAAAAAGTAAAAAATAAATTTTCGCCCAGCAAATTTTTGCCTCACTCGGAAAATAAAAGCGTTGAGCGCTTTCCCTGCATAAACAGCAGAATACTGCAATCTATGTCAATACCGAAAGCTCCCAACGCTTTTATTTTCCGAGTGAGGCAAAAATTTGTTTGGCGAACATTTATTTTTTACTTTTTAGTGCATTTAAATATAAGCGTTGTTTTTAAAAAAATATATTTTTTTCATGTAATATTATTAGTACTACAATGCCACAAGACTGACTGAAGGTTTCAAACTCTGTAGAATTAAAAGGCGGTCCGTTATCAAAAACGATCTGAGTAGGGTAAAACATTGTGTTAGCTTTTTCACAATCTCTTTCGATTTAAAAAAATTTCGATTTTTAAAGTTTATTTAAAAATGCAATCAGTAAAACTTAAACGTTCACGCTTTTTGACTCCTGGAGGCTCTTAATAATGCTTTGCTACATCATGTCTAAGAAATAAAGCCGAGAGGCAGCCACTATGTTGTATTCACTGACCTCCTTGGTGGACGGCGTGATGACGTCATTGCTCAACACCTGCTGATGTGGAGGTTGATCGGTCTCCATCATATTGTGTTAGCATGTGTCCTTGTAGCATGGAGATGGTCTGCAACAGAGTACGCATTCAATAAATAAATACCACCTGGGGACATAACTGCATGCTCAATTTTCAAAACTTCTGAGGGAAACTACTCTATGACGGCAACGGAGATAGAAGAAAAACGGATTCTTATAATTATAATTTTTTTATTCTTATTATTCGTATCTTTTTATTCAACGAATAGCATGTCCTCCTGCCGTCCTTTTTGCACACATAGTAACCCCTCCTACCTGTGTTTTGGCGTACTTTTCTAAATGTTTCTTTTCAGTTCTACACACGGACTATAATTATTCATGTATGGTACTTAAAAGTATAATTGTTTACAGTTTTATTGTTTTTTGGTTCACCCGCAGTGGACAGGCCCGGTGGAGGGGGTGGCCACTGCCGCGGACCGCGACGAAGAGGTGATTCTAAGATTTATTTATTTTTTACAATTATTGTATACAAGTACACGGTGTTAAAATTAGATCGGCACGCGATTATGTATCGTACAGTTGATCTTCTTGTACCTTTTCAATCATTGTTCTGTCCTTTTCTATAATTTATCGTCGCAGTCAGACCCGAACCTTCGACGCCCATATACTCCCGTCCAGTCTATACCGATAGAGGTGGCTCAGCGGTACGCGAGACTCAAATTCGGGAGGTCGCCGGTTCGTTTCCGGCCACCGGCAGTCCTGACTGAAGGTTTTTCCGAGGTTTTCCGAATGCTGGGACTGAGTCCTTCTAATAGCCCTCGGACATTCCTCCCCAGCTACCCAAACACCCTAATAACCTAGTTAGTCACCTGAAGAGGGGCACATCAGGTAAAGCTGGTGTGCACCCTAGAACGGGTATTCCTACAAAAAATTATTATTAATTATTTGGATAATTTGAAAGCTATTGGTATTTCTTACGGCCGAAAATCCGAGGAGAGCGCGCTGCTTGTATGGGCTGTTAGCTCTTGAACCTTGCTTATTGTTTTATTTAGGCGAACCTCGGGTAGAGCAGAATATATCAATTACCAATTAAATGTTATTGTTATTGTTGTTATTATTATTATTATTATTATTAATATTATTATTATTATTATTATTATTATTTCCACCACTTTTCTATATTCGATGTTATGTATTTTACCTTTGAAACATTTGTATAATTTAAAGACTGTCAAGTATGTTTTTAAAAATTCTTGTTCATATAAACCTGTGGTCAGTTCCTCTAATACAAGACAAGCTACATTTAATAAAATTAATGTCCCAAAGTTTGTAATGTCAAATGCACGCAATCAACTGTCATACAGAGGACCAACTCTTTTTAACATAATGTTTAAGTTTGTGCCTGACTTTAATGCTAGGATGACTCTAAGTAATTTCAAAATGAAAGCTAGGGATGTTTTAAAGCAAATCGAATCAACAGATAATTTTTTAATTGAGTGATGTAAATGCTGTTTTAATATCTATTTGTAGTTTTACATTTTAAATGTTTTAGTTTTTAGTTGTGTGTATATGTTATTAGTGCGTTCTGTTAGCACCAGAATATTGCGTTTCCGGCTACAAGCATGAAATTTGGTACACACGTTAACAAATATATAAGGTTCTTCGGGACCCAAGCTGTATCCAGATTATTTCGGCCGCCATCTTGGAAAATGTCGGCCGAATCCCAGTTTTTCTCTATTAACTCGAAAACGGTAAAAGATATCAAAAATATTTAAGTTACAAAAGTATTACTAGTTATATTAGGAACATGTTGTGTCTAAAACATTGTTTTGTTGGATCAAAACCAAAGCGGCCATCTTGGAGTAAATGATGGCACTGTTTTTCGTTTTCCCAAAAAAAGGGGCAATAGCTACATTTTGGATAACCAATGCCTACTAAAAGTACTATTATGAACTTCTATATTATGTTCTTCCAATTTTTGGAGAGTGAAACATAGATCCGCCATCTTGGAAAATGGCGACCGAATCCCAGTTTTCCTCTATTAACTCATAAACGGTAAGAGATATCAGAAACAGAAATGTTTAAAGTACAAAAGTATTACTAGTTATATAAGAAACATGTTTTGCCTGAAACATTTTTTTGTTGGATCAAAACCAAAGCGGCCATCTTGGAGTAAATGATGGCACTGTTTTTCGTTTTCCCCAAAAAAGAGGCAACAGCTACATTTCCGATAACCAATGCCTACTACAAGTACTATTATGAACTTCTTTATTATGTTATACTTATTTATGGACACAGATCCGCCATCTTGGAAAATGGCGGCCGAATCCCAATTTTCCTCTATTCACTCATAAACGGTAAGAGTTATTAAAAATGTTTAAATTATAAAAGTATTACCAGTTACATTAGGAACATGTTTTGTTTCAAACATGTTTTTGTAGAATCAAAACCAAAGCGGCCATCTTGGAGTAAATGACGTAAGGCCTACTGTTTTTGGTTTACCCAAAAATGTTGCAACAGTGTTACTTTTCTGAAAACCAATACCTACGGCAAGTATTATTATGAACTTATATACGTTCTACCAACTTGTGGAGAGTAGATCACTGAGCCGCCTTGTTGTAAAATATCGGCTGAAACCCAGATTGACTCTTATAACTCGGAAACAGTAAAATATATAAAACATGTGGAAGTAACAAAAGTGTTAAGCGTAACAAGACGAAAATTTTTTGTTTCGAACAGCAAGTGATAAGGTGTCAGTTAAAAGGGTTTACAGCTTTACAAGCTCCAGAAACAGAATACGCAGGACTTCTCTGTAGAGAGCAATGATTGAAGCGTCTAGAGACTTCTGAGAGAGAAAAGGCGAGCTAGGCGTCCCCAACCCAGGGCTGAACCGTTCAGGGCCCGGGCCCCCTACTTGAGGCAGGGACAATCCCCTAAACCCGCCTCATCTTCGCAAATGGGAGCACTGTCAATCACACGTACACAAAGCAGTGCACTCCAAATTGAAACGCTGGCACTTGCAGTTTCTAACACACATTGTTTTAAACAAGTACAAGTGGCAACTCTCAAGACTCGAGCAGCGGGGCTGGAGGCCCGGCTTCTCTCAGACCAAGGAACTCCGACTGGGCTGTTACCGATCCGTAGAGAAGATAGGGGATGATTACCAGTGGCGTAGCGCAGAAGTCGGGGGCCCCCCCGCGACATTGGCCATTGGACATGGTAGGATCAAGCACGGGGGGTATGGGGGGCGGAGCCCATGAAAAGCGCCGCAGGCGAAAAATTTTGAAAGCACGTTTTTAGAGTGCATTTGGTGCGTTTTAGGAAAAAGTGGTGGGCTGAATGTAATACCGAAACAATGTAGTTTGTGTACGTCAATTTGTTTTGTCGTCATGTCGAGTTACAATTCACAGCATACGTTGCAACATATTAACGTTTGATCTTATTTTCAACCCCCCCCTCCCATATCCACCACTTCCACGCGACGTAATAATAATGTATACATTTATCTACTAAAACCATAATAACATATTATTATATCATCAACAACAACAACAACAAGTATGATAAGTTTTAAGTATTGATAAATCAAATAACCTACGTTTTGATCCTCCAACTGCAATTCTGGAACGTTTCCTAGCCGTTTAGGCTTTTAGTGTATTATTGTCTGGCAAATCGAGCTTTTCGGCGTGCGTTAGCGTCCGCGAACTCGTCGAACAATGTATCTATGATTAACTTTCGTGTTCTTTCACCCTCGATACTAAGCAATGCCAAACCACTGAGTCGATTCTCACTCATTGAGCTTCGCAAATAGTTTTAAATTAATTTTAATTTAGAAAAAGATCTTTCGGCACCCGCTGCAGTCACGGGCACTTTTATAAGTTCTACCACTCATTGTAAATAATATATTTATATTAACAAATAACATAGTAACAGAATAATAAAATAGAAACACTAACATAACACTTCGTGACTCCACACAGAAGAGAACATTCAACACATATTCACAAAACTACTACGATTTCACTCAATTCACAATAAGAACGTAAACTTTGCGCACTGTTATCAACACATCCGATCCAGCACCATATTTGACACCACTTTATTAATCGCATCACCTACTGTCTCACTCCCACGCTGAGATATGCCTCTATCAGTGAGGGAGTCCGAGAGAAAACTGACCTCTGAAATAATTTTGTGTAAAGGGTGGAAACTAGCTACAAAACAAAGTCTATTGTTAGTGGGGGTAGAGTAAAATTTAAGGTTCATTGGCATTTTCGGTGACATCAGACGGTTAGTTTTACAACACAAGTGCATTTCGCTAACCCATACATCCGGTATAAAATCGTGAACGATCCCAAAAATTTTGAAAATTTTGCGAATTTTGTAATTTTATTTAAAATACATTTTAATTGATTTGTTGTCTTATTTGAAATTTTCATAATATACGATCCATATCATCGGGGGCCCCCGCTTCGCGGGGGCCCCCCCGCCTTGCGGGGTTTGCGGGGCCTTCCGCTACGAGAACTGATGATTACCATACTTTGGTTTAGCCCGTTGCCCCTTCAGGCGGCATGTCGTACTTTCGCAAAGCCAAGACTACACACGTAGTAGTTAGACATGTTTTATCTCTAATAAAAGTGGTTCCTCAATTTTATATCTGAATTTACTTGCTTTATCTATTCTCGATTACCCACATGTGTTTCCCACAAGAATCCAACCAGTGACATAGACGGTCAGCTACGCACTTTTGTGGTCTCACTCGGCCGGACCAACCGAGAGTAGGCTAAAAAAATTTGTAATTTTTACCTGATTACAGCAAAGGCAATCTGGAAATCGAAATCGGTAGCTTTCACTTTTTATAGCCAAAAAACGGCAAAAAACGGGAAATTTATTAAGTACAAGACCAATTGAGTGATTGCGCTGGGGAAGGTGGAAAAAAATCCGATATTTTTTAGAAATAAAGAAACAATAATGCGAACATGACAGTTTGTAGCGTTTGGCGTTGAGATCCTAAAAAAGGATAAAAAATTGCACAATTTATTAAATAGCCTAACTGACCAGTAATAATGAAAGAGGCAAGCTAATTTGATTTTAAGCATAATGTAAATGAAATAATGTGAAACTCAATATATGTACCTTTAAACATTACCGGCAGATGAAAAAGGGTACCAAAAAGGCACCGCTGTCTTTTAGATCGCTTGAGTGACTTTCTGGGAGAGAGGGCAACAAATGCGATTAATGGCATCGTGCTAACTTCTAAACCATAAACGTTTACCTTTCAGATACTAAAGGGAAAAAATGGTCAAAATAACCGGGGGGTGGGGGGTGGGGGGCGGGGGGGGGGGGGGTTGGTTATAAGATTATTAGTGTAAGTATTTTTACCAAAATAGAATAAACCCAAACGCAGTTGGAAACGGGCATAAAAGATGTCACAAAATTGTTGGTATTATTTCAAGTGCTTGAAGAACGGCAACAAAGTCACATTTAATTAAATGTTAATACTATTTGTAGGAACCAATAATTGGGTAGGAAGTATCATTGCCCATTGGACAAGATTATGAACGCCGTTGGTCAATATTTATGTGAGTTTTATTTACACGAAAACGAAAAAATCCAAATAGGCTAAATGTTTCCAATTATTAAAAAGATCAAATACAAGGAAAAATAATATATGGACGGGATGTGTTCCATCAAATAGACAGTTTTTGTGTAGCGTAGTGTGTAAAACACCAATGTTTGGTATTTGCATTTCTATGCCCTGGCCATGTGTTTGTGTAAACTTGTTGAAAAAGTCATTGTAAACCTACGAGTACGAATTGTATCAAATTATGTAGATGTTAGCTCATGATTTTATACATTATTATACAAGTAAATGAAACATCAATGTAAATACAATCAAAACACACATGTGAGATGACAAATTGTACCTTATTGTGTCCAACTCCGCTGTAAACACGAAACACATTTTCGGTGACTTTTGGAGCCATCCTAGCAACGAAGGACTCAATAAATTCAAAGATGTTCTGAATCACCCTTGTTGATTCTGATAGTTACCCGCAGGTGTTCGCACTTTCCAACCAATGATTCACATTTTAATTTTTAAATATCGATCTTTAGTTGTTATCGCTCACTCGTCAATGGGGTTCGGAGCCTATAGGGTTAAGACATTCGCTTTAAATTAAAATCCTTCGCTAAAAATCAGTCATGTTACTGAGGGGAAGTACTCTATAGATATGAAGTTTGTATTCTTTATTTAAACTAGTGTATCCTCTTCGCCGTCTTGTTAAATATTTTCGTGCTTTGAGAATCACTAGAACAGAAACACATTCACATATAGTCGCATTGGTAACGCAAGAACTATATTTCATTTAAATATATTATATCAAGTATATAAGGGCTTAAATATTATATATGTATATACCTTGGAAATTGAGGTCACTTTCCTCATTGCAGTATAGTCGTTTTCCTCTATTAGTGGTAGCAAGTTCTTGCACCTCTTTGCATTGGTCTTCACAGTAACACAAGTCTGTACATCTAAGCTTTAGATCACTGCACTAGCACTTGTCTGTGGAACAGTGTTTGCATTTGCGCGATATCAATTCCAATAGTTCATCAGGGGCTGGTTTTGTCACAAGCCATCGGATAGCATTATTGAACCATTTTAGGCACCAGCCATAATCAAATGGGAGTGGGTGATACTTAAAGATTGAGAGGTGAGAGAATTGAGAGAATTTGTTACCCAGCGTTATCATTCTACTGGTCTTTTATAATCTACATATCACATTTCTTGCTGAAAACCAAATACTTTTGATTTCAACTTTCACAATATTTGTTTAGTATTCTGCTTTAAGTATGAAATATATGTTGTCATCTCTCTCATGAAATGTTATCGGTTACTTAGAGTTTATCGGTAACTTGGACTTCATATTAAATTGTCCCTTTATGCCCCTCCCCCCCTTTTTTTACATAATGCCCAACGCTATTATTTAAAATTTTCGGATTACATTTTCTTCACGAACGATCTCTTAAGATTTCAAATTTTTGCCGCACTTACTAGCATTATCATTAGTTGGTAATGTAATCCATAAATTGCCCTTTTTTGTCGTTATTTGTATATAAAAAGTGAAAGCTACCGATTTCAATTCCCGCATTGTCTTCAATGCAATCTGGTAAAAATTACGATTGTTTGAGCCCACTCGCGGAGTGTTTGTCCGAGTGAGACTATTGTCTTGAATTTTGGAGCAAAGGTGACAGGCTACTGGCTTATATGCCTTCTTTTGTAACCTTTTGCTCTAAAGACCAAGCAAAGCACTGCTGATTTTGACGGTCGCTTTATTTGTTCTGAATTCGTTCTAAAATATCGAGTTCGTGTCACCAGTCTCAGTATAATCGGTTGATAGGTCTTCTATATGATACATTGGTGCCCTGTTTTTTACTGTTTCTTGGTTTTAGTCAGAGATTCAGTGATATCATAACAGTGTAAGTCATCTAATTCTCATAAACGCCGGCCCTCTTTGCGACCTGAAGACAGTCGTAAGAAGCGTAACTCATCTAATTCTCATTCACGCTGGCCCCCTTTGCGACCTGAATACAGTCGTACGAAGCGTAACTCATCTAATTCTCACTCACGCCGGCCCCCTTTGCGACCTGAATACAGTCGTACGAAGCGTAACTCATCTAATTCTCATTCACGCCGGCCCCCTTTGCGACCTGAATACAGTCGTACGAAGCGTAACTCATCTAATTCTCACTCACGCCGGCCCCCTTTGCGACCTGAATACAGTCGTACGAAGCGTAACTCATCTAATTCTCACTCACGCCGGCCCTCTTTGCGACCTGAATACAGTCGTACGAAGCGTAACTCATCTAATTCTCACTCACGCCGGCCCCCTTTGGGACCTGAATACAGTCGTACGAAGCGTAACTCATCTAATTCTCACTCACGCCGGCCCCCTTTGCGACCTGAATACAGTCGTACGAAGCGTAACTCATCTAATTCTCACTCACGCCGGCCCCCTTTGCGACCTGAATACAGTCGTACGAAGCGTAACTCATCTAATTCTCACTCACGCCGGCCCCCTTTG
This sequence comes from Isoperla grammatica, assembly GCA_945910005.1. NCBI lineage: Eukaryota > Metazoa > Arthropoda > Insecta > Plecoptera > Perlodidae > Isoperla > Isoperla grammatica. Next base: position 45,073,849 of record OX246746.1, read on the forward strand.
CGACCTGAATACAGTCGTACGAAGCGTAACTCATCTAATTCTCACTCACGCCGGCCCTCTTTGCGACCTGAATACAGTCGTACGAAGCGTAACTCATCTAATTCTTACTCACGCCGGCCCCCTTTGCGACCTGAATACAGTCGTACGAAGCGTAACTCATCTAATTCTCACTCACGCCGGCCCTCTTTGCGACCTGAATACAGTCGTACGAAGCGTAACTCATCTAATTCTCATTCACGCCGGCCCCCTTTGCGACCTGAATACAGTCGTAAGAAGTGTAACTCATCTAATTCTCACTCACGCCGGCCCCCTTTGCGACCTGAATACAGTCGTAAGAAGTGCAACTCATCTAATTCTCACTCACGCCGGCCCCCTTTGCGACCTGAATACAGTCGTACGAAGCGTAACTCATCTAATTCTCACTCACGCCGGCCCCCTTTGCGACCTGAAGACAGTCGTAAGAAGTGCAACTCATCTAATTCTCACTCACGCCGGCCCCCTTTGCGACCTGAATACAGTCGTACGAAGCGTAACTCATCTAATTCTCACTCACGCCGGCCCCCTTTGCGACCTGAAGACAGTCGTAAGAAGTGCAACTCATCTAATTCTCATTCACGCCGGCTCTCTTTGCGACCTGAAGACAGTCGTAAGAAGTGCAACTCATCTAATTCTCATTCACGCCGGCTCTCTTTGCGACCTGAAGACAGTCGTAAGAAGTGTAACTCATCTAATTCTCATTCACGCCGGCCCCCTTTGCGACCTGAATACAGTCGTAAGAAGCGTAACTCATCTAATTCTCATTCACGCCGGCCCCCTTTGCGACCTGAAGACAGTCGTACGAAGCGTAACTCATCTAATTCTCACTCACGCCGGCCCCCTTTGCGACCTGAATACAGTCGTACGAAGCGTAACTCATCTAATTCTCACTCACGCCGGCCCCCCATGCGACCTGAATACAGTCGTACGAAGCGTAACTCATCTAATTCTCACTCACGCCGGCCCTCTTTGCGACCTGAAGACAGTCGTACGAAGCGTAACTCATCTAATTCTCATTCACGCCGGCTCTCTTTGCGACCTGAAGACAGTCGTAAGAAGTGCAACTCATCTAATTCTCATTCACGCCGGCCCCCTTTGCGACCTGAAGACAGTCGTACGAAGCGTAACTCATCTAATTCTCACTCACGCCGGCCCCCTTTGCGACCTGAATACAGTCGTACGAAGCGTAACTCATCTAATTCTCACTCACGCCGGCCCCCCATGCGACCTGAATACAGTCGTACGAAGCGTAACTCATCTAATTCTCACTCACGCCGGCTCTCTTTGCGACCTGAATACAGTCGTAAGAAGTGCAACTCATCTAATTCTCATTCACGCCGGCTCTCTTTGCGACCTGAAGACAGTCGTAAGAAGTGCAACTCATCTAATTCTCATTCACGCCGGCCCCCTTTGCGACCTGAATACAGTCGTACGAAGCGTAACTCATCTAATTCTCACTCACGCCGGCCCCCTTTGCGACCTGAATACAGTCGTACGAAGCGTAACTCATCTAATTCTCACTCACGCCGGCCCCCTTTGCGACCTGAAGACAGTCGTAAGAAGCGTAACTCATCTAATTCTCATTCACGCCGGCCCCCTTTGCGACCTGAATACAGTCGTACGAAGCGTAACTCATCTAATTCTCACTCACGCCGGCCCCCTTTGCGACCTGAATACAGTCGTACGAAGCGTAACCCATCTAATTCTCACTCACGCCGGCCCCCTTTGCGACCTGAATACAGTCGTACGAAGCGTAACTCATCTAATTCTCACTCACGCCGGCCCTCTTTGCGACCTGAAGACAGTCGTAAGAAGTGCAACTCATCTAATTCTCATTCACGCCGGCTCTCTTTGCGACCTGAAGACAGTCGTAAGAAGTGCAACTCATCTAATTCTCACTCACGCCGGCCCCCTTTGCGACCTGAATACAGTCGTACGAAGCGTAACTCATCTAATTCTCACTCACGCCGGCCCCCTTTGCGACCTGAATACAGTCGTACGAAGCGAAACTCATCTAATTCTCACTCACGCCGGCCCCCTTTGCGACCTGAATACAGTCGTACGAAGCGTAACTCATCTAATTCTCACTCACGCCGGCCCCCTTTGCGACCTGAATACAGTCGTACGAAGCGTAACTCATCTAATTCTCACTCACGCCGGCCCCCTTTGCGACCTGAATACAGTCGTACGAAGCGTAACTCATCTAATTCTCACTCACGCCGGCCCCCTTTGCGACCTGAAGACAGTCGTAAGAAGTGCAACTCATCTAATTCTCATTCACGCCGGCTCTCTTTGCGACCTGAAGACAGTCGTAAGAAGTGCAACTCATCTAATTCTCATTCACGCCGGCCCCCTTTGCGACCTGAAGACAGTCGTACGAAGTGCAACTCATCTAATTCTCACTCACGCCGGCTCTCTTTGCGACCTGAAGACAGTCGTAAGAAGTGTAACTCATCTAATTCTCATTCACGCCGGCCCCCTTTGCGACCTGAAGACAGTCGTAAGAAGTGCAACTCATCTAATTCTCATTCACGCCGGCTCTCTTTGCGACCTGAAGACAGTCGTAAGAAGTGCAACTCATCTAATTCTCATTCACGCCGGCCCCCTTTGCGACCTGAATACAGTCGTAAGAAGTGCAACTCATCTAATTCTCACTCACGCCGGCCCTCTTTGCGACCTGAATACAGTCGTACGAAGCGTAACCCATCTAATTCTCACTCACGCCGGCCCCCTTTGCGACCTGAATACAGTCGTACGAAGCGTAACTCATCTAATTCTCATTCACGCCGGCCCCCTTTGCGACCTGAATACAGTCGTACGAAGCGTAACTCATCTAATTCTCACTCACGCCGGCCCCCTTTGCGACCTGAATACAGTCGTACGAAGCGTAACTCATCTAATTCTCATTCACGCCGGCCCCCTTTGCGACCTGAATACAGTCGTACGAAGCGTAACTCATCTAATTCTCATTCACGCCGGCCCCCTTTGCGACCTGAATACAGTCGTACGAAGCGTAACTCATCTAATTCTCATTCACGCCGGCCCCCTTTGCGACCTGAATACAGTCGTACGAAGCGTAACTCATCTAATTCTCACTCACGCCGGCCCCCTTTGCGACCTGAATACAGTCGTACGAAGCGTAACTCATCTAATTCTCACTCACGCCGGCCCCCTTTGCGACCTGAATACAGTCGTACGAAGCGTAACTCATCTAATTCTCACTCACGCCGGCCCCCTTTGCGACCTGAATACAGTCGTACGAAGTGCAACTCATCTAATTCTCACTCACGCCGGCTCTCTTTGCGACCTGAAGACAGTCGTAAGAAGTGTAACTCATCTAATTCTCACTCACGCCGGCCCCCTTTGCGACCTGAATACAGTCGTACGAAGCGTAACCCATCTAATTCTCACTCACGCCGGCCCCCTTTGCGACCTGAATACAGTCGTACGAAGCGTAACTCATCTAATTCTCATTCACGCCGGCCCCCTTTGCGACCTGAATACAGTCGTACGAAGCGTAACTCATCTAATTCTCATTCACGCCGGCCCCCTTTGCGACCTGAATACAGTCGTACGAAGTGCAACTCATCTAATTCTCACTCACGCCGGCTCTCTTTGCGACCTGAAGACAGTCGTAAGAAGTGTAACTCATCTAATTCTCACTCACGCCGGCCCCCTTTGCGACCTGAATACAGTCGTACGAAGCGTAACCCATCTAATTCTCATTCACGCCGGCCCTCTTTGCGACCTGAATACAGTCGTACGAAGCGTAACCCATCTAATTCTCACTCACGCCGGCCCCCTTTGCGACCTGAATACAGTCGTACGAAGCGTAACTCATCTAATTCTCATTCACGCCGGCCCCCTTTGCGACCTGAATACAGTCGTACGAAGCGTAACTCATCTAATTCTCACTCACGCCGGCCCCCTTTGCGACCTGAAGACAGTCGTAAGAAGTGCAACTCATCTAATTCTCATTCACGCCGGCTCTCTTTGCGACCTGAAGACAGTCGTAAGAAGTGCAACTCATCTAATTCTCATTCACGCCGGCCCTCTTTGCGACCTGAATACAGTCGTAAGAAGTGCAACTCATCTAATTCTCACTCACGCCGGCTCTCTTTGCGACCTGAAGACAGTCGTAAGAAGTGTAACTCATCTAATTCTCATTCACGCCGGCCCCCTTTGCGACCTGAATACAGTCGTACGAAGTGCAACTCATCTAATTCTCACTCACGCCGGCCCCCTTTGCGACCTGAATACAGTCGTAAGAAGCGTAACTCATCTAATTCTCATTCACGCCGGCCCCCTTTGCGACCTGAATACAGTCGTACGAAGCGTAACTCATCTAATTCTCACTCACGCCGGCCCCCTTTGCGACCTGAATACAGTCGTACGAAGCGTAACTCATCTAATTCTCATTCACGCCGGCCCCCTTTGCGACCTGAATACAGTCGTACGAAGCGTAACTCATCTAATTCTCACTCACGCCGGCCCCCTTTGCGACCTGAATACAGTCGTACGAAGCGTAACTCATCTAATTCTCATTCACGCCGGCCCCCTTTGCGACCTGAATACAGTCGTACGAAGCGTAACTCATCTAATTCTCACTCACGCCGGCCCCCTTTGCGACCTGAAGACAGTCGTACGAAGCGTAACTCATCTAATTCTCACTCACGCCGGCCCCCTTTGCGACCTGAATACAGTCGTACGAAGCGTAACTCATCTAATTCTCACTCACGCCGGCCCCCTTTGCGACCTGAATACAGTCGTACGAAGCGTAACTCATCTAATTCTCACTCACGCCGGCCCCCTTTGCGACCTGAATACAGTCGTACGAAGCGTAACTCATCTAATTCTCACTCACGCCGGCCCCCCATGCGACCTGAAGACAGTCGTACGAAGCGTAACTCATCTAATTCTCACTCACGCCGGCCCCCTTTGCGACCTGAAGACAGTCGTACGAAGCGTAACTCATCTAATTCTCATTCACGCCGGCCCCCCATGCGACCTGAATACAGTCGTAAGAAGTGCAACTCATCTAATTCTCATTCACGCCGGCCCTCTTTGCGACCTGAAGACAGTCGTAAGAAGTGCAACTCATCTAATTCTCATTCACGCCGGCTCTCTTTGCGACCTGAAGACAGTCGTAAGAAGTGCAACTCATCTAATTCTCATTCACGCCGGCTCTCTTTGCGACCTGAAGACAGTCGTAAGAAGTGTAACTCATCTAATTCTCATTCACGCCGGCCCCCCATGCGACCTGAATACAGTCGTAAGAAGTGCAACTCATCTAATTCTCATTCACGCCGGCCCTCTTTGCGACCTGAAGACAGTCGTAAGAAGTGCAACTCATCTAATTCTCATTCACGCCGGCTCTCTTTGCGACCTGAAGACAGTCGTAAGAAGTGCAACTCATCTAATTCTCATTCACGCCGGCTCTCTTTGCGACCTGAAGACAGTCGTAAGAAGTGTAACTCATCTAATTCTCATTCACGCCGGCCCCCCATGCGACCTGAATACAGTCGTAAGAAGTGTAACTCATCTAATTCTCACTCACGCCGGCCCCCCATGCGACCTGAATACAGTCGTACGAAGTGTAACTCATCTAATTCTCATTCACGCCGGCCCACTTTGCGACCTGAAGACAGTCGTAAGAAGTGTAACTCATCTAATTCTCATTCACGCCGGCCCCCTTTGCGACCTGAATACAGTCGTACGAAGCGTAACTCATCTAATTCTCATTCACGCCGGCCCCCTTTGCGACCTGAATACAGTCGTACGAAGCGTAACTCATCTAATTCTCATTCACGCCGGCCCCCTTTGCGACCTGAATACAGTCGTACGAAGCGTAACTCATCTAATTCTCACTCACGCCGGCCCCCTTTGCGACCTGAATACAGTCGTACGAAGCGTAACTCATCTAATTCTCATTCACGCCGGCCCCCTTTGCGACCTGAATACAGTCGTACGAAGCGTAACTCATCTAATTCTCACTCACGCCGGCCCCCTTTGCGACCTGAATACAGTCGTACGAAGCGTAACTCATCTAATTCTCATTCACGCCGGCCCTCTTTGCGACCTGAATACAGTCGTACGAAGCGTAACTCATCTAATTCTCACTCACGCCGGCCCCCTTTGCGACCTGAATACAGTCGTACGAAGCGTAACTCATCTAATTCTCATTCACGCCGGCTCTCTTTGCGACCTGAAGACAGTCGTAAGAAGTGTAACTCATCTAATTCTCATTCACGCCGGCCCCCTTTGCGACCTGAATACAGTCGTACGAAGCGTAACTCATCTAATTCTCACTTACGCCGGCCCCCTTTGCGACCTGAAGACAGTTGTACGAAGCGTAACTCATCTAATTCTCACTCACGCCGGCCCCCTTTGCGACCTGAAGACAGTCGTAAGAAGTGCAACTCATCTAATTCTCATTCACGCCAGCTCTCTTTGCGACCTGAAGACAGTCGTAAGAAGTGTAACTCATCTAATTCTCATTCACGCCGGCCCTCTTTGCGACCTGAAGACAGTCGTAAGAAGTGCAACTCATCTAATTCTCATTCACGCCGGCTCTCTTTGCGACCTGAAGACAGTCGTAAGAAGTGCAACTCATCTAATTCTCATTCACGCCGGCTCTCTTTGCGACCTGAAGACAGTCGTAAGAAGTGTAACTCATCTAATTCTCATTCACGCCGGCTCTCTTTGCGACCTGAAGACAGTCGTAAGAAGTGCAACTCATCTAATTCTCATTCACGCCGGCTCTCTTTGCGACCTGAAGACAGTCGTAAGAAGTGTAACTCATCTAATTCTCATTCACGCCGGCCCTCTTTGCGACCTGAAGACAGTCGTAAGAAGTGCAACTCATCTAATTCTCATTCACGCCGGCTCTCTTTGCGACCTGAAGACAGTCGTAAGAAGTGTAACTCATCTAATTCTCACTCACGCCGGCCCTCTTTGCGACCTGAATACAGTCGTACGAAGCGTAACTCATCTAATTCTCACTCACGCCGGCCCCCTTTGCGACCTGAATACAGTCGTACGAAGCGTAACTCATCTAATTCTCACTCACGCCGGCCCCCTTTGCGACCTGAATACAGTCGTACGAAGCGTAACTCATCTAATTCTCACTCACGCCGGCCCTCTTTGCGACCTGAATACAGTCGTACGAAGCGTAACTCATCTAATTCTCACTCACGCCGGCCCCTTTGCGACCTGAATACAGTCGTACGAAGCGTAACTCATCTAATTCTCACTCACGCCGGCCCCCTTTGCGACCTGAATACAGTCTTACGAAGCGTAACTCATCTAATTCTCACTCACGCCGGCCCCCTTTGCGACCTGAATACAGTCGTACGAAGCGTAACTCATCTAATTCTCACTTACGCCGGCCCCCTTTGCGACCTGAATACAGTCGTACGAAGCGTAACTCATCTAATTCTCACTCACGCCGGCCCCCTTTGCGACCTGAATACAGTCGTACGAAGCGTAACTCATCTAATTCTCACTCACGCCGGCCCCCTTTGCGACCTGAATACAGTCGTACGAAGCGTAACTCATCTAATTCTCACTCACGCCGGCCCCCTTTGCGACCTGAAGACAGTCGTAAGAAATGTAACTCATCTAATTCTCATTCACGCCGGCCCACTTTGCGACCTACAGACAGTCGTAAGAAGTGTAACTCATCTAATTCTCATTCACGCCGGCCCTCTTTGCGACCTGAAGACAGTCGTAAGAAGTGTAACTCATCTAATTCTCATTCACGCCGGCCCTCTTTGCGACCTGAAGACAGTCGTAAGAAGTGCAACTCATCTAATTCTCATTCACGCCGGCTCTCTTTGCGACCTGAAGACAGTCGTAAGAAGTGTAACTCATCTAATTCTCATTCACGCCGGCCCCCCATGCGACCTGAAGACAGTCGTAAGAAGTGTAACTCATCTAATTCTCATTCACGCCGGCCCACTTTGCGACCTGAAGACAGTCGTAAGAAGTGCAACTCATCTAATTCTCATTCACGCCGGCTCTCTTTGCGACCTGAAGACAGTCGTAAGAAGTGCAACTCATCTAATTCTCATTCACGCCGGCCCTCTTTGCGACCTGAAGACAGTCGTAAGAAGTGCAACTCATCTAATTCTCATTCACGCCGGCTCTCTTTGCGACCTGAAGACAGTCGTAAGAAGTGCAACTCATCTAATTCTCATTCACGCCGGCTCTCTTTGCGACCTGAAGACAGTCGTAAGAAGTGTAACTCATCTAATTCTCATTCACGCCGGCCCTCTTTGCGACCTGAAGACAGTCGTAAGAAGTGCAACTCATCTAATTCTCATTCACGCCGGCTCTCTTTGCGACCTGAAGACAGTCGTAAGAAGTGTAACTCATCTAATTCTCATTCACGCCGGCCCCCCATGCGACCTGAAGACAGTCGTAAGAAGTGTAACTCATCTAATTCTCATTCACGCCGGCCCACTTTGCGACCTGAAGACAGTCGTAAGAAGTGTAACTCATCTAATTCTCATTCACGCCGGCCCTCTTTGCGACCTAAATACAGTCGTAAGAAGTGTAACTCATCTAATTCTCATTCACGCCGGCCCTCTTTGCGACCTGAATACAGTCGTAAGAAGCGTAACTCATCTAATTCTCACTCACGCCGGCCCCCTTTGCGACCTGAATACAGTCGTACGAAGCGTAACTCATCTAATTCTCACTCACGCCGGCCCCCTTTGCGACCTGAATACAGTCGTACGAAGCGTAACTCATCTATTTCTAATTCACGCCGGCCCCCTTTGCGACCTGAATACAGTCGTACGAAGCGTAACTCATCTAATTCTCACTTACGCCGGCCCCCTTTGCGACCTGAATACAGTCGTACGAAGTGTAACTCATCTAATTCTCATTCACGCCGGCTCTCTTTGCGACCTGAAGACAGTCGTAAGAAGTGTAACTCATCTAATTCTCATTCACGCCGGCCCTCTTTGCGACCTGAAGACAGTCGTAAGAAGTGCAACTCATCTAATTCTCATTCACGCCGGCTCTCTTTGCGACCTGAAGACAGTCGTAAGAAGTGCAACTCATCTAATTCTCATTCACGCCGGCTCTCTTTGCGACCTGAAGACAGTCGTAAGAAGTGTAACTCATCTAATTCTCATTCACGCCGGCTCTCTTTGCGACCTGAAGACAGTCGTAAGAAGTGCAACTCATCTAATTCTCATTCACGCCGGCTCTCTTTGCGACCTGAATACAGTCGTACGAAGTGTAACTCATCTAATTCTCATTCACGCCGGCTCTCTTTGCGACCTGAAGACAGTCGTAAGAAGTGCAACTCATCTAATTCTCATTCACGCCGGCTCTCTTTGCGACCTGAAGACAGTCGTAAGAAGTGCAACTCATCTAATTCTCATTCACGCCGGCTCTCTTTGCGACCTGAAGACAGTCGTAAGAAGTGTAACTCATCTAATTCTCATTCACGCCGGCTCTCTTTGCGACCTGAAGACAGTCGTAAGAAGTGCAACTCATCTAATTCTCATTCACGCCGGCTCTCTTTGCGACCTGAAGACAGTCGTAAGAAGTGTAACTCATCTAATTCTCATTCACGCCGGCCCTCTTTGCGACCTGAAGACAGTCGTAAGAAGTGCAACTCATCTAATTCTCATTCACGCCGGCTCTCTTTGCGACCTGAAGACAGTCGTACGAAGCGTAACTCATCTAATTCTCATTCACGCCGGCCCTCTTTGCGACCTGAAGACAGTCGTAAGAAGTGCAACTCATCTAATTCTCATTCACGCCGGCTCTCTTTGCGACCTGAAGACAGTCGTACGAAGCGTAACTCATCTAATTCTCATTCACGCCGGCCCTCTTTGCGACCTGAAGACAGTCGTAAGAAGTGCAACTCATCTAATTCTCATTCACGCCGGCTCTCTTTGCGACCTGAAGACAGTCGTAAGAAGTGTAACTCATCTAATTCTCATTCACGCCGGCCCTCTTTGCGACCTGAAGACAGTCGTAAGAAGTGCAACTCATCTAATTCTCATTCACGCCGGCTCTCTTTGCGACCTGAAGACAGTCGTAAGAAGTGTAACTCATCTAATTCTCATTCACGCCGGCCCTCTTTGCGACCTGAAGACAGTCGTAAGAAGTGCAACTCATCTAATTCTCATTCACGCCGGCTCTCTTTGCGACCTGAAGACAGTCGTACGAAGCGTAACTCATCTAATTCTCACTCACGCCGGCCCCCTTTGCGACCTGAATACAGTCGTACGAAGCGTAACTCATCTAATTCTCACTCACGCCGGCCCCCTTTGCGACCTGAAGACAGTCGTACGAAGCGTAACTCATCTAATTCTCATTCACGCCGGCCCCCTTTGCGACCTGAATACAGTCGTACGAAGCGTAACTCATCTAATTCTAATTCACGCCGGCCCTCTTTGCGACCTGAATACAGTCGTACGAAGCGTAACTCATCTAATTCTCACTCACGCCGGCCCCCTTTGCGACCTGAATACAGTCGTACGAAGCGTAACTCATCTAATTCTCACTCACGCCGGCCCCCTTTGCGACCTGAAGACAGTCGTACGAAGCGTAACTCATCTAATTCTCACTCACGCCGGCCCCCTTTGCGACCTGAATACAGTCGTACGAAGCGTAACTCATCTAATTCTCATTCACGCCGGCCCCCTTTGCGACCTGAATACAGTCGTACGAAGCGTAACTCATCTAATTCTCACTCACGCCGGCCCCCTTTGCGACCTGAATACAGTCGTACGAAGTGTAACTCATCTAATTCTCATTCACGCCGGCCCCCTTTGCGACCTGAATACAGTCGTACGAAGCGTAACTCATCTAATTCTCACTTACGCCGGCCCACTTTGCGACCTACAGACAGTCGTAAGAAGTGTAACTCATCTAATTCTCACTCACGCCGGCCCCCTTTGCGACCTGAAGACAGTCGTACGAAGCGTAACTCATCTAATTCTCACTCACGCCGGCCCCCTTTGCGACCTGAAGACAGTCGTAAGAAATGTAACTCATCTAATTCTCATTCACGCCGGCCCACTTTGCGACCTACAGACAGTCGTAAGAAGTGTAACTCATCTAATTCTCATTCACGCCGGCCCTCTTTGCGACCTGAAGACAGTCGTAAGAAGTGTAACTCATCTAATTCTCACTCACGCCGGCCCCCTTTGCGACCTGAATACAGTCGTACGAAGCGTAACTCATCTAATTCTCACTCACGCCGGCCCCCTTTGCGACCTGAATACAGTCGTACGAAGCGTAACTCATCTAATTCTCACTCACGCCGGCCCCCTTTGCGACCTGAATACAGTCATACGAAGCGTAACTCATCTAATTCTCACTCACGCCGGCCCCCTTTGCGACCTGAATACAGTCGTACGAAGCGTAACTCATCTAATTCTCACTCACGCCGGCCCCCTTTGCGACCTGAATACAGTCGTACGAAGCGTAACTCATCTAATTCTCACTCACGCCGGCCCCCTTTGCGACCTGAATACAGTCGTACGAAGCGTAACTCATCTAATTCTCATTCACGCCGGCCCCCTTTGCGACCTGAATACAGTCGTACGAAGCGTAACTCATCTAATTCTCACTCACGCCGGCCCCCTTTGCGACCTGAATACAGTCGTACGAAGCGTAACTCATCTAATTCTAATTCACGCCGGCCCCCTTTGCGACCTGAATACAGTCGTACGAAGCGTAACTCATCTAATTCTCACTCACGCCGGCCCCCTTTGCGACCTGAATACAGTCGTACGAAGCGTAACTCATCTAATTCTCACTCACGCCGGCCCCCTTTGCGACCTGAATACAGTCGTACGAAGCGTAACTCATCTAATTCTCACTCACGCCGGCCCCCTTTGCGACCTGAATACAGTCGTACGAAGCGTAACTCATCTAATTCTCACTCACGCCGGCCCCCTTTGCGACCTGAATACAGTCGTACGAAGCGTAACTCATCTAATTCTCACTCACGCCGGCCCCCTTTGCGACCTGAATACAGTCGTACGAAGTGTAACTCATCTAATTCTCATTCACGCCGGCCCCCTTTGCGACCTGAATACAGTCGTACGAAGCGTAACTCATCTAATTCTCACTTACGCCGGCCCCCTTTGCGACCTGAATACAGTCGTACGAAGCGTAACTCATCTAATTCTCACTCACGCCGGCCCCCTTTGCGACCTGAATACAGTCGTACGAAGCGTAACTCATCTAATTCTCACTCACGCCGGCCCCCTTTGCGACCTGAATACAGTCGTACGAAGTGTAACTCATCTAATTCTCATTCACGCCGGCCCCCTTTGCGACCTGAATACAGTCGTACGAAGTGTAACTCATCTAATTCTCACTCACGCCGGCCCACTTTGCGACCTGAATACAGTCGTACGAAGCGTAACTCATCTAATTCTCACTCACGCCGGCCCCCTTTGCGACCTGAATACAGTCGTACGAAGCGTAACTCATCTAATTCTCACTCACGCCGGCCCCCTTTGCGACCTGAATACAGTCGTACGAAGCGTAACTCATCTAATTCTCACTCACGCCGGCCCCCTTTGCGACCTGAATACAGTCGTACGAAGCGTAACTCATCTAATTCTAATTCACGCCGGCCCCCTTTGCGACCTGAATACAGTCGTACGAAGCGTAACTCATCTAATTCTCACTCACGCCGGCCCCCTTTGCGACCTGAATACAGTCGTACGAAGCGTAACTCATCTAATTCTCACTCACGCCGGCCCCCTTTGCGACCTGAATACAGTCGTACGAAGCGTAACTCATCTAATTCTCACTCACGCCGGCCCCCTTTGCGACCTGAATACAGTCGTACGAAGCGTAACTCATCTAATTCTCACTCACGCCGGCCCACTTTGCGACCTGAATACAGTCGTACGAAGCGTAACTCATCTAATTCTCACTCACGCCGGCCCCCTTTGCGACCTGAATACAGTCGTACGAAGCGTAACTCATCTAATTCTCACTCACGCCGGCCCCCTTTGCGACCTGAATACAGTCGTACGAAGCGTAACTCATCTAATTCTCACTCACGCCGGCCCACTTTGCGACCTGAATACAGTCGTACGAAGCGTAACTCATCTAATTCTCACTCACGCCGGCCCACTTTGCGACCTGAATACAGTCGTACGAAGCGTAACTCATCTAATTCTCACTCACGCCGGCCCCCTTTGCGACCTGAATACAGTCGTACGAAGCGTAACTCATCTAATTCTCACTCACGCCGGCCCTCTTTGCGACCTGAATACAGTCGTACGAAGCGTAACTCATCTAATTCTCATTCACGCCGGCCCCCTTTGCGACCTGAATACAGTCGTACGAAGCGTAACTCATCTAATTCTCATTCACGCCGGCCCCCTTTGCGACCTGAAGACAGTCGTACGAAGCGTAACTCATCTAATTCTCACTCACGCCGGCCCCCTTTGCGACCTGAATACAGTCGTACGAAGCGTAACTCATCTAATTCTCACTCACGCCGGCCCCCTTTGCGACCTGAATACAGTCGTACGAAGCGTAACTCATCTAATTCTCACTCACGCCGGCCCCCTTTGCGACCTGAATACAGTCGTATGAAGCGTAACTCATCTAATTCTCACTCACGCCGGCCCCCTTTGCGACCTGAAGACAGTCGTACGAAGCGTAACTCATCTAATTCTCACTCACGCCGGCCCCCCATGCGACCTGAATACAGTCGTACGAAGCGTAACTCATCTAATTCTCACTCACGCCGGCCCCCTTTGCGACCTGAATACAGTCGTACGAAGTGTAACTCATCTAATTCTCACTCACGCCGGCCCCCTTTGCGACCTGAATACAGTCGTACGAAGCGTAACTCATCTAATTCTCACTCACGCCGGCCCCCCATGCGACCTGAATACAGTCGTACGAAGCGTAACTCATCTAATTCTCACTCACGCCGGCCCCCTTTGCGACCTGAATACAGTCGTAAGAAGTGTAACTCATCTAATTCTCATTCACGCCGGCCCTCTTTGCGACCTGAATACAGTCGTAAGAAGCGTAACTCATCTAATTCTCACTCACGCCGGCCCCCCATGCGACCTGAATACAGTCGTACGAAGCGTAACTCATCTAATTCTCACTCACGCCGGCCCCCTTTGCGACCTGAATACAGTCGTAAGAAGTGTAACTCATCTAATTCTCATTCACGCCGGCCCTCTTTGCGACCTGAATACAGTCGTACGAAGCGTAACTCATCTAATTCTCACTCACGCCGGCCCCCCATGCGACCTGAATACAGTCGTACGAAGCGTAACTCATCTAATTCTCACTCACGCCGGCCCCCTTTGCGACCTGAATACAGTCGTAAGAAGTGTAACTCATCTAATTCTCATTCACGCCGGCCCTCTTTGCGACCTGAATACAGTCGTACGAAGCGTAACTCATCTAATTCTCACTCACGCCGGCCCCCTTTGCGACCTGAATACAGTCGTACGAAGCGTAACTCATCTAATTCTCACTCACGCCGGCCCCCTTTGCGACCTGAATACAGTCGTACGAAGCGTAACTCATCTAATTCTCACTCACGCCGGCCCCCTTTGCGACCTGAATACAGTCGTAAGAAGTGTAACTCATCTAATTCTCATTCACGCCGGCCCCCTTTGCGACCTGAATACAGTCGTACGAAGCGTAACTCATCTAATTCTCACTCACGCCGGCCCCCCATGCGACCTGAATACAGTCGTACGAAGCGTAACTCATCTAATTCTCACTCACGCCGGCCCCCTTTGCGACCTGAATACAGTCGTAAGAAGTGTAACTCATCTAATTCTCATTCACGCCGGCCCTCTTTGCGACCTGAATACAGTCGTAAGAAGCGTAACTCATCTAATTCTCACTCACGCCGGCCCCCCATGCGACCTGAATACAGTCGTACGAAGCGTAACTCATCTAATTCTCACTCACGCCGGCCCCCTTTGCGACCTGAATACAGTCGTAAGAAGTGTAACTCATCTAATTCTCATTCACGCCGGCCCTCTTTGCGACCTGAATACAGTCGTACGAAGCGTAACTCATCTAATTCTCACTCACGCCGGCCCCCCATGCGACCTGAATACAGTCGTACGAAGCGTAACTCATCTAATTCTCACTCACGCCGGCCCCCTTTGCGACCTGAATACAGTCGTAAGAAGTGTAACTCATCTAATTCTCATTCACGCCGGCCCTCTTTGCGACCTGAATACAGTCGTACGAAGCGTAACTCATCTAATTCTCACTCACGCCGGCCCTCTTTGCGACCTGAATACAGTCGTACGAAGCGTAACTCATCTAATTCTCATTCACGCCGGCCCTCTTTGCGACCTGAATACAGTCGTACGAAGCGTAACTCATCTAATTCTCACTCACGCCGGCCCCCTTTGCGACCTGAATACAGTCGTACGAAGCGTAACTCATCTAATTCTCATTCACGCCGGCCCCCTTTGCGACCTGAATACAGTCGTACGAAGCGTAACTCATCTAATTCTCACTCACGCCGGCCCCCTTTGCGACCTGAATACAGTCGTACGAAGCGTAACTCATCTAATTCTCATTCACGCCGGCCCCCTTTGCGACCTGAATACAGTCGTACGAAGCGTAACTCATCTAATTCTCACTCACGCCGGCCCCCTTTGCGACCTGAATACAGTCGTACGAAGCGTAACTCATCTAATTCTCATTCACGCCGGCCCCCTTTGCGACCTGAATACAGTCGTACGAAGCGTAACTCATCTAATTCTCACTCACGCCGGCCCCCTTTGCGACCTGAATACAGTCGTACGAAGCGTAACTCATCTAATTCTCATTCACGCCGGCCCCCTTTGCGACCTGAATACAGTCGTACGAAGCGTAACTCATCTAATTCTCACTCACGCCGGCCCCCTTTGCGACCTGAATACAGTCGTACGAAGCGTAACTCATCTAATTCTCACTCACGCCGGCCCCCTTTGCGACCTGAATACAGTCGTACGAAGCGTAACTCATCTAATTCTCACTCACGCCGGCCCCCTTTGCGACCTGAATACAGTCGTAAGAAGTGTAACTCATCTAATTCTCATTCACGCCGGCCCCCTTTGCGACCTGAATACAGTCGTACGAAGCGTAACTCATCTAATTCTCACTCACGCCGGCCCCCTTTGCGACCTGAATACAGTCGTACGAAGCGTAACTCATCTAATTCTCACTCACGCCGGCCCCCTTTGCGACCTGAATACAGTCGTACGAAGCGTAACTCATCTAATTCTCATTCACGCCGGCCCCCTTTGCGACCTGAATACAGTCGTACGAAGCGTAACTCATCTAATTCTCACTCACGCCGGCCCCCTTTGCGACCTGAATACAGTCGTAAGAAGCGTAACTTACTTATAGCTAATAAATAGTGTTAGTAACGAAGAAGTGGTCTGTGACGACACAGAACAGGTTGGAGAAACAATTGGTTGCTAGGTAGATTTATTGTTGTGCATTTCTTTGATTGGCGCACATTCAATCCGAAACAAAACACTTTGGAGTGACTATTTTTGTATTCGAAACTAACGTTTGTCAAAAAGCGGCGACAAAATTATGCGGTGCCGCGCGATATTTTACTTTCAAATGCTGCGTTCCGTCATTTGTTGAAAATGCTTTGCCCCTGGCATTCTCCAGCACGTTAAAGCATCTATCTATAAGCACGATATACTTACGGAACACTTCCAAGCATAGGCATGGCTGTTTAGGCCAATTAGGCACAAGGTCGTTTTGCCACGCCCACTACATTAGTTATCAAATAGTGTATTAAAATTGAAATGGTTGATAGTGGTGTAAGTCAAATCAATTAAACATACTTGGCTTTAATACATGTGCGAACATATGATTTTGGCGCAATTTTGCACTTAGGTTAAGCCCAAGGTTAGGTCCGTCTATAGAGCATTTTTAAAATGCCGCCAAAAACCACCACTTGTTCAAAATGCTCAAGTGAAAACGTTGGGCATATGCTCAGGAATCACGTTACGGAACGCTGGGTAAAGCCCATTCAATAGGTTTCAGTACGAGTCAAGCATGCTTTTAGCATTTCAACAGCTTTCGGGGGTAATTGAGGAGCGTTACTGATTCGTTTCGTACTCACTTTTTTTCTGTATTCCTTTGCAATATTGATCATGTGCGTAGTACATAATTGTTATTTCATGATTTATCTATAAGCTCAAGTGATTTTCAATACAGATAGTACCTTCTTTCATATTAAATTATCATTTTGAAGTTGCATCGATTTGACAACACAATCACGTTAAATATGGCAATATGGCGGACGTGCGAGGGCGCAGCTTTTCGGAGCACACAGGAAGTGTGAAGACCTAGACATCCCACGAAAGTTGGGACCGGTTAGGGGGTCAATTATATTATGTTGAATTGACTGGGCCTACGCCTAGGCCTAGCACCCTGACATCCCACGAAAGTTGGGACAGGTTAGGGGGTCAATTATATTATGTTAAATTGACTAGGCCTACTACGCCTAGGCCTAGCTGCCTGACATCCCACGAAAGTTGGGACAGGTTAGGGGGTAAATTATATTATGTTGAATTGACTGGGCCTACGCCTAGGCCTAGCACCCTGACATCCCACGAAAGTTGGGACAGGTTGTCAGGATGTCAGGAAGCTAGGCCTAGGCTTAGGCCCAGCCAATTCAACATAAAATAATTGACCCCCTAACCTGTCCCAACTTTCGTGGGATGTCAGGCAGCTAGGCCTAGGCGTAGTAGGCCTAGTCAATTTAACATAATATAATTGACCCCCTAACCTGTCCCAGCTTTCGTGGGATGTCAGGTAGCTAGGCCTTCACACTTCCTGTGTGCTCCGAACAGCTGCGCCCTCGCACGTACGCCATATCGTGTTTGTGTTGTCAAATCGATGCAACTTCAAAACGATAATTTAATATGAAAGAAGATACTATTTGTATTGAAAATCACTGTAGGTTACAGATAAATCATGAAATAACAATTAAGTACTACGCAAATGATCAATATCGCAAAGGAATACACAAAAAAGTGAGTACGAAACGCGAATCAGCAATTCTTCTCAATTACCCTTTTGGGACATACCCAAAACAGCGGTAAAATAAAAACTGCGATCGCAGTGTGATTTATTATGAAGTTTAAAAATCATATTCAATGAATGTCATCCCTGTTAGAAAATAATTTAAACTATCTGTTTTAAATTATGAACATGATTTATTGATATCAGAATACACACTAAAATGTACAAGAAGCCATAGAAACGTCATAACAAAGTCTTGGCTACTTGACAGCCTTCTATATGTAAACACTACACATTGGTGTCGCACACTATATCTAACACCCCCTCTCGACAGCGAATGTGTAATTCCCACTTTATCTAACACCCCCTCTCGACAGCGAATGTGTCATTCCCATCAGATGTCTCAATTTTTCAAATTGGGTTTTTGGAAGTGGTTTTGTGAAAAAGTCCGCTATCATGTTGTCACTTTCACAGTAGACAAGTTGAATCACTTCCCTGTCCACCAAATCTCGCAGATGATGATGACGTACATCAATATGCTTGGTACGACTCTTAATTTTCTCATTTAATGCCAATTTTATGCATCCCTGATTATCTTCGTACAACACTGTAGCCTTGTCTACTACTTGTCCAAAGTCTTGTAGCATTTGACGTAACCACACAAGTTCTTGACTAGCATATGACACCGACACGTACTCCGCTTCTGTAGATGACAGTGCAACTGACACCTGTTTCTTGCTGGACCAGGAAATTGGGCTATCATCCAGTTTAAAAAGATACCCACTTGTTGATTTGCGATCACTACTATCACCTGCCCAGTCTGCATCAGCATATCCTGTGAGTTTAAGCTCGCTTCCAGCTGAAAGTCTCAACTGCATTGTTATGGTATTCTTGAGATATCTCATCACCCTCTTCAAGGCGGTCCAATCTTTTTGTCGGGGTTTGCTTACTCGCCTGCATAAAAATCCCATTGCTGCAACTATGTCAGGTCTTGTTGTTGTAGCAATATACAGAAGAGAACCCACTGCTTGCCTGTACCTTTCATTATCTGGCAGAAGATCATCTTCATCTTGTAACTTGGTATATTCTGTATCCATTGGCGTAACTGTCCCTTTGGCTTGATCCATTCCATACATCTTTAAAATGGAATCAATTTTTGTATTTTGATTTAAAAGAAATGTACCATCTTCTTCTCTTTGTATCTGAATACCTAAGTAATAAGTGGCATTTCCCAGATCTTTTGTTTCAAAATGCCTGTTAAATTTTTCCTTCAATATTTCTATCTGAACTTCATCTTCATGCGCTATAAGCAGATCGTCAACGTATACTAATACGTACATAAACTTGTTATCTTGACACTTAGTATACAGACACTGATCAGCTTGGCTTCGCTTAAAACCATTTTCTTTTAGAACTTGATTCATTTTTAAATTCCAAGCTCTTGCTGCTTGTTTCAATCCATATATGGATTTTCTTAATTAAAAAACTAGATGTTCTTTTCCTTCCTCCGCGAATCCGATTGGTTGCTTTAAGTACAACTCTTCTTCAACATCACCATTGAGGAATGCCATCTTGATATCAAAATGCTTTACAGTAATTTTCTTAGTTGCTGCAATCGTTAGAAGAGTTCTAAAGGTGCTCTGTTTTACTACAGGTGCAAATGTAGCATTGTAGTCTTCTCCATATGTTTGTGAAAACCCTTTTGCAACTAATCTTGCTTTATACCGTTGTACTTTTCCTTGTGAGTCACATTTAGCTTTGAAACCCCATTTGCATCCAATGGCACGTTTTCCAGCTGGTAGATCTGTCAACTCCCATGTATTATTAGATACAAGAGAATGAAATTCTTCTTTGGTAGCATCAATCCACTTCTCTCTCTCTCTCTCTGATTCAGGTAGCCTCATCATATCTTTCCAAGATTCTGGTTCCGATTGTGGCTCTACGTGTGTGAAAGAAGACAGTTTTAGAGGTGGCACACCCTTGTTGACTATTGTGGATTTTCTTATTGGTTGATTTACTTTTTCAACTGACCGAGATTTCTCTTTTTCCGCTTCCGGTTCTTCAACTTGATTATTTGATGGTGCGATCTGTACTTGAAATCGCTGTTCCTCTACATGTCTTTCATGTTTGTCTTCTGGTGTTGATTCCATACTGTGAGCAATTTCTAATAATCCCACCTGATCCTCCTCAATTACCACAGTTCGACTAATAGTAATTTTGTTTGTTGCTGGATGTAGGATTCTGTAGCCTTTAGATGTGTCACAAAATTCCACCACAACCCCCGTTTGCGCATTTGGATCTAATTTTGTTCTCTTTTCCTTTGGGATATAAACATATGCATTACTTCCAAAGATTCGAATATGTTTGATCGTAGGCTCCTGTTCATTCCCCAGTTCATATGGGGTTACTTCTATTGCTTTGCTTGGCAATCGATTTTGCAAGTAACATGCCGTCACGACAGCCTCTTCCCAGTACTTTGTTGGAAGATTTGCATCTAATAGCATGCATTTAGACCTAGTTCACATTACTGACATATTACGAGGGTAGCTGAAATTACGTGGGTAATTACTGTGTGTGAACGCTTGAAAGTTGCTACGCTGGTACGAAATCTTACTCGGGTAATTTACGCGGGTAGCCAGGTTAACCATCGTAAAATTTTGTCGTGTGAACGCACAAAGTTGCCTACCCTGGTAATTGTATAACCTATTTTTTTCGGGATGGCCACAAACTACTCCAACGATGAGAGCTTGTGCCTCATACAAGTATTTGGACAGCCTGAAATGCAATTAGCATTCAAAAACAATAAAAGGGGACACAGCCATGTGTGGAAAAGTATTTCCGAACAGATGGGAGCCCTTGGTTACATACGTAGCCCACAACAGTGCAAAGACCGGTTCGGAAACCTCAAGAAAAAATACTTCACCATCAAACGAGAACAACGATCGGGCGATGCACCCCCCTCCTGGCCCTTTTGGGATGAATTGAACACCATCCTAGGGTGCAGACCAACAGCATCTCCCAAAGTTTTAGTCGATTCTTTGGAGTCTTCATCCACGTAAGTAGCCTATAGGCTAGGCCTAGGCCTTGGCCCTAGCCAATATTTTAATAACTTGCAGATCATATTCAATTGTGACAGACCTATGCCTAGGCCTAATCTGCAACCACTGTTAGTCAAAAGTCCTACATGGGCCTAGGCCTAGGACCAACACTGAAAACCACTTTGGTCTAGGCCAGAGTCATATGGTAGGCCTAGGCCTAGGCACACAAACTTTCAAACGTTTTGGCTTGTTTTGAAGTGTTTTGTATATGGTATGTAGGCATTACCTCTTGACTTTGACCTGCTACTATAGCCTTTAGTCAATCTATGCTGAATTTGATTCAGTGTCTGTGCGGTTTTAGAAGTGTAGAAGATGTCGATGACTCGAGTTGCAGCCGTAGCGAAACCCCGAGCTGCAGCCGTAGCGACACCCCGAGCTGCAGCCGCAGCGACACTCCGTCTCCATTGCCAAACACAGGTGCTATGGGGATCAAAAGGCCACAGACCAATCCAGCATCGTACCGGCGAACAAAGATGAAGGTGGTAGATTCGACATCATCTGTCATCAAGTATCTTCAAACGCTGGATGAGAAAGAGGACCGTTACCGGGAGGAGAGTTCGGAGCGGGACAATAAACTTATTTCCATTATGGAATCCATTTCAGAATCCATTCAAAAAATTGCCAATAAGCCAGAAGAGGTTGATAATAATATGGTTTATTATGTAAATGAGTAGGCTAGGATTGGCTAATAATTTGTAGAAGACGGATTCTGACGACTGACAACTAGGCCAAATTGTGTTGTTTAGAAGTGTTGTGCTATAGGCCTATTTGCGCTGTATCAATTGTGCGCAGTGCTTAATTGTCGCGCACATGCGCAGACTTACAATCAAACTGATTTGGCAACACTAGTTGGTCAATTTTAATGTCGTGTGAATCCTCTTAATAAGAAATCAATAAAAAATCTTGAGCCTACTTTAAACTTGTGTTTTTGTTTACAATTATTGTTTAACCAAAAAAAAACACACACGTTACCTATTTCACATGATGTACTCCAAATTGCAGTAAAAGCGTACCTAACATGTGGTACATTCCTTAAAGTAATTACACATAGGTAGTAATTACACGGCAAGACGATTCAGTCTGGTCGTTTTACGCAAAGCAAGGAATTTTCGGTAAATTTGTAACTGAGCGAGTTCATGCACTTAACATTGTATTTAGGCCTAGGCCTACTTGACTCTAGTTAAATGTTCATGGCAAATGGGATTTGTTGAATGATTTCAACCAAATAATTTCTCTTTTCTTGGCCATTCACTCCATCCCAATTGTAGTTTTGTACATTAGGTTGAGGATAAATAATATCAAATTGCTCAACATGCCCTAACCACTCTTGCCTAAATAGTTCGTTGGCATTTTCACATAAATTATGTTACATAACGCATGTTGCCACAATTTTGACAGTTTTTTCAAATGAAGTATCGCACCGTTTAAGCAAAACTCTCCACCGACCCTTTAATCTACCAAAAGCGCACTCGACGACCATGCGCGCTCTCGACAACCTGTAATTGAAGTGCGCCTAGTTTTGAGGTAAATTGTTTCCAATGAAAGGTTTCATCACAAATTGTGACAACGGGAAGGCCCCGTCACCAATAATGTGGTACTTCTTATCAAAAAGTCCTGCAGTTATACGTCTATTTAAACTGCATGTTTGGAAGACCGCAGCATCGTTGCATCTACCAGGTGAGCCTATATTTATATAGGTAAACCTACAAACAAATGTCTATAATTACACACAGAAAATGCATTTCAAAGAAAGCTTTTTATTATGCTTGATTCAAGTTCAAGTTCAAGTTTTTATTGGCATTGTACATGTACATGTTATTTGCAATGTATTGCATATATGTTAACATCAATAGAAGTGACATAGAACAGAAATACACTATTTTTAAGTTGTTGCATTTAGGTACGCACATAAGTAACATGACTTGTGCGTGTGTACCTAATGCCTGAATTTGGCCTACTTCTAATATAACTATGAACTAAACTAAAATAATACATGCTCAACATACTATGACATAATGGCGTTATTAAAGGTGTCTCTGGTAATAAACATTTGAATAGGATGTTGCTGTTACCATGTTGTGCTATAGTTGTATAATGTATAATAAAGTAATGAGAAATTATACTTCTTCTTCCTAAGAATATATATATATATATATATAAATATAAATAAGTAGCCTAAACTTAAGTCTAAATTTAAAGACAAGAAATTAAAAGACAGAGAACACAAAAACTATTACGTATAGCCTATTTGAAATTTTACTAACGAAAGGGGATATTTAAAGGGATTTATTCTACGGTACTAATTAGATTTAATTTGTATGTCGTGTTGTTTAAAATACTTTAGATTGATAATTTTCTTTTAATTTTCAATGTAGGCCTAGGCGTCTTGATCATAAAGTACCATATGAATAGGACTAGGCCTAGCCCAAGACCAAATTCAACCTTGATTTACCATAGGCCTAGGCTCAAACCATAGTTCTGTATTCAAGTGACTTGATTCTGTACAAGTTTAGTTAATACTTATGAGCTCACCTGTATTTAAAATCTACTGCAGCCATCATAATGGTCGAATGCCAACCTTTATAATTATAGTACTCTTCTCCATATTCCTCTGGAGTAATGATCGGAAGGTGGGTACCATCAATAGCACTCATTGTATTCGGGAATTGCCAGTTTTTTAAAAATCCCTGAGCCATTAATGCTTGCTCCTCCTCTGTTGATGGGAATTTGATGGTATTTTTGTAAACATCCCCCATTGCATCGCAAAATTCTTCGACAATATTACATACTGTAGACTTTCCAATGCCAAATGCGATTGCTACTACACCAAAATCAGACCCAGATTTAAGGTAAAAAATAGCCACAGCAACGCGTTTCCTCACATGTATTGGCTCTCGCATAGCAGTTCTACGTCTTGTTAATTGTAATTCGACGTTCGTACATATATTGTCGAAAGTACTTCTTGACATTCTAAACACCGATTGGAATTTATCGTCTGGCCAGTTAGGAACATCCTTCTCCCAGAAACTTTGATTTTTAACGAATGTCCAAGCACGTCTCCCTCTCCCTCGACGTTGTGCACATGAAACCATGTTTGCCAAAACAAATCTCCTTCGCTTTCTTATTTTGTCAATACTTTGGTTTAGCCGTTGTCTTTCTATAAACCACTGACCTACCACAGCTGTCAGCAATCCAATTAATGCAGTCAAATCCATATTACCCTGTGACATACGCTGTCAAATTGGCGGAGCGGAATTTGAAGGTTATGTTGACTGTTTATGTTAATCGCACCGCCTTCAAAATTCACCGTTCATGAGAACCTAGGTTTAGATGGCAGCACTAACCTAGGCGCTCCTGTTGAAAGGTAGATGAACTAATTTGGTACGATGGTAACTGTTGTGTCGTGTGAACGCTCATGACTTACCCTGGTATTATTACCCACGTATCAACTGCAGTAATGAGAACGAGGTCTTAGCTGCTTCCATTAGTGACCTGTTTTTGCGCTCTGCAACTCCATTTTGTTGAGGTGAGTATGGTACTGTTGTCTGAAATTGAATGCCCTCTTTGGCAAAAATGCTTCGAGTTTTCATTCCTGTATATTCGCCACCGTTGTCGGCACGAAACGTCTTAGGTTTTCTTCCAAACTTATTGGTTACCATAGCAATGTATTCTTCTATCTTAGCTGCAACTTCATCCTTGGTATGTAGAAGATACACTGTTGTATACCTCGAGTAATCATCTATGAACGTCAGAAAATATGTCTTCTTTCCAGGCGTTTCTATCTTCATTGGTCCACATACATCAGTGTAAATTAAGTCCAATGATTTTTTAGCCCGATTCACACTTACCTTAGGAAAAGCTTTCTTAGTCAATTTCCCCTTTATGCAACTAACACACTTCATGAGGTTATCACAATTGTCAATTTTAAAATCTACCACAAGATCATTGCATACCAAACTTTTAATAGCTTCCGGATGTCGATGTCCAAGTCGGCGATGCCACAAGTGGATGCAATTACTGTGCTGTTGTTTAGTTACATTTACCTTTTCCTTACATGACAACTTGAACAAATCATTGACAACATTTGCTCTTGCCACAATTTTATTGTTGTTCAGAATAATACATTCATCTTCTTTGAAAACAACAACGTACCCTAATTTAGTTAATTTCTGTACCGAAATCAAACTGTCTTGTAACTGTGGAGCATACATCACATTCTTGACAAGAACTCTTATTGTCTTTGTAGGAGATACAATGCAATTTAAATAACCTTCACCAACTCCTTCAGATAACATCTGCTGTCCATTGGCAGTGGTAATCTTATCTATCCTAGTATGATAAAATGTCGTGAAGAAACTTCTATCATTCGTCATATGACTAGTGGCTCCCGAGTCTATATATCACATATTATGCCATACTGACTCTGCAGAAGATCTAAAACACACCTCCTTATGATATACTCCCTCTTCATTATCCACTAGGCCTACACATTTTGCCTTTTGATAATCATTTTGTTTTTCATACTCTTGCATTTTCTTTGTCCATACTTTGCAATCTTTCTTTAAGTGTCCTACTTTCTTACATACAAAGCATTCACGAATCTCCTTACTGTCCTTTTTAAACAGCTTTCTTTTGTTATTAAACAGCTTTGACCTTAATGCTGATTCAAACTGTGAATCAACAGCTCCCGAGTTGTGGAACTTACGCTTGTATTCATCCATAAGCTTACCCTTCACATACTCTAATGTGAGCTCATCATCCGGCCTGGCATCTAATGCTGTTACAAGTGAATCATACTCATTTGGTAATCCACCTAATAATAGAGCTGCTACATGAAAATCTTTAATTTCTTCTCCAATTCCACGTAAATGCTCTACCATTTCCAAGGTTCCCCTGATGTAAACTTGCATCTCTTGGTCCCTTTCTAACTTTGTTTGATACAACTTCCGTAAAAAATATAATTTATTATTTAAATTTGCCCGTTCATGCATTTTTTGTAGCTCAAGCCACATGCCTCTGGCACTATTGCATTTACAAATGTGGATGATTTGGTTACTATCAACACTCAAGGAAATTGTAGTCTTTGCTTTTTCATCTTTTTCAGACCAATTGGCAGGTAACTCATCTGGTTTATCATTACTGACAACTAACCACGTACCTTCTCTGATTAGCAGCATCTTCATTATAAACTTCTTTGTCTGGTAGCTACCATCATTCAGCTTTGCAACTGAAAACATCCTTTCTTCTGACATTATGTCCACTTGTTTTTGAAATGTCAAAAAAACAAACTTTACTTTAAAACTTTACTTTAGTTACACTGCACTGCAATAGTTTCTTCAAATTAGCAGAACATCCTGGGCCCATAACCTGTTAGAAAATAATTTAAACTATCTGTTTTTAATTATAAACATGATTTATTGAAATCAGAAAACACAATAAAATGTACAAGAAGCCATAGAAACGTCAAAACAAAGTATTGGCTACTTGACAGCCGTCTATATGTAAACACTACACATTGGTGTCGCACACTATATCTAACAATCCCATGACGATCTATTACATGCTTTTCATTTAATTTGTTTGCTTGTTTGTTTCATATTTGGATGATTTCCAAAGACTTCGATATTTTCGACACGTAAGCGCACCGCTTGACAGGCGCACCGCTCGATAGGTGAGTCTGGCGGTATTTCATTGTACTACCATAGCGGCCGTAGTGCTGTGGTTATTTGGAAACACGGTAGAGAGCATCACCGGTACTCGTATGCATTGTGGGTACCGGTAGGTTAGCCATCTTGTTCAAGGCAACGAAGTGGAGGAAGCGGTAGTTCCGACTGACTGAATTCTATTCTTTAAATATCATGTTTAATGTAAGAAAATACTAATTCGTGTGTTAAGATAAGTTTAAGAAGTGCACAGTGAAGTGATAGTGAAACATAATTGGTTGATATTACCCAAGATGGGTCTTTTAGAAATGATTATTCATGAACTCGATCGTTCGCACCTTCAAGCAGCAGGAATATAGGCCTAGGCCCTACGCCGTGGTCTAGGCTAGTGTGCATCACCACTTCATCCAGATCCAGAAAAAGTTAAGTCTCTGTTATGTATTAGGCCTGCACTGCCTTCTGTAGTGTCCATAGCTGAGTAGCATGTGGAGTGGGCGGTGATCAGGAACCGGATGTGGGGACCGGGAGGTGAGTAATGGTGGTTGCTCTGAGAACATGTAGTCTGTTGCTAGTGTCTATTAAAGACTGATTATAACGAAATATCACTGAGTTATCACTGTACCTTCACTGTACCTTGTCCCGGACATAACAAGAACTTTTGGCGACGAGGATGAACGAGATTTAAACTAGTTTTGCGACCTTTTTGGTTACTTTTGTGTTTTCACGCCATGTGCTCGCGCTCTCTTGAGGTTCCACGCCTAGGCTAGCCACGCTAGGCCTAGACGCTTCTACCATGGCTGACGCTATTACGACCGTCGTAGTAGGCACAATTGGATCCGTTCCAACGTTCGAGTCCGGCCATGCCGAAGACTGGAAGATATTCAAAGAGCAGCTTGAATATTATTTCGAAGCCAACGCCATTACTGACGCCAAACGGAAGAAAGCAATCCTATTCTCCGGTACTGGTGGGGTAGTTTTTGCAACTATCAGGAAGCTATGTATGCCCCGAGCAACATCCGAGATCGACTACCAGACAGCTCTTGAACTTCTAGACTCACAATACATACCCAAGGCCAGTAAGTGGGTCCAGCGTGACATTTTTCGCCGGCGTGTCCAACAGCCGGGTGAGGCATTTAAGGACTTCCTAGCAGAGCTCAGAATGTTAGCAGTATCGTGTGAGTTTGAACCTTCTCAATTGGACGAACAACTCCTCGGGCAGATAGTGGCAGGTGTGACTGACCCTCAGGTCAAGGAATCATTGTTTCGCACGCCTGACCTAACCTTGAAATCAGCCGCTGACAAGGTCTTGGCAGCCGAAGCTGCGAAGTCTCATGTCACCCAGTTGCAGGCTCCAGTAGCTGGGGCCACTAGTGCTGTTCAACGTGCTGCTCCCAGCAATGCGGGTCAACGATCATTCGCCAACGGGGGAGGGAAGCCCAAGCAGTCTGATAATTCACTGTGTTTCCGATGCGATGGGAATCATGCACCGCAGACTTGTAGATTTGCCCAAGTAAAATGCAGGTACTGTAATATTCAAGGTCACATTGAAGCAGCATGTATGAAAAAGAAGAGGAACCAGGGTGCCAGTAGCAGCTCAGGCAAGCCTCAGCAAGGCTATAAGCCTAATCACAAACAATCACAAGGGAAGGCACATAATATCCAATCATCTACTGATGGGCCTACATCAGACACTGAGCTACCCCAGGTAGGTGCTTTCCTGTTCCATACGTCTACACTCGGGCACACTCCAGCTCCGCCACCAGTATTTGTAACAGTGTGTGTGGAGGGGAAGCCGCTGAGAATGGAGGTCGATAGTGGCGCAAGCCATTCTATTATTGGCATGGATATTTTCAAGTCTATGTTCCCGGAACAACAGCTAGATAGACCGTCAGTGAATCTCAATACTTGGTCCAACGAAGAGTTGCAGGTGGAAGGTCAATTCAGTGCTACAATTAGCTATCGGGACACGCATACCAAACTACCATTGTTGGTCATGCGCAAGTCGGGACCAAGTCTCATGGGCAGATGGTGGTTCCCATTCCTGGGAATAAGTGTAGAGGGAATTAACAGTATTTCTGAAGGAAATTTGCCACCCGAGATACGGTTATTCAGCGATGTGTTCACTCCAGGCCTAGGGAAGTACACGGGACCTCCGGCTCACATCTATCTCAAACCAGGGACCACACCCGTGTTCAGACGGTCACGAGCGGTACCATATGCTCTTGAATCAAGGGTCAACGCGGCCCTGGACGAACTTGTTGAGGATGGCGTACTGCAACCCGTGGACACCTCCGAGTGGGGTACGCCTACGGTCAACGTAGAAAAGAGGGATGGGACCATACGCATCTGCGGAGACTTCAGCGGGACCATCAATCCACTGTGTCAGCAGGAGATCTATCCCTTACCAACTATCAACAATGTTGAACCTGTTGGATGCACCCTCACCAAGAAACAAGGAGGAACTTCAAGTCTACTTAGGCTACGTGAATTATTACGACAGATTGTTTCCTCATAAGGCCACAGTGTTCCATCCACTGTACGAGCTACTTCGTGATGGTGTTCCATGGAAATGGGAGGAGCAGCAAGAAGCCTGTGTAAGTTACGTTAAAGAAGTTATGACTTCAGGGGTTGTTTTGGCGCACTATGATCCTGAACTGCCATTGATTTTAGCCTGTGATGCAGCACCGCATGGTGTTGGAGCTGTGCTATCACACATCCTCAAGGATGGTAGTGAGAAGCCTGTGGCATTTGCGTCACGCTCTCTACGTCCCAGTGAGGTTAACTATGGCCAGTTTGACAAAGAGGGGCTGTCAGTGATTTTTGGGGTAACTAAGTTCCACATGTACTTGGCGGGACGTCCATTTACTATTCTCACTGATCATAAACCCTTACTAGGAGTTTTCCGCCCTGACAAACCAATACCAGATGTAGTATCTCCAAGGATGATTCGCTGGTGTTTGATGTTGAGTAACTACAACTACACTCTGAAGCATAGACCCGGCAAACTTCACAGCAATGCTGATTTCTTGAGCAGGTTCCCTGTAGGAACCGTTGAGGACGCAGAGTATCCTGATCCTGCAGGTGTTCTTCTTTTGGAGGGAGCCCCGCCAGATTCACCACTCAACTCGGAAAGTGTAGCTCGTGCGACCAGAGACGACCCAATCCTGTCGCAGGTCCTCGAAGGAGTGCTGCGAGGGTGGAACCATGCGCATGTCTCTCCTGAGGTTCGAGAATACCTCAAAGCAAAGGTGGGTCACTTTTCGGTGATGAAAGGATGCCTATTACGCGGCAACAGGGTAGTGATTCCACTGAAGCTCAGAAGTGCAGTTTTAGAACAGTTGCACAAAGTGCATTTGGGCATAGTTAAGACAAAGGCCTTAGCTCGCAGTTATGTATGGTGGCCGAACATTGACCAGAACATTGAGTCATTGGTTTTATCATGCAGGGAATGCTCCCAATGCAGACCCAACCCTAGCAAATCACCCGTGATTCCATGGTCTGTACCCAGTCAAGTATGGTCTAGACTGCACGTGGACTATGCCGGACCTGTTAATGGTCACACGTTCCTCGTACTGGTGGACGCCAGATCGAAATGGGTCGAGGCGGTGGGCACCCAGGGGTCCATGTCCACAAAAACCACGATCACATGGCTCAGAACATGGTTCGCTACGCATGGGGTGCCGGATGAGCTGGTTAGCGATAATGGCCCTGCCTTTCGCTCAGAGGAATTTGCACAATTTTTAAAAACGAATTTAATTGTTCACATAAAATCTGCTCCTTATAGTCCAGCTTCCAATGGGCAGGCTGAACGTACAGTTCAAACACTGAAGAATCTTCTGAAAAAGTTGCCAGTTGCCGATTGGAGCATACAACTAGCGAACATTTTGCTGACGCTGCGCACCACGCCTAGTCAGTCAACAGGACTCAGTCCATCGGAGATGCTGATGGGGAGGAAGATTCGAACTCTATTTGACAAATTACATCCAGCGACAGCAGTGAGTAATTCAAAAAGGGAGGAAACGGCTGTGGCTAATTCTCAAAAGTCAAGACAGTTCGCAGTGGGAGACGCAGTCTACTACCGTCACTACGGTCACGGAGAAAAATGGTTACCAGGGGTCGTTGCCCAGGTGGAAGGTCCGCGCAACTTCCAGATTCAAAGACCTGATGGTGGCATGGAGAAGCGACATCTTGATCAGCTGATAAGGCGTGTCCAACCTGTCGAGCCAGCACGATCAAATGTACCAGATGTCCAACCGGTTCCAACCGCAATCCTACCAAGTAACAATAACGCTTCAGTGTCTGAAGAGACTGCTGTTCCCGATGACTCCGTCGAACACAGAGATCCTGACCCTCAAGACCCGGACCCAGATAAGTTACTGGACGGCCCCGAGGTACCGTCTCCAGCGGCTAGTTCACTGGTCCAGGATACATCGAGTTCGAGTTCCGCTACCAGGTGTTCCCATAGGCAGCGCAGAGTCCCGCAGTATCTGCAGGATTTTGTGAGGCGTTGAAGAAGAAGAATTTTGCAATTCCCCTCATTTCTATGTACTATCATAATCAAGTTAATTGTGTATATCTAAAAGGGGGAGGAGTTGTTATGTATTAGGCCTGCACTGCCTTCTGTAGTGTCCATAGCTGAGTAGCATGTGGAGTGGGCGGTGATCAGGAACCGGATGTGGGGACGGGGAGGTTAGTAATGGTAGTTGCTCTGAGAACATGTAGTCTGTTGCTAGTGTCTATTAAAGACTGATTATAACGAAATATCACCGAGTTATCACTGTACCTTCACTGTACCTTGTCCCGGACATAACAGTCTCCTAGAGCCTAGGCCTCTGGCCTAATGTATGCATGTTGAATTCCTTTATTTATTGTTGAACTTGGCGTACTTGCGTCTTCAACACAAAGATTAGATCAATCAGTTAAAGCTTTTTTTATTTCGTTTCTGAGCGAGCATGGTTTTAGACGCCATTCTATTTCTTCATTTCTTCGGCGGTTATCGGTAGGCCTACCTAGGCATTCTTTTTAAGGCATGTGATTTAGGGATGAACTGATTCCCATGTGATGATGAGATGCATGTGAAAATAAGTTTAATTTTTTCGTTTTGGAATACTAGGCCTAGGTTTTGGATTTGCATTTTGGAAAATTTCCATTGATATTAGAAAAAAAAAGGAATGCAAGCCTGTATCCAATAATAGCCCTCGATAGAGATCACGTGCATACCTAAGCCAATAAAAAAGAGCGTGGGTTTTGTGTTTGTGGCGTCATCGCTGTATCACTTTCAAGCAAGGTCAATTCATAGCTATGGGTAGGCCAAGGGCCTAGGCCTATTTTCCTTGAAACGACTTTTCAAGGGTTATAAGCACAGTTAGTTTATTTATTATATTTATTAACGGTAAGTTGATAGCTTAATAACTCAAATGAAGTGAGAAGGTTATAAATAAATTGCGTGTGACTTCTAAATTCAAGCAAGCTGATTTAAACTAGGCCTAGGCCTACCTGTCTTGGCCTAGGCCTAGGAACTGTCACTGGCTGTCTATGCCTAGGCCTAGGCCTAGCAGGAAGGAATAAGTGGCGTGGAGTGACATACTGCTGGTTGCATAATTATTAATTTAACAGTGATTTCTTCTAAGGTGTCAATTGTGTTGTAATTACGTATGCTTATACAGCTTGAGAAGTGATATTGATGTTTAAAATAAAAAAACAGTTTGGCCTAGCCCTAGGCCTAGGCCTAGACCACGTGCACGTGCTTGGGTATAAGAAGGTCTACAAGTAGTCCTACTGTCAATAAGTGAGGAGTGCACCATGTTCAATAAATCACCGCAATGTATTCATTCAAAACGGGACTTAGCTCCTCACCCATATTAACAGTAGGATTAGTTGTAGGCCTTAATGCTCAAGCCAAGAGTATTTTGTGGAAGTGACTTAGCCAAGCACAGTAAGGCCTAGGCTAGGCATATAATTTTTTTTAGAAGTCTACTTTATATTAGACCTTTTAGCCTGTGAAGATTATTATAAAGCAGATTCATTTCCAGGCCCTAAGCACAGTCTAGCATATAGGCTACCAAACTCTAGGTCTAGCAGGGAGCTTTTTGAATCATAGCTGAACCATTTCCTAGGCCTGTACCCAAATGGCTTTATTCAGGTTTCTTGTGACATTTTGAATAAAGTGAATGATGATGGGGGGTGGGGGGGGGGGGGATCTTTTAAGAAACACAACTATTCAGTGAGTAAGTAGGTGCAGCATGGACCTGTCTAGCCTGAATTACTGTTATCACTCTTTTAGACGAAATTAGTAAAACATGTCTGGGATAAGTGGGTTTTGGGGGGGGGGGGGTTGGAGGTATCCACTTGTACATTATTTGAAGGCGAAACTGTTGGGGGACTAGTGAGAAGGGGCATATTACGGAAATGAAGTGAATTGGCTTAAGAGTCCCTGGATCTGAGGAGATGTAAGATCATGCTTAGTTAGGTCTTTGTTGGAGCCTAAATTCCCAACTTTATTAGAAGATGATTTGTGACTATCTTTTTGATATCCTCTTTCAGGCAGGCTCTCCTTGGGTGTCTAAAGCCAACACACAGAGGATACCCCAGCAAAGACTTGTTGATTCGAGAGGCGAGACTCAACGGACTCCACAGTAACCAGCGGATGACTGCAACGAAGGCTGTCGAAGGCAGATGTTGAAGGTAAGGGAGGTGCATTGTATACTTGGCATGTTTGAATACTGGGTATGAGCAAGTTTAGTATTGGGCCTACGCCTAGGCATAGATTCGATTCAAGCTAAGTGAGAAGGCTTCTTGAAATAACTTCTCGAGTTATGAGCAGATTCGGTTTCCATAAAACTAGTTAATTGTTTAATGTTGCCATGGATTAATTTACAAATTATATATTTTCGATTTTTTTTCGAGCCATCTACCCAGCCAGCACACATCCTTGGGGCTTTCCTATCATTTCCTTATGCTTGGGTAAAGGGTTGGGGGGGGGGGGGGGTTCACTAATGGTGGGTGCAGCTGCAGTTCTAGTAGTCAGAATCAGAGCATTTCACACTTCTGGCACTATTCATGGCTAGAAAAGATCTGTTGAGGTTTAAAGAGCAAGCTCCAATTATAAACGTTTATAAGCATAGGCCTGCGAATGCGATTCAGTCTCTAAGAAGTTTGAGGCGATTGATGCGTTTAAGACTGTAGTTTGGTATGATCAAAAATGGGCCACCATCAGTTTTAGGTGTAGAGCTGTCACATTGTTCTAGTTTTCAGCTCAACATGCCAATCTGGATCTACCCCCTCCCCCCCTCCCCTCTCTACAATATTGATACAGCAGAATGTGTGTATTCTTATGAATGACAATTGTGCAATCTTATTCCCCATATCGTTTTAAATTTTGTGTAGGAATCGGCTTCGTATGGGAAGGTGTGAAACAAACCAGTTAAGATTTCCCACTTACATTTTCAAGAAATTACATATTAGTAGGGCCCACTCAAGTGTGAAGAGCAAAATTCTTGCAGGCACATAATATCGGGATATGAGAGCGGAGTGTCTATTTGCACCCAAGTTGTGCGTATGCGCGGGTGTGTCCAGCATTAAAAATGCTGTATGCGTCCAGGTTGTTTTCACCCAAGCTGGGTGTGCCCAACATTTAATATGCTATTTGCACCCAAGTTGTTTTCACAGAAGTTGGGTGTGCCCAACATTTAATATGCTATTTGCACCCAAGTTGTTTTCACCCAAGCTGGGTGTGTCCAACATTTAATATGCTATTTGCACCCTAGTTCACCCAAGTCGGGTATGTCATTTCAAATATTGGACACACCCAACTTGGGTGAAAACAACTTGGGTGAAAATAGCATATTAAATGTTGGGCACACCCAACTTCTGTGAAAACAACTTGGGTGCAAATAGCATATTAAATGTTGGACAAACCCAACTTGGGTGAAAACAACTTGGGTGCAAATAGCATATTAAATGTTGGGCACACCCAACTTGGGTGAAAACAACTTGGGTGAAAATAGCATATTAAATGTTGGGCACACCCAACTTCTGTGAAAACAACTTGGGTGCAAATAGCTTATTAAATGTTGGGCACACCCAACTTCTGTGAAAACAACTTGGGTGCAAATAGCATATTAAATGTTGGGCACACCCAGCTTGGGTGAAAACAACTTGGGTGCAAATAGCATATTAAATGTTGGGCA
Source organism: Isoperla grammatica (assembly GCA_945910005.1). Taxonomy (NCBI): domain Eukaryota; kingdom Metazoa; phylum Arthropoda; class Insecta; order Plecoptera; family Perlodidae; genus Isoperla; species Isoperla grammatica. The sequence goes on from OX246746.1 coordinate 45,108,856, forward strand.
CACCCAACTTGGGTGAAAACAACTTGGGTGCAAATAACATATTAGATGTTGGGCACACCCAACTTGGGTGAAAACAATTTGGGTGCAAATAGCATATTAAATGTCGGGCTCACCCGACTTAGGTGCAAATAGAGGCAGCCATATGAGAGACTTGCAGAAACTCACAAAAGCCATATTATCAATTAGTATTTAGGCCACTATTTTGTTTGTCTTTATTTTCAAAATTTTGTTTTATTAGGTAGGCCTATCTTACTGTAGAAATTTGGATACCTAGTGGTAGATTTCAATTACTATGCCCAACGTTCATCAATGAACATACATAATTAGGGAATTACGTTTATTTTCAGCAGAATTAACCTCTAACCAATCGCGTCAGCTTTGAGCTATTGAGAACGCTAGGTCCTAGATAGATAGATACAATGAGGAGGCGAGCAGCCAAGTTTCGCCACGGGGAGCGCTATATGTACTCACGGGTCCATCTGTTAGGCGGGACATCTCTAGTTCAAAGATAGCTCGCTATGGATAGCTCTAGTTATTGAAAACTACTCACACATCGGCCCTTCATAAGTCAATTTAATAATGCCTGCCACACAATGTTGTGCTGTAGGATGTAATGTCAGAGGAGGATTTCGTTTTCCAAGTGATCCCAAACTTAAAAGGCCTGGATAGATAAAATTAAACGAAAAAATGGGAAGCCGTCCGCGCACAGTGTTTTGTGTAAGAACCACTTTGACAGCCGAGATGTCCTTACACACTCGAATACTGGTATGCCTAAAACATTTATTCCGTAGTTTTAGAACGATGTTTTAGCAATTAGAATCTTATTCACTAATTTGCATTAACTATTAGCAATATACCACATAAAGGCAGTCGAGTACTAGGCTAGGCTAGGTACTGCTGCGCTCTTCAATAAGTTTGCGCTCGCGCCCTCATTAGGTCCTGTGCCCTCTACATCTGACAGCGCCGCAGTCTCAACGCCTCTAACAGGGTGCGAGTTGACGAAGACGCCCCCCCCCCCCTCTTTTTCACCACCAGGGTGGAGTTATATCTATTAATCTACGTTTTTTAGCATTAATTCTCTCTAAATGTTACATTTTGTAGCATCTACTTTGTTTATCAAATCTCGAATATGAGAGGTTTTCTTGGACTTTTAATAGAAAATTATGTTAAGATATTTCAATTTAATTCAATTGTCAATAAGTCTAAATAGTTAAAAAAGCATTTCTTAACTAAATCTCAGTACGAATGTTAACAACATATTTTTTGTTTGTAAAATTCTCATTTTGTATCGTTTTCGGTAATATACTCAGATTCACCGATTTAGCATAAACCTAAAACGCTAAAAACCGCTTGTCTATTAAGGTGTTTAATTATATCATATCCTCTGAAAAGTATAAAACAATAACTCAACTTACTTCTGCATAAACTTTTAAAAATAATGAATCTAATACGTCATATATACCAAAATTTGGTATAATATTATCATTTGTCTAGTACATATTTCCATAACCTACTGCTACAAAGACGTTTATAATACCAAGAATTTTTAATTAGGAAACCTGCCCAGGGAAAATTCATGCCCCTCTGCAGGTGACTATAAGTATAGGTACTGTGGTATTTAGAATTGTTGGGCAGGAATATTCGAGATGTTGATATTACTCAATGCAAACAGTTGCCTTGTGACAGAAAAACTATCGGTCAACAAATACATTCTCTCGGAACTTCGTATATGGAACGTTTATCATGCTATTACCCCCCCCCCCCCCCCCCCAGGCAAAGATGATTCGCACCCTGGCTTCGCATCAATCAAAGGTAGGTGAAGTAGGCCTACTTGCTGTACTAGTAGGTGTCGGTGTCGCCGAATGTAGTCCGACCATCTGTACAGTTTGCGAATTTAGTATTTTCCCGCGGATTGTCGAGCAAACAGAAATCTGTCCGTTCCTAGTGATGCCGAACTAAGGTTGCATTCCGTAAGGTCGACCGGGCTCGATCAGCCCGACCGTAGTATTCCGTAAGCTTCTTTGGTCGCCCAATAAGCCCAAGGTCTACCTTGATCTCCGCCTAGTGGAGACTCGTCAAACTCGCAAGCTAGGTCGTCGCAGTCCGTTCAAAAATGTAAAGTCATATATTATTCAAATGGGAGAAACGTTCAAGATAACATATGAAGTGAAGGGATCTGTCAAAATAACTTTGGCCTAAAATGACATATCATCATTAATTTGACTGCAATAAGCCTGGCTCTTAGTATTCCGTTGCTTTCCTGGTCATAGTTCGGTCGCGACTCAGAAGCCCTATGTTGTGTTCGGGCATTGCTTGGGACCGCGCGGGGATTTCAAACTGAACATGCTGTAGAATGTTCTTTAGGATACTAAAGTGTGGTTAAGTTATTCAAAATGGATGACTGAGAACTCAAAGAGGCGCAGAAAGCAAATAACTTAGCAAAATATCATTACTTGCATACCCAAGTCCCCACAATTTAATAGACCCCGCCTCCTATTCCGGCTACAGCATTCCATTGCACGTAAAGATCGCCACGCCCACCCGAGGATCACATCGCGACAGAACGTGAAACTACGGTGGGGCCCGGGCTTGTAACGCAATGCAACCTAGCGGCTTTGCGATCCTCTTTCAAAACGAAATGAAACTCAACAATGTGTTGCAAAATATCTGATCTGATGACTGTCAGTCATAAATAAATAAATAATATAGTTTACGTACAAACTATTTTCAAGTACCTTCATTCTCTAAAATTACATTCAGGCGAGTTAGATTAGAATCGTTTAATAATTACGTATACGGGGTTATCGTTGAATTTAAGAGATTCAAATTAGTATAACAACTTTCCACGAAATACAATAAAATCCGAATAAATACATTCATAAAGTGGCGTACGCAGGAATATATTTCGGGGGGGGGGGAGCTGCCCAGAGTAGAACATAACTGTTAAAAGCTACTCAACAACCGACACAATGGGTTGATGCGGGCCCCCCCCCCCCCCCCCCCAATAGACCCGCAGGCAATTTTTTTATAAATCTATATTTTTTAAGTGGGTTTAGGCCCGGATTTCAATCGGTCATTAACGGGGCCGTAAGCTGACTGTCCGTTATCTGCAGTGGCGAGGCGTGACATTCTAAAGTAGGCATGCACTAAAAATAAGGCGACCATAATTTTAAACGTAACAACCGGGGCAAACTTAGTCCGCACAAACCGGGGTCTGGAGCAAAGGTAGAGGCAAGGAGAAAGAAAATTTGTTCAAGGTTCATATGCGTCAAATGCCCAAAAAACAGTTTCCTGACACGATTCGTGAAAATAATTTAAATGGGATATAATATGGGTTCGGCATAATAGAGTATCCATTAGTCGAGCACAGACAATAGGATTTATAGTCTGTAACTACCGATATAGTAAAGAATAACACGTCGTCAGCTGTGAACGCAATGTTCACTAACAGTGACTTGTGGGTTGTGACTTTCTGCCTTCTGGTAGGCTGTGGCTATACAACGTCTAGCCGGCAACACACGGGCCGGCGCGCGAATCTGCCTGTCTGGCACAGGCATGTGGATGAAGCGGCGAGAACGCAGACTTTGCGTTCAGTTTACTACTGCATAGTCGCCTTGGCTACAGCGCCTAGCTGGCAACACCGCAACACACTACACTGGCCTGCGCACGAATCTGCCTGTCTGGCACAGGCATGCGGATGAAGCGGCGAAAACGCAGACTTTGCGTTCAGTTTACTACTGCGTAGGTCCTAGCTCGCACTCCCGAGCCCCTATTCGGCCAAATCCGTGAGTTTCATTAGAGCCGCCAAAAGCGCTGAAATCGTAGCCTTTCTACCGCCGAATGTTCAACCTGCACCTTGTTGTAACTTCAGCCGTCCGCGCTATTTGAAGGAGGCAACTCACGCTGGGTTCGTACATAATACTGGGCGGTGTCGATGCAATCGGTCTTCTGTCAGTCTAGACCTCGCCTACTCACACATAGTAATATCCAAATCCAGCCCCCCAGCCCCCCTGTATTACCACTGACGACGAATATCTGTAAAATGTTGTGTTCATTAAAGAAACTCACATTTTGATTATATGTATTGAGATCAAATAATAATATTAACTTACAAATTAGGCTATTCCTTAAAAATTAAAACCTTCAGTTTTATGCGAAGTATTTCATGGATCAAACCTGAATGCGAGTTAACTCACAGACAGCTGATAATCGTTTCTAAAAGTCTGAACGAAAATATGTAGTCGGATGAGAACGGATATTGTATATAGGCTTACTGTACATTGGCGGACTATGTACGGATCCACACACCTACTGGAAATATGTCTTTCCTGTGTCTATTGTGCTTGTAGCGTTGAGTAATATAGGGTAGATGCCCCACGCCATCGGCTGTTTGTCTACCGCGTCTTACTACCCAACATACTTTAGTTGGATAGTAGATAGGTAGTACAGTTCGCCAAGCGTACACAACGACAGAGCTTTCGGCTGTCTTCGCATATCTTCGGCGGAGTAGCCGATCAATCAGGCTCCGTCATCGCGTCGCTTGGCGAACATCTACTACCCGACTAACGTATCTTGGGCAGCTAAAGGCGGTAGACAAACTGCCGATGGCGTAGCGCCTCTACCCTACATTACTCACTCAACGCTTGTAGCTGTGCTGGTAGTGTAGGTCTACCTACTAGGCCTACGTATTGCATTTTTCTCAAAGGCTTTATCTCGCTGAATGTATTTTGTGTACTTGCATATTACTGATCGCACATTATGTCTCTTGCTTGGTATGGCTCTCCACCATACCCAAACACCATTTATAACTGTATGTACTTTATATAACACTTGCTTACTGGATTTTGCCTAAGTTGTGCCTATTGCACACTGATGCTATCAAGAAATTGATATTAATTTAATTATGTACGTATTGTAGTGACACAATTTCGTTTACATAATAGGCTACACGGCGCATCAATTTGTTGTGTTAATATTTTCTTGCGGATGGAAATAAGAAAACATATTTTTCTTGTTAATAATTGTAAGGCTAGAGTGCGTTGTGGAAGATGTGGAGGGGAGAATGAAGAAAGAAGAACAAACTGAACATATGCAGGTAAGCATTTTTTGACATTCCTTCATAGAAGAATATTATTTACAACTAATTTATTTACTAATCGGAATTGTTAATTTAATTACGTTATGCATACACTATTGTATAATATTATTTGCATAGAACTGCTACATATGTTGGTTTCTCAGTTAGTAGAACCTACATCAGTTGTACCGAAAAAGAATAATTATACAATTTTTCGCAGTTGTATTGGTATAAATAATTATTATTCAGTGCTGAACAATCCTGCCTATATGTTTCAGATGTTGGACTACTATGCTAGGAGATATGAAGCGAAGAAGAAAGTTTCTTTTTAAGAATAAATTAAGGCCAATCAAGGTATCAGTACCATTATTTATATTTATATTTAATAGTACTCACATTATGGACAATATTACTCTATGCACATATCTTAGATTTGTTTCATAATAGGCATATATTACGATTAGAGATGGGAATTTTGGCCCGAACGGCCGTACTTTCGGGCCGGTATCGGGCCGAAGTATTGAAAGTTCTGGCCGGGCCGGGCCAGGCTTTCGGGTCGAGTCAGGCTTTCGGGCTTTCGGGCCGGGTCGGGCTTCTGGCTTCCCTGGCCAGCATTTTGAAGCTGGATATCAATATTTAATCATGTTTTTTATAATTAAAAAAAATAATTCTATAAAATCGAATATAGAGCTGCTTCAGTTAAATTATCTAAGCAGCGATAAGCAGTTTGTTATTTGGAGTTCTCCACAGGCCACAGTCCACCCATCCACACACAACATTCTCCTATTCCCTACCCCTACAGCCAACACTGTGGCGATCGACTAAATCGATACGTTTTGTGTCGGCGGCGGCTTTACTATAAGGCCGGGCCGCGCTTTCGGGCCGGGCCGGGCCGGGTTTTCGGGCTTTCGGGCCGGGCCAGGCTTTCAGGCTTTCGGGCCGGGCCGGGCCGGAATCATCATCTTTCGGGCCGGGTTCGGGCCGGGCGGCAGTAGGTTTTTACCTTGTCGGGCCGGACAGTTTTGGGCCGGGCCGTACTTTACCCACATATTCGCATCTCTAATTACGATGTAATGCAAAATGTTGAATATTGTAAATAAATATTTTATTTTATTTTATGATAGAGATGATCAGTGGTATAGTCCTTTGCATAACAAGAATGACGGTATAAAATTTGGGTCAAAGGATGACATATATCAAATGAAAGCTTGAGACGAGCACTTTCCAAAAAACATGATATACCTCTGGCAAATCCAGCTTTTTGTCTAAACTAGGGTCAAAGGTCAAATTTGTAATTTTTTAATAATTTTTAATTAAATAATGAAAAATGTTTGCAAGGCTAAGCATATACACTTTTAGTAAGGTAAATGTATTATGTTTCTTTAAAAAAAACTAAATTACCCACTTATCCTTTTTTGAACTTGATTGAGATCAATTTCCTCAAAATGGGTAATTTCTATCATTTTCTTTGATTTATTGGCCAATATTCATTATATCAACTTACTTACTCATGAATACGTTAAAATTAATAGCTCTGATTGTTATCACATTATTTCACGGTATTCATTCAAAATGGCGTACAAAGGTCAATAGGTAAGTATCGTCAAAGCAGGTCTCTAAAATATTACTTGTGGGTACTCTAAAGACGTAGAATTTTGATTGCAAACACAATAACGAATAATTATATTATGACGTAATCGTAAGAGAATGTAATTATTATATAACTTATAAACTACTTAAGATTGTTACTGAATTTCTAATCAATGTCCTCAGACATCAGGGTATTCTTGAATGGGTGTGCAACTGCAACAAAATACATTTTTAGAAAAGAGCATTACAATGCTCAGATACGTGATATGATAGTATGATATGATATCTGTCCTAGCAGTCACTGTTTAGTCGTCAAATTAATCAAAATTGAAATCAAAATCACTCAAAATTGAAGTCGTCAGATTAATCACCTTCTGATTGACTGGAATTCTCATTCAGCTGATTGGCCAAACACTCATAGGTTGGCATCTTGCAAAAACGGCAACAGTTACAGATAACGGTCAAAGGTACTGGAGCTCCAACCATCCACTCGTTGCTCAGATCTCCTTCTGCCGTGGTTTTCCATCCATAGCCACGCGGATCAAAAACATCAGGGTTGGCTTCCAAGCAACGTATCCATATTGTTGATCGTGTTTGGTTGATAGCTCGCTGTCGCAGGATATGAAGCTGTATAAGCAATCGTTACAAGGTGGTAGCTGATTAGACTTGATATCATCACACTTACTTCTAAAAAGTTCGTAGCGCAGCTGGTTGACGCATGACAGAGTCGTGGTCAAAGAGCAGAGTTTACAGACAAACACTTCGAGTTTGTTTGATGACATCGATGGAAACTCTCCAGTCCTGACCCATCTTGCTTAGCTTGACACAGAAATGCGGGTTTTTTCTCATGATATTCAAAGATCTCTTTTTCCCTTTACCACTGAATGAGCTCAGTCAGGTTGGAACTCATAGTCGTCCCCTATACCTAGATGCGCCCGTTGTTAACAAGGTAACAGTTTCATACATGTTATTTCCTATATAGAAAACATATCCATAGCAACATTGGGTGCCCCTAGGTGAAGTGGCCGACTATGAATTCTAACCTTTGTCACAACCAGTGCATGGAGGTATCAGGGAGGGTATTACATACTTCGAATCCCAACGAACTCGCTAGTTTTTACAAATCTTCGAAGTGTGTTTGATTTTTGGTAGTCAAGCGTCAACCAGCTGCCCTACGAGCTTTTTAAAAGTAAATCTCATGATATCTAGTCTAATCAGCTACCACCTTGAAACGATTGTCTACTGCTTCAAATCCTGCGGCTGCGAGCTAACCACCAAACAGCGGTCTGGATACGTTGTTTGGACGCCAACCCTGATGTTCCTGATCCGCGTGGCTATGGATGGAAAACCACGGCAGAAGGAGATCTGAGCAATGAGTGGCCGGTTGGAACTCCAGTACCTTTGGCCTTTATGGATCTTCTAGTCTGTAACTGTGGCCGTGTTTGCAAGATGCCGACATGTGAGTGTTTGGCCAATCAATAGAAGTATACCCACGCTTGTAAGCTGAAGAACTCAATAAATTCGAAGTTGTTCTGAATTGGCCTTGTTAGTTATGACACTTGTCCGCAGGTGTTCGCACTGTCCAATCACTGATTCATACGTTTCGTATTTGAAATATCGATCTTTGATTGGTTATCGATCACTCGTCGATGGTGTTCGGAGCCTACAAGGTTGGTTTACTCACTTTAACTTAAAGTCCCTCACTGAAAATCAGTTTCATTACTGAGTGGGTAGACTCTAAATGTGAATGAATTTATTTATTTATTTATTTATTTATTTGTTTATTTATTTAATACCAGTACCAGTACCGGTGTGTCTGTAAGTATGTGCGCTAAATTTTGTTCGTCGCGCACAGGTCAAACGGCTTGACGTATTTGGCTGAAATTTTCGGGCAACGTTTGTGACCACTAAACTCGATGCTGTTAATATAACCAGCACAATTCGTCAAGATGCCAACCTACAAAAAAATAATTACTGAAAAATAAAATTTGTTTATTTATTAATTTTAATGAAAACTTACAAACGGATTTAAATAATGTTTCACTTGTAGATTCACATCAACAATACCAACACTTGACAAAAGTTTCAAAATTGTAAATTTATCCGCCATTTTATAAAAAAATATTGTTTATTTACTACAATAATTTCTTCATTTTTACAGGGTTCCACCGATATGATTCGCATTTGCGGACTTTTGCAGTTAGATGCATATAGTATACACCAAACATAGCGTACGTAACAATACCTATGCACTCTAGTTTGGAATTTCGATAGCTGTCATAAAATGGCTACAATGACGTAAGATGCCAACCTACAGAAAATTAACAACTGAAACACATGTTTTGTTATTTATTTAATTAAATTAAAACTTACACACAAAAATAAATAATTTTTTATATGTAAGTCCACATCAATAGTACCAACACACGACAACAGTTTGAAAATTGTAGCTTCCACCGCCATGTTATAAACAAATATTGTTTATTTACGGCAGTAATTTTCTTCGTTTTTACAGTGCTCCACCGATATGATTCGTATTTGCGGACCATTGAAGTTAGATGCACATCATATGCTGCAGAAATGGCTTACGCAGTTAGACCTTTCTCTCTATGTATATGGAATTTTGATAGCTATCATAGAATGGCTACATTGACGTGTTATACTTAATGACCTTCACGGCAAACATGCAAATGTTAACAACGAACTTGGTCGACAAATTAAAAAGCTTTTATTATGATTTAAAAGCGGGTTATTGTATGATTAATTAATATTACATATTCGATAAAGTCTGTATCTACATTATGGATTTTTCCATTCACTGATAGGTTTAATAGTTTATGAATTAGAGCCTATTGAGTAGACCACGGTCGAATGAAATTATGCGGAAATCCATCAACTTGAAGGTTTTAATTTCATTAAAGAAACCTTTTTAACGCATTTAAATAATATTTCGTGCATTTATTAGCAACATATCAAGTAATTATATACTTAAGTTATAATGTTGTCACTTGATCCGCCATCTTGTAAAAAATCATATGTTTTTTATAAAGGTATTTTTTTTAAAAAGAGTAATATGATATGCAAATGATTTATTTGATTTGATACATTGAAAAAACGCGCTCATCTGTCAACGCGGAGCGTTTTCCTAGTTAGATGAGCGTAGCGAAGCGAAGTGAATCTCTCCATACAACTCGATCGGCGCTTTGTCTGTGTGTATGTATGTATGTATGTATGTATGTATGTATGTATGTATGTCTGTATGTGCGCTAAATTTTGTTCGTCGCGCACAGGTCAAACGGCTTGACGTATTGGGCTGACATTTTCGGGCAACGTTCATGACCACTAAACTCGATGCTGTTAACATAACCAGCAAAATTTGTCATGATGCCAACCTACAAAAAATTAATTACTGAAAAAAAAATTTGTTTATTTATTTAATTAAATGAAAACTTACAAACGGATTTTAATGATGTTTCACTTGTAGATTATTATCAACAATACCAACACTTGACAATAGTTTCAAAATTTTAAGTTCATCCGCCATGTTATAAAAAAATATTGTTTCTTAACGGTAATAATTTTTTCATTTTTACAGTGTTCCACCGATATCATTCGCATTTGCGGATCTTTGCAGTTAGATGCACATTGTATACATCAAACATAGCGTACGTAACAATACCTATGCACTATTATTTGGAATTCCGATAGCTGTCATAGAATGGCTACAATGACGTAAGATGCCAACCTACAAAAAATTAACAACTGAAACACATGTTTTGTTATTTATTTAATTAAATTAAAACGTACAGACCAATTTATATAATTTTTTATATGTAAGTCCACATCACTAGTACCAACACTCGACAACAGTTTCAAAATTGTAGCTTTAACCGCCATGTCATAAACAAATATTGTTTATTTACGGCAGAAATTTTCTTCGTTTTTAAAGTGTTCCACCGATATGATTCGCATTTGCGGACCATTGAAGTGAGATGCACAAAGTATGCTGCCGAAATGGCTAACGCAGTCAGACCTTTCTCACTATGTATTTGGAATTTTGATAGCTATCATAGAATGGCTACAATGACGTGTTATAGTTAATGACGTTCACGGCAAACATGCAAAAGTTAACAACGAACTTGGTCGACAAATAATCAAGCTTTTATTATGATTGAAAAGCGGGTAAGTGTATGATAAATTAACATTACATTTTAGATATAGTCTGTATCTACATTATGGAACTTTCCAAACACTAATAGGTTTAATAGTTTATAAATTAGAGCCTATTGAGTAGACCACGGTCGAATGAAATTATGCGAAAATCCATCAACTTGAAGGTTTTAATTTCTTTAAAGAAAACTTCTTAACGGATTTTAAAAATATTTCGTGCATTAATTAGCAACATATCAAGAAATAATATACTTAAGTTATAAGGTTGTAACTTTATCCGCCATCTTGTAAAAAAATCATTCGTTTATTATAAAGGTATTTTTTTTTAAACAGTAATATGATATGCAAATGATTTAATTGATTTGATACATCGAAAAAAATCGCTCATCTGTCAACGCGGAGCGTTTTCCTAGTTAATTAATTGATGTTTTATATGGGGATCGATAAAACACTCACTTTCGAACGTCGAGTTGAGCTGAAAGTTTGCGCACAGACGTATTCTTAATGACAATTCATGAATCAATTGTCATATTTACTAAATAATCAATTAAACCATCATAATTAATTAATCGATATTCGATATATATTCGATTGCAAGATTCTTTAAGACTAAAAAGTATAAAATAATATTACATGAAAAAAATATATTTTTTTAAAATTAACGCTTATATTTAAATGCACTAAAAAGTAAAAAATAAATTTTCGCCCAACAAATGTTTGCCTCACTCGGAAAATAAAAGCGTTGGGCGCTTTCCCTGCATAAACAGCAGAATACTGCAATCTATGACAATACCGAAAGCGCCAACGCTTTTATTTTCCGAGTGAGGCAAAAATTTGTTGGGCGAAAGTTATTTTTTACTTTTTAGTGCATTTAAATATAAGCGTTGTTTAAAAAAAAATGTATTTTTTTCATGTTATATTATTATCTTGTCTGTTGTAGTATTTGTGTGTACTGAGTATTTACACTTGTTCCGTAATTTGGATGTTTATCAGTAAGCGTACGTACGTAGAAAACCTGACGTCCCTCTATATCGCGGTATTTAGAATAGTTGGGAAGGATTGTCTGAGGGCGGTTCTGAAAATTCCAAAAGTAGTTTTAGAAAGGTATCTTTGTACACGCCATTTTCCATGCAAGTATGTGCATCTAACTTCAAATGTCCTCAAATGAGAATCATGTAAGTGGAACACTGTAAAGAAACCAATATAAATTCCCGCACATAGAAACTTAATATTTTTTTACAAAATGGCGGTTAAAGTTGCAATTCCAAAACTTTTTCCAGTATCGACATTGTTGGTGTGGACATAAATATAGAAAATTATTTCAATCTGTTCATAAGTTTTAATTAAAGAAAAATAAAACTGGATTTTTTTCACTTATTAATTTTTTGTACGTTGGCATCTTGACGGATTTTGGTGATTGTAACCAGCATCTAGTTTAGTGCTCACGAGTGTTGACTTCAAATTACAGCCAAATCCGTTAAGCCGTTTGACCTGTGCGCGACGAACAAAATTTGGCGCACACACAGACAAAGCGCCGATCGAGTTGAATTGAGAGATTCACTCACGTACGCTCCGCTCATCTAGTTACAGAATTTTGTTGTTCATGGAGGGAAAGCGCTCAACGCTTTTATTTTCCGAGTAAGGCAAACAAATGTTGGTTGAAAATTTATTTTTTACTTTTTAGTACATTTAAATATATGCGTTGTATAAAAAAAGCAATTTTTTCCTATAATATTATTACATTATATATGTATATGGAGCAATCGTCGTAAGTTTTCCCCGACTGGGATCGAACCAGCGCACTCCGACAACGTACCAATGCTCTGGCATAAGAGCTGATCTAATTGCTGAACGTAGAAATTTAGACATATGGTTCTTGTGGCCCACGATTATTTCAGATTGTAAGATCATAAATAGACCGCCAAGCTGGCGTCCACGGGTTCCATTCTAGTTCGGGGCAAATATCATTACTCATTAGTCTCTGTTAACATCGTCCAGTAAATTAGAAGTAATTTAACGTCAACTTTGAACACTGTCCTGTATTATTTATTGTCTATGTCTATGATTGTATGAAAACAATTCAGATTTTCAGTTTGTTTTCTTTAGTCTACAAGTGTATAGGTCGGTCAGTTTACAAAGAAACGAGATTCGAAATTTGATATTCATAAAATAATGAACACAAGCACATACCGTCATTATAGATATGAATATTGTGTTAATTCATCAGTCGATAAAATTGTACTAGCGGTCATTTCCGGTGTGTGGTGAGTCACCTGCTGGTCCACGAGTGTGATAAGGTGTGTTCTGAAATATGATCCGACGCAGGTGCAGAACGAAAGATAACAGTGGATTCGAGCAACCTTTTCCCCTCAATCGAGTTGTGGAGAGGGTAACATAAGGTCCCCCCCCCCCCCCCTCCCGACCCGTAAAGATTGAAAATTTTCAACTCGGAGTTAGTTACTCGTCTCATACACAAGAAGAGTGAATAGGCGCGTCTGAATAGTATTACAAAACATCCCCAAGACATATGTATTGAACACAGAAAGCCATGAACGTCGAAAACAAAACATTTCTCACCTTATACACTGTATAGGGTGTATTCACGTATTGCGCATGGTGGCCACAGTGGAGGCCACAATGGCATGTCATTGGAAGTTCATTGTTTTGTTACTATGTTTCAGCTGGCTTTTGATACAAATTCAACTGTTCTCTAACTTTGGTTTGCTATTATAACTTAATGTCAACATAAACAAACTCTTTTGTCTCGATTACTCTTTTAATCGTTTACAAAGGCATATACTATAATCATTTTCGTACACTTTATCGGGGGATATACGTGTTCAAACTTGTCATATTTCCCCGTAAACAATATTATTCGTTTTCTATTGCCAGCTAAATGAAACTTGAAATTGTTCTATAGGTGGCCTCCAATATGGCCGCTGTGACGTCACGTGAATACTCCCTATACAGTTTGAAACGTGTAACACGGGCGTGTATAAAAATCGTGGATGGAGCTTTTTCGTGATTGAAAGAGCTCGAATATTTAAGATTGAATAAGCGTGTCTGATAAGTTTACAAAATATCTCCAAGTTGCATTGGACTATGTGTCAAAGTATCGAACACAAGAAGCCATGAAACAGTGTATACGTTAAAAACGTAAAATATAGTGTTCATCATTGCACACGGGACAACCCTCAAGTCACGGTTGGAGCTTTTGTGGTGAAATAAAAAGCAAACACATTAAAGGAAATAGACGCTAATATAATTCGTCGAAAAATTGTCATGAAGATTCGTACAGAACCATTTTGAAAGTAAATTGCGAAATTTCGGCTCATTTGGTAAAGTAAGCAACCTTCTGGATAAGTCCCGGAACACTTTTAATTAAAAAAGCACGTGGTTGTAAAGGTAAGGAAATATGCTTTCACATGATGCAAAATGATGTTGAAAAGTTGTTTTTCGTTTTCACGATTACCGTTTACGGTTTTATCGTTTCTCCGTTTTGGGGAGCAACTTTTCGCAAATATTTTTCATGTCCCTGTGCGGGCAAGCACGGAGGATGTTTTGGGTACGAACTTAAAACGCGTACGTCGTACCAACCCGACGGTAAAAAACATCTCCGACACCGTGTGTGCAGAGAAGTTCAAAAGCTTCTGGGTAAGTACCGGAATACTTTTGGTAGCCGAAAAGCACACATTTGTAAAGGTAAGGAAACGTGCTTTAACAGATGCCAAAATGGGCTGTTCGGTTTCCAAACGGGGCCGTGTGAGGAGTTTAGAAAAACATGAACACAAAAGTTACTACAAATTGGAGTGTTTAACCGGGGGGGAGGGGGGTCGATATGACGCAGACATCCGGGTTACTTGCTACTTGGTTGTTGAGGTCGTCAATAGACCAATCTACCCGCACCGTAGATTGAAACTTAATCCCAAAAAACGACTTGTTCTTATTATTTTCGGTTTCCGAAAAACACGTACTGAAAACAAAAATTCAAAACATTGTCCCGTAAAGCTTCATATTTGAAACACCTTCGGGTGAACACCCTCGAAACCGGTTTCTTCGTAATGTACACACACTATTGGTTTTAGGATTTTTCAACTTTTCGCCCCTGTACGGGCAAGCACGGAAGTAGTTTTTTGTAACCAACTCAAAACGCGTACGATGTACGAAACCGGACGTAAAAAAATAAAATCTGACACCGCGTGTAGGAAATTTTGAATTTCCCGTAACTCGGGGACGGTACCGGCAAAAAAATCATGTTATAGTTGCTATTCGTTTATAAACATAATAACGATGGGCATGCTAAAAAAAAATATAGTAAAAAAAATGTGGAAAAAATGAGTCAAGAGCAAACTGAAACCTCAGAATTGATACGTATTTGAATAAGTACTCGATCGAAACCCGAAAACTACCGGGACGATTTCGAAACAAAAACATTTCCTAGATGGTCGATGAGTGTCCGAGAACGTCGATACCATCGGCGACCCTCTACCTCTACCGTGTCGACCGGAGGGGCGTCTAAATGTTTTTCGTCAAAAATGGTAGAAAAATAAAACTCGAAATCGACGCGAAACAACCCCTACCAAAAGGGCAGATTGAAAATTGCCGTATTATTTTTCGGAATTCTCGACTCAATCAGTCAATGGCAAAGCCATCTCCTGGAGGTTTTGGCCCGGTAGGTAGGGTGCTTGGCGGGCGAGGTTTAGGGTGCGCCTTGTTTCAGGCGCCGGTCCTGTGGGTTACCAGACTAGATATACAGAACAGATATTTGCGTTTGCCTCTCACCTGTACCAGCATGAACGGCCTTGACGTACCCTGATACTGTTATCACTGATGTTATCTAGCACAACACGAAGCGTCCAAGCGCGATGACAAACAGAGACTAACTACTTAGATTAGAGCTAGCTTAGCCCATGATACAATAATATTCCTGTGTGGACTAGGTATGGCATTATGCAGATGCTAATGGCAGCCGGCCCGCTCGTGACGTCACGTGGATGCCAGAATCGCCCAGTATGAGTCAAGTGCTCGCATTGCATTCATTGCTCAGCTCTGAGACATGGTATTCAATGAATGGTCTCTGTAATCTTAACTAAACACTCATATTTCAAATCCTTGTACTTTGTTTATGGTTAGGCCATATCACATTAGGTTCCGAACTGACAATTGCAATCATAGATTCGAGCTTACGAATGGCGGCGCATGCGCAGTAGCTCAGTTCGGCCAGTCTACGATTGCAATCTTTTTATAGACCGAGCTCTAAAATAAGATTGTGAATCGTAGATCCGAGTCACGTGAACCAATCAGGAAGGAGAATGGTATTGAGCACTGTCACAACATAACCCCAAGCAACAACTACTTTATTTGTAATAAAGAGCCAATAACTTTAATTATATATTTGTTTGTGATAAAGGCTTGTCTTATTAGTTATTATTATTGAATTTATTTCCTAGTTGAACGATTTTAGGATTTTCAGCTGGTCAAGTGTGATTGGATTGTAGATTGCGATTGCAATTGGCGACTCCAGTCTACGATTCCAATGTAGTGTGATATCGGCTGTTGCCGTGTTGGCGCCCACTTCCCTTAATAAACACGCACACAAAACTACTCTCGATTACGTTCGCTCGATACTTGTTAGTTCGAAACCTTTTTACGAAAGCATTATTCTCGCCAAGTCATCATAAATTTATTACGATTGCTTACTTCCACAAATGTTTATAAACTTCTCTCACTGGCCGTATCTGGACCTCTCAGTAGTGTGTCGTATTCTTCCAATGTCCTAGGAGTCGTGTCCAAACGTCTCGTGAATGTAGATACCACAAAAAAGATATTGCGAACCAGTGCGTTTGATTTGAGTGTATAAAAATTGAATTTTCCACCCAAAGTGCTTAGTTCCGGAAGCATATAAAAAGCAATTAACTTTTAATTAAGTGTTATTTTAGACGTACTTTGTCAATTAGAAGTTCCGATATTATAATATGAACGTTTTCTTTTTAGATATTAATAAGTGTGACGTGATGTGATACTATTTGCATATTTTGACCTGCACAGTTGCATGTATGCTTCGTTCGTAAAAGCTTGTTATATATTGTGTAAATACACTATATTATGTAGTAATGTACTATACAGTTAAAAATACTAAAAATGATGATGGTGTGGTGAGTGGAGGTAACAACAGAAGCCCTACCAAACAAAGCGATTTACAGAATGCCGACGGATAAATAAGATTTATTTTTTTAGATTCCCTAATAATGAAGAATTGTGCTTCATTTGGGTTCGATTTTGTAATGGGTCCGACAAATTCAATCTTAAAAATTGTCTAATTTGTTCTGAACATTTTGAACTCTCTGATTTTCAGTAGGATTTAAAACACAAATTTTTGGGTTATACACCAAAAAAATCACGAAAAGTCAAACCAGGATGCGTCTCAAAATTAATGTCAGCTTCGCAAATTGCCACGGAGGTACAAGGCTCGATACCCAAAGCAGAAAGAAAACTATAACATAGAGTAGTCGAGTCTTCACCACAGTAAGTCAAATATATCAGAATAATATTGTTACTGACTGCCATGTACACGAACATCTCCATAAAGGCACCCACATAAAGCATTCTGTAAATATATTCACGTTAAGTTACTAAAATGACGTTATTACTTCGTATTGCAGAACAGTAAGCAGTGGCGTAACTGAAAATTACGGGGCCCGTATGCAAGTTTGATTTTTGGGGCCCCACTTTTTTAAGGGTTGAAAACTAAAATGCAGCATAGTGATCTAAGTATATAGAAGGACATTAATTATTTCTAGGCTAGCACCAGATTACTTACGTGTATCACGTTGATTTGAGTTGTGTACGTTAGGGTAGTATTTTTTGCTATTCCTAAACCTAATTGTTGTATAAAATTTGTATAGTAGCTACTTTCTCACACTTACCGAACGCCTACACCATATTCGGGGTTGCCGATGTACGGATTCCCTTCGTCCAAGTAGAACATATGCTGAATGATTTATTAATTATGTCTGCAAACAGCCAACAAGGTTCGCAGTAGACGCTGTCATTTGTGTCCTAATTTAACACAACCACGACATCTTTTTTAAATGGACCACTAGGTTGACAAGAGCCGTGCGTAATAATAAACTTCTTGTGTACTTCACTTGGTATTATGTCTGGATCAAAATGAGCCCTTTCAGTAGGATACTTTTTCTGAGATAGATATTAGATAGTCATCCTCTATGGTTTCTTTTGAAGCTACTTCAGAGTATGTTTCGTGTTCTTTTACTACTTGTTTTGTTTCATTGTTACTGGCATCATTCGAATTTATCTGATTAGTGTCAAAATGGGCTTTAAATGAGTTAGGTGACGTTGATTCAACCAAATTATCATCAATGTTAATTACATCGTTACCGCTAGGGGAAAAATAAAATTTTGGTATTTTTTTCTCTCTTTCTATTTCATTTAGGTTTTCTTTGCGCTTTTGAGCACCACTCTTATACACACGAGAACTCATATTCTCATATATAATATACACATGCTTCGATTATCGATTGATTGATTAATGGGGCTTAACGTCTCATATTTTTGCAACAATGGCTAATCGAGACGATGAGCAGGTGATAATGAAGAATGACGATGAAGAATAAAACCATATCCGAATCAGATCCATTGTACGTCGCGTGGGTCGTCATATGGGAGTCCATCAAGGGAGGGCAGGGCCAAGTGGGAGGAGAAATATTCAATGGCACAGTGGGGGGGGGGGGGGAAGGGACAGGGTCTCCTTTTGTCGCCTCTTACAACTAGCAGAGTCGCTCTGGGCCTATTCTACCCCGGGCCGAGACGGGTCTCCTTTCGTCGCCTCTTACGACTACCAGAGTCACTCTGGGCCTATTCTTCCCCGGGCCCAGACGGGCCTGCTTCGATTATCGTGCACCTTATTATACAAGAAGAACTTATATTACTCTCACTAAACGGGTAAGTCGCCGTGTCAGGATACAAAGTTGGTCTATATTTCACACGAGCTACTCATTTCACGTAGACAATACGCAAAATAAAGATTAATAACACACCTACACACTACAAATACTTCAGACACTCGGAAAATACCTGAAAGAAAGTAGAAACACAACACAACACAACACAGTAGCACTTTATCCGTATATCGAATCCGACCGAATCGTATTTAACGAACAACAGCCAAAGTCATACTAAATGGCAGAACGCGGTGGACAAATATGCTTACCTTTTTTGTTGGAGAATGGGAAGGGGGTGGTTCCTATAGTCTCCATCAGGTGCCTCGATATTCATTCAATATATCGGTAAAGCCCTACTACATGTCCCTTTTCTCATTGCAAAAGCTGTAGCTTAAAAGCGCTCGCCAAAGATAATATCCCTTGCTGCTCAGCAGCTGAATGTGGCACCTTTATTGCTATATCAGAAACCGTCTGGACAGTGTCGCCTGACGACTATTGACGAAGGTCCAAGACAGACAGGTACAATCAGACTTCAGGGCTTTTAAACAGCTCTTGTTGACAACAGTTAATGGAAAGATCACGATCATTTTTAATTTGTGAATACTTCCTTACATTATTTACACACATTTAATACAAATCGGTGGTTGTCCAGGGGGCCCGTGTGCATCGCACACCTTGCACCATAGGGAGTTACGGGGCCCCTAGATCGCGGGGCCCGTGTGCATCGCACACCTTGCACCATAGGGAGTTACGGGGCCCCTAGATCGCGGGGCCCGTGTGCATCGCACACCTTGCACCATAGGGAGTTACGGGGCCCCTAGATCGCGGGGCCCGTGTGCATCGCACACCTTGCACCATAGGGAGTTACGCCACTGACAGTAAGCTACAGCTATAGTTAAAGCAATGCCGTCATCTCATCTGTTTCAATTAAGTTTCAATGATGTTATTGTTATTTTACAACGCTTATATTAACTTGCCTTGTTTTGTCTGGACGGAATCTTTGAATCGATATTCCACCTACTTCTAGATGTCCGATCACGCTGAAATTTTTTACACGGACGTTTTCCTGATGATAATACATGAATCAACTGTCATATTTACTCAATTGTCAATTAATTCATCATAATTAATTAATTAATGTTTTACATGGAAATCGATGAATCTTTGAATCGATATTCCACCTACTTCTAAATGTTCGATCAAGCTGAAAGTTTTTATACAGGCGTATTTTTAATGACAATACATGAATCAACTGTCATATTTACTAAATTGTCAATTAATTTATCATAATTAATTAATTCATGTTTTATATGGAAATCGATGTTTAATCCACTTCCCAACGTCAAATCAAGTTGAAAGTTTTCACACAGACGTATTCTTAATGACATTACACGAATTAATTGTCATATTAACTAAATAATCAATTAATTCATCATTATTAATTAATTGATCTTTTATATGGAAATCGATATTAAACCCACTTCCGAACGTCGAATTGAGCTGAAAGTTTTCACACAGACGTATTCTTAATGACAATACATGAATCATTTGTCATATTTACAAATATTCGATGAATTCATCATAATTCATTAATGTTTTATATGGGAATCGATATTTAACCCACTTCCGAACGTCAAATTGAGCTGAAAGTTTTCACACAGACGTTTTCTTAATGACTATACACGTATCAATTGTCATATTTACTAAAAAATAGTAAATTAATTCATCATAATTAATTAATGTTTTATATGGGAATCGATGTTTCACCCACTTCCCAACGTCGAATCGAGTTGAAAGTTTTCACACCGACGTATTCTTAATGACAATACATGAATCAATTGTCATATTTACTAAATAATCAATTAAGCCATCAAAATTAATTTATTGATGTTTTATATGGGGATTGATAAAACACTCACTTTTGAACGTCGAATTGAGCTGAAAGTTTGCATACAGACGTACTCTTAATGACAATATATGAATCAATTGTCAAATTTACTAAATAATCAATTACACCATCATAATTAATTAATCGATATTCGATATATATATTCGATTGCAAGATTCTTTAAGACTAAAAAGTATAAAATAATATGACATGAAATTTTTTTTTTTTTTTTTAAAACAACGCTTATATTTAAATGCACTAACAAGTAAAAAATAAATTTTCGCCCAACAAATTTTTGCCTCACTTGGAAAATAAAAGCGTTGGGCGCTTTCGGTATTGACATAGATTGCAGTATTCTGCAATCTATGTCTATAGATTGCATTATTACATAGATAGATATTACATAGATTACATAGATAGTACATAGATTGCAGTATTCTGCAATCTATGTCTATACCGAAAGCGCCCAACGCTTTTATTTTCCGAGTGAGGCAAAAATTTGTTGGGCGAAAATTTATTTTTTACCTTTTTAGTGCATTTAAATATAAGCGTTGTTTTTTTTTTTAATTTTTTCATGTAATATTCTTAATCTATTCACATATTCAATGGTCTTCAAAACTTGCAACTCAATTAGTGTTTCGTATTATCAGGTCTTGATGAACATCACCTCCAAACACCTAATATTATTTACACGTAATATCCAGACGAAAAAAAACCACCGTCTTTGAATTTGCATTTATTTATGGACAGCAAAATCGCATTGTAATTTGTATTTGAACAGTTTACACATGAAATGTACTGACTTCATATTTGTATTATACGTGATGTGACTTTATATTGTACAGTGTACGGCACGGCATTATTGTGTATTATTAATTACGTTTACATGGGCCTAACCATGCCTAACCATAATTTTCGGTATCGGGATCGGGATCGCAAGCCGGATATCGTAACAAAGTTAACTTACATGGTTCTTATGGCACTGTTCACAACTAAATCGTAACGTCGTAATTGATTGTAATGGGAAAATGTACGATTGCAACCACCAATGCGACTATGATCACGTTGCCAAAAATTGTGGTTGGGGCTTTAGTCCAGTACCGTACTGGAAGCTTGGGCCCATGTAAGCATTATATAATAATACACATTATTATATAATGATAAGAATCATAACTGATGTAATCAAATTTGGCGTAACTCTGGGTACGAATAAAATGATAATGCCAAAGCGAAATGTAATAAAGATATTGGTTCGATTTGTTCAACCAACCAAGTATTGTAACATCCAGCTGACGAACGGTGTCATATTAAAACACTTCCCGCGCCTAGGAGCGAATGCTGCAGAAATGGTGAGATCTGCAACTGCAAGGTAAGCTTCGCTCCTCGGCGTGCGCGCGCGAGAGGGCACTGCCTTGCTGTCGGGGCACTCGTCGTCCAGCTTTTGAACCGAGCTTGTCATTATGTTTGGCTAAAGTTGTATTCCTAGTGTTTGAAATGTGTATAATATACTATGTCTGTAACATCTATCAGTGCCATCATTTACGTCCCGTAGTCCTGCTCGCCACAACCCATATTTTTAGATTAATTATTAACCGATTTTCGGCCACGACCTCGTGGCTGGTCGGTTACAAAAATAATTCCAGCTAAAATGTGTCTGTTGTAACTATATATTTACCTACAAAATGCGTGACTCTCTAGGGATTGGGAGTACCTCAGAAAACCGGTCAGAATGCGCCACCAGCCAAAATTAAGCGGGGTTTGAAAGTGGGTGTTTTTAAATTCCCCCTTGCAGGTAGAAAACCCTTTAGACTTTCGTGAATTGAGGTCTGTCTCTGTCAGGGGCAACTTATGAAAGGGGGTGGGAGGGGCGAGGGTTGCGCACAATTATCTAACAACTCAATGAACACAATCAACATATGAAACAATTCTATTTACAACACTTTTTTACGAATTACATCGTGAGGTTGATAAATACTGAATCTGCTCGTTGCGCTTGTTTTGAAACTTTTTTATTTTTCCCGGTAGCTGTATTTTAAGTATGAGTATTCAAGTTGCTTTATGGTTATTATTGCAATCGTGCTATTGTAGACCAGTGTGCCCATTAACGGACATGCACTTATGGTTGGTTTACGATTGGCGTCAACGCGGTGCCTGCTTCTCAGTTGCCTGAAAAATCAGACGAACGTACGCACACCACCCAGACGAAAGATTCTACTCAGAAGGCTACAAGATCTGGAAGAGTGGTGAGAGTACCACTTAGATTTCAAGACGACTAATAAGGGCATATTTAGATGTTTGATTTTTAGATTTTTTTGTATTAACCCATCCGCTTACCATTAAAAATCACTAAAACTGCCCAAGAAATTCCATTTATATTCACTGTTGTGGTTGAAAAGTGCATAACTATAAGAACAAAAAATGTATCTCGTAAACTTATCTTCTAATTCTTGTCAAATAAACTGTATACAACCCATAAATGATCAATGGAACTTAAAGTAGTATAAATGTCTACAAACTCATCAGAATCACTGCCAAATAAAATGTTCTGCACGAAACCTATATGGCCTAATCAGTTGTCTTGAAATTGAAGTTATACATAGTATGTAGTATATTTTTTGTATTAACATAAATGTATCTTTAAACGCGTTTAAAAAAAAAAGAAAAAACAGGGCATGTGAGATGTCTTTATAATAATAATAAGAAGAAGAAGACCATGTCTGGTTAGTACCTAAGCAGACGGTGGATTGCACCGCATGAAATTCCGGTTCAGTTCAGTGGTCCTAGCTGGTCCTAGTCCTAGCAGCACGGCACGATGTAGTAGCAAACAAGGTAATAAACATACCAACAATCGTGTCCCTTTACTATTCCTTCATCCTCGATCATTACATAAAACATAACAAAACAAACGCTAACTTCACCTTCAACGCCGAGTTCAACCTGTTTTATTGACGGCTTGCAATCGTATACCCTCTCATATAAATGCACAGGTTTAACACTGACGTTGAAGCTGAAGTAAGCGTTGACGCCAGTCGTAAACACTCACTCAACGCTTTCACTGCCTCGCTTCGGCGGTCCGCAGTCACTAGTGGGGGTAAGAGGGTCGGATGAAAGCTTTAGTTGACGCATGAAGTCTTGGGGTAGTTACTTTTATCTACTAGCATCAATCCCTTATCTGTGCTAGCATGCTACAACTACCTCCACTCTGAAAAATGCAGCACCACTACGCTTTCGCGACTTTTTTTAAATGTAGCGTCGCTACATTTACTCTTTACAAAACAAAGTAGCGCGTTACTTATACGCTACGAATTTTGTTATTATAAAGGTTATCAACCGTAGAAAATGTGGGCCCACAATTGAGTAAAGTAGGCCTGTTGGTGTCACTGTCAACGATTCACAATTGTTAAGGATATTACTACATTACTAAAATTAATTAAACATTAGTTATTGTTGACAATTTTAATTTTTGAAAATACTAGGTCATGAACACTGAACACTGCTGCACGACAAGTAGACGACCAACAATGTTAATTAATTATATGCTAAGAAAAAATTATCAAATTATAAGAAAAGAATGATGGTTATATTTAGTGCAAATTACGACATTGTTTGTTCAAATTCATAGTTTTGAATTTTGAAAACCAATTTAAATAATAAATGTCTAACGATGTTGTACTAAATTCACAAGAATAATATCGTGGGCTCCAGTGGCCACTTATTTGTCAAATGTGTACAATTTCAAACCATTCTGCAAACAAGTTTCGAACGAGCATGTCTCATCTCTCCTTCTGACGACACACCGTGGGCTGGCACTCACTGCTACAGATAACTCTGATCGAGACTCGGAGTACGATTGTTAGCAAAAGTTACCAACGGGATGAGACTGGGCAACATTTACTGATTCTTGAAAGCAAATAGAAAAAAGCACAACGAGCACATCGATGTTTTTACTTTGTACCGTCCCTCTACCTAGAGAGACGGAAGTTTCAATGGACAGTTTTGAAAGACAGGGATTGCCCAGCCCATCAGGCGCGAGGGTGGCTAGACCTATAGGCCAACGACACTAGGAGTGCTTTGTACAAAAGAGAAATAAAAAAAGTAAATCTTTGAGATTGTTTCTTCCCTGTGCCGGAAAATAAAATAAACACTCCATTGACGACTCTGCGGTTTCTCATACTAAGTTTGAAACACACATCTTTCAATCAACTACATTTGACTACGCAAGTAAATTTCGTAATATTATTTCAATTGCTGAAAGTATAGCAGCGCAGTGGCGTATACACGGGGGGGGAGGGGGGGGGGGGCAAACCCCCCCCCCCCCCCTTTTGCAAAGGAAACATGGAAAATAACCGTTTACATTTCAATAGACAGTATTTTAGACATTTTTTTTTGTTAAAAATACACGCATCGATCTATAATTATTATAGTTTTATCTTTTTTTTTTAAGGACAAAATGTGTTGCCAGAAACTGGGTAATCTTGTTTCAGTTTGCCGCTGTAAAACGCACAGATTTGCACTAAAATGACCCTGACGAGAATTTTTACGGGGGGCAAGCCCCCCGGAACCCCAATTGTATTTCGGTTCCACTCTCTATAATATGGGTTGAAACCCCCCCTTTCCCAATTCCTGGATACGCCACTGTAGCAGCGTGTCAACAATATTATTGATTTTGATAAGTGTCCGCCTGTACGGAATGTGACTTAGTAAATCATGGGTAGGTCAGAACTCAGAACACTGAACACGCTACTGATCGTAGCTTCATAGCACAACGTTGACTATTGGTTCGTAGATTGGACTGAGTAAAAAAAATAATGTGAGTGTAGAAATGTTGTTACTTGTTAGAGTACCTCTGTCCGACCACTGGCTTACTTATGTCTCATCCCTGATGTGTATCCCCTTGATCTTGCCGATAGTAATATTCGATTTTTGTCAAGATAACTATTACACATTGATCCTTGTATCACGTAGTGTAATACAACTGCATGTTTACGTGTACATAATAAGCAAGCATTCAAATTAATTTGAGCACCGGACACGGTTACTAAAATAAGGTATTTACCCCTAAGCCGCGTGCATACACAATTATTATATATATCCCGTCGTGGAGGCATGGATCTCACAACAATATAAATACACAAACTGGACATCTTCAGTTCCTGAAGTAGGACAAAACTGGCCTATCGTACGCAGTGCAATCTGAGTCACGCCAACAAAACAGAACAAAACAGACAAACAAAATAAAACAAAAACAAAAACGAGAGTAAAAACCTTGAACTCAAGGCTATATGGACCGGCGTGAATTTATTATCGACGTTGCATTTTCATATTTTCTAGAACGATTGTATTCCTTCTTCCAATGCAGAACGTCCGGGGTTCGATTCTTAGTCGGAGTAGTGTTTTTGAGATTCTTGAATTGACTTATGGTCAATTCGTTACTGGTGTAGACGAAAACTGTGACTTTGGAGCTGCCATTGCAACGAGGCTCATAATAATAAAATATGGAATAATGTTCCCAGCGGAAAATAAGTTCGTGTTGTTCAGTTGGTAGACAAGAAATACAAAGTGTACATATTTTTTTATTTATAAACATAATATTATACCGATCAGATAATTCCTTATCAATAAAATTTCATGTATACTTAGTAGTACAAGTAGTATCCTCTCTACCTATACTTTTATTTCGTACGTATACATATTT
Source organism: Isoperla grammatica (assembly GCA_945910005.1). Lineage (NCBI taxonomy): Eukaryota > Metazoa > Arthropoda > Insecta > Plecoptera > Perlodidae > Isoperla > Isoperla grammatica. Next base: position 45,135,237 of record OX246746.1, read on the forward strand.
AAAATACTAGTGATGTCCTTCTAAACTTTGGTTCCCTGTCACACGTTGCTCAACAACGGTTAGTGATATGATAAAACTTTAAAGTGCATTATTATACTCGGTGATTTTATCGCTACGATTGATCGTGAGAATAACTATCAGTTTTTATATATTAAAATAATGACATTGTTATTCAAGTTTTTACGTACATTTCTTTAGGACACAAATTTATAAAAATTAAAAATCCTCCACACGTATGCATTATAATTGATATGTTCTGTTTAATTAACTTGAAATCGATATTTTTAGGATATTGATGCTTACACAAAGCTTGGCAAAGTCAATTTTACAATAGCTCATTGAAAGTCACTTATTGAGATATTGTTTCAGTCGAGAACTATAAATGATCGTTAGATTGAAACCTGAATCTTTCTTCTACTCAACAAGCTATCAACTGTGTTCCTAAGTTTATTAATACGGAAGTTATGGCTAGTTTATTCCAAATAATAGTAAACTAAGATACTTCCCCCCCCCCCTTCCCCTCTACCCCTCCCCTAGTGCTCGCTGTAGAGTCACCTTAATGTTGCTGTGACGGTTTTATCACGTTCACATGATACATAATCACGCAACGTTGTGTTTATCGGTCATGTCTTCATGTTACCACTGTACGCCTAATATTAAAGTAGTTTATACTGAGCTAATATTTCTATCAACATATATAATGCATTTTTAGTAATCATATAACAAACACCTTCAAATACGACTTCAATTTTGACGATAAATATTGAGGAGAGTAGCATTTTAACACGCGCGAAGCGGCAGCCGGCCAGCGATCTTGTATCCACGTGACGTAATGCGCGGGCCGGACGCGATCCAGCGCGCGGGAGTGCCAGACCTAGGCAAGCCATGATATCGTTAGACCATGAGTACGGGTTACCATTCTGACCGACCAATGGAATGCAGCCTAACAGATAACAGATAAGTATTTCACTTAGTGAATGGCAGAGCTAAGCGGCATAGACTCTTATCAAAGCGACAGCAGAGTTAGGTTCTTATCTGAGATAAGAGAGAATTAATACGTTGACAGTGTCACAGATAACTAATTAACTTGCGTAGGCAGATAAACGATTCAAATGGGCGCCATGCTTCGCTATTTGATTAGTTCCCTCCGCGACCACAAGGATGGTAGAAGAGCGAATGTGCTGCCGCCACACAGGCGAGTGAGTCACCTGCAGAGGATTTCTTCTTCGGAACTCGTTTGTCGTGACGCGGCCGGCTACGGTGTTGCCAACCCTTAGTTCACCCCCTTTTACTGCCGCGAGCATCGAATCGCACACATACCGAGCCCTCGGTTTGCAGACGCATCGGACGGCTGGCAGGGCGAGGGTAACGAATATTGACCTCGAAATAACATCACAAGGAACAATACGTAGAGTCGTAGGTAGACAATAGGACAATACAATAAAGCAGTTTGACATGTGAGTGTCTGAACAAGAGTAAATAAACCAGTGGCGTAACTAAGGGACCACGGGGTGGGGTGGAAAAATTATTCCTTATCCATGTATATATATATAAATAATATGCTATCATTAATATGCAAATTAAAATGAACAAAATGTAAATCTGAAAACTTAGCTCTTTATTGACAACTTTTTTGAAAACTTGCCATTGCAGTTTATGAGCTTTCAAAACACAATGAGTCTAGAAATTATGTGTGAATTCACGTACAAGCACAACAATAAAAGCCCCTCACATTCTCCCATAGTAGACAACACAGACATATCTTCCAGCTATCTTCATGTCTGTACCAAATGTATCTTGTTTCTTACCTTGCCAGTTACGGTAGCGTCTGCTGAGAGATCGTTTTTAAAATTAAAGTTGATCAAGAAGTATGCACACCACTCAATGGCCAAAGAACGTCTTCAATTTTTTGGTTTCTAAGTATAGAAGCAGAGCGGGTGAAACAAATTGATTTCGATACAGTAATTGACCGGTTTGCAAATTTGAAATCTTGCAAAAGAAGTAAAATATGACAAATATCAGTGGCGATAGGGAAGGGGTGGGGGGTCTTTAGTTGTAGTTACGCCACTGAAATAAACACACATAAAATAATGTGTATTTATTGTCTACCCACTCAGTTACAAGAACTGGCATAATATTCATTTACTTAAGACTGTTATGACATTTTTACTTACACAGACAACAGATTATAGTATACTCCTTGATCTGATACTACTGATCTAATCCACTACTGCTCGGCAATCATACGATGGAAGTAACAGTTTTTTTTTTTAATTAGCCACCCTAAGGTGGGAATGCCAATATAGGGCACAATGTCGCTCTCTTTAGCCAAGTACAGTAAGTGCAAAACAAAATATAACCTAGACTAGGAACAGGTAGGCCTACACGGAGAAGAATAGATATGTCAATTGTGAGAAACACACACGAGACAAAGCCCGGTAGCCGAAAGACAACATACCACATAACAAAAAAGGAATTGTCAACACAGATGACACAAATCAAACAAAACGAAAGAATCCCCCATAATCGCAATAATTGCTCACGCACGAATCACACATCTAAAACAAAATGCATATAAAGAGGAGAAACAAAAACATTATATACAAAAACAAAATACATTAACGGAGCTGAAAATCAGGCCAGGCCCACAACCGGGCTTCGAAGAAGGAAGAGGAGCGAGAAGTTCGTAGAGATAAAAGCGTACACTGCGCGTTTTTTGTTACAGAACTATCACCTACGCAATGTATTGTTATCTGTGGTCCACTATCATATTCTGAAGTGGCTTGGGCCTATCAATGGTAATACAACTTAGCTCAATTTGTTGATGGAACAACTCACACATTGTTACTTCTTAGTGTTGTCATCAACATATTGCCGTGCTCGTTAACGTCGAGTCAACATTTCTTAGCGTGTGAGGGCGCAGTAACCCAGTTCCACGATCAACACAATGTGGATAGTGTATCCTGTGTTTTGGCGTATGAACTACGGCGCGAATTAGCTGTGGGTGTGCTATTTATTTTATAAGATAAACAACATAACTTATTCAAAAACGATGGCAGCACAGATAACGTGTGCTAAGTATTGTTGTCAGATAACGTGTGCTAAGTATTGTTGTCAAAGTATTTGTAAGTGTCCAAACGAGCAGAAATTAGTAATTACTAAATATGCACATGTTCTAATTTCTTCAACTTATACGTACGCAACAACAATGTTGTGCACAAACAGGTACACATGGACCCTGCGAAGGGGGGGGGGGGGGGGCGGGGGAAAGGGGGAACACCCAAGGGGGAACTTGTTCCCCCAGGAATTTCAGGAATTGATACAAATTTAACTAGCTATATGATGTGTAATATACATAAACGAAGAAAACGTAAGAAATAGTAGTTATATAATACATTATCGTATATTATACGATAATGTATTATAATTACTATTTCTTACGTTTTCTTCAACTTATGTAACAATTAACCAGCATTTTATGTGTGACTAGTCAATCGTGGCCAGTTCCATCTCTGAAGATATTGTTCCTAAGTGTTGATGCGTTCTATGACATATAGGCCATACTGTTTTTTTTAATTGATATAGGCCTATACGAGCACGTTTTATGTCTACATGGTTCTATTTTGATTTATTAATAAAAATGGAACCATGTTTTGACAAAGTACGTAGTTCAATATCTTTCATTCAGAACCTACTTTAAAATCCCATTTCAGTAAAAAAAGTGTTGAAAATAAAAATGCGCCTTGCGGGGTAATCTGAGGGGTGCCCCCCCCCCCCCCCCTCGGCCGCAGCGAGGTAGAAAGTGTTATTTCGCTTTGTCCCCTCTTGCAAAATTTCCTGCTGGGGGCTGGTGCCCACGCACGTATAGCAAATTTCAGTTTCATTTTAAACTGTCACTGATAACGAATTATACTACTGTGTAGGCCCACGTAGTGTAAATTGTAATTGATTATCTTTGAGAAGTGAAGTGATGGTAGTTCTTAGTTTTAAATTTATGTTTAATTTAGTTAGTTTCTAGATTGTTAATTGATAAGTTGATATATTTGCACTAGTGGAATAATTTTCTGTTGCAAATAAATACTTAATAAAAATAATTATAATAATAGTAATAATAATAATAATAATAATAATAATAATAATAATAATAATAATAATAATAATAATAATAATAATAATAATAATAATAATAAAAATAGTAATAATAATAATAATAATAATAATAATAATAATAATGCAATTCAAAAATAATAATAATAATAATAATAATAATAATAATAATGCAATTCAAAAATAATAATAATAATAATAATAATAATAATAATAATAATAATAATAATAATAATAATAATAATAATAATAATAATAATAATAATAATAATAATAATAATAATAATAATAATAATAATAATAATAATAATAATAATAATAATAATAATAATATCTAAATTGGTTTCAAGTGTTCAATCCGTGAGTGATCCCTCGTTTATTGCTCTGGTAAATTTAATTTTTAATTTTAACAAGACGGAGATAATTGATAATTGAACCTGCTTAGTGCACAGTGGCGAAGTATGGGGATTGACGCAACACCCCCCCCCCCCCCCCCCCCATCAAAGTTGGGTCAAGAATGGGAGGTGGCCTAAACTGCAATAACAACTTCTGAATGCATCAACTTTGTTTCGAAAGATGTGCACCCAAATAGCATTAATCAAACAAATTGTTTACATCATAGGTAACTCCATCCTACTCGATGTAAACTGACCGCGATGGCCCTCCCCTCTGAGCTGAAGACCTAGGACGATAGGTCAACGACCCACGCGACTTTCTTCAGTAGGAGCTTTGTTGAGCGCCCGGGGGAAGGGGCGGGGGTGTGGCAAACTAAAAATAAATACTGCGCAGGTGGCCAGTAGGCCTGAAAGGGTGAATGTTGTAGCCTATTCAAAACATTCTTGCACAGAGCAAAGAGAATTATTTTCTCATGACAGCTGTTACGTAATATGGGAGGTGACGATAACATGGCTTCTTTCATCTTACTTTCTACGTTCTGCGACCTGCAAAGTTTTGAGGCTGTTGCTTGTGAAGATCCGGAAAATTTTAATGAAGTGATAACAGATAGCTGTTCCTCGCAATGTGCGTTTCGTCTGTTGATTTGGATAAGTCAGTGTCAATACAGTTTCGGGGTTTTATCAATGCACGGAATTCTATGAAATGATATATTCGAAACTAGCAAACGCTCGTTTTTACACCCGAATACACAACAATTAGCCACCATTGTCAAGGGATGACGATACTGAAAACCCACACCTGCAAATCGCCTCTCTCGACGTGAGAGGCACGCGCGACGTGTTGCTGTAGGCGTCTGCCTGTCTACCCGCCCGAGCACCTTCCAGTGACGACGCGGCGAGACAGTGGACAAAGAGAGTGACAAATAATTGCTATTCAAACTAATAAGTTGCCGCCACCGCGAATGATCGTTCTGGTTAAAAATAATCCCCCCCCCCCCCCACAGACTATATAACACAGAAAGTGCTAGTTATGCTACTGTTAGTGCACGTACCCTATTTAAAAAATATGCAAATATTTCAAACATCAATTCATGTGTAGTACGTAGTTACATCCAAAATTTATTAATGGTACGTGGTACCAAATAAGTTTGATTTAAGTCGCAGGGTATTATATGCTTATTGAAAAATGGCTACGCACGTACGTAATCACAACTACTATACCATTTAAAAATCGCATTTGTGATCATTGATCTTTCTTCTACTACAGACAAATACCCCCCAAATACTTCGAAAAGTTTGTAGTAACAGTTTGAATAAAGTAACAGCATCATACAAAATACAGATATACGATACGACAGACGTTTAAAAACGCTAGCCCGAAAAACGGGGGGGGGGGGGGGGGGAGGGGAGTCCATGAGTGGAATAATTTATTTTTAAAATTTAAAAAATTAAATTATTAATAATTTGGCACCTATTGTCTTATTGTCCCATGCATACAATGTATTTATATTTTGAGTACCTATAAGACTAAGATACTGCAAAGTTAAGTATTTTGAAATACAAGATACAAATCCTTTGCAACATAATATTTGAAATAAATACAAGATACAAATGTATTTAAATGCGTATTTTAAATAAATGTATTTTAGATACTGCCCATTTCGTGACCTTCTGCATTGAAAGCAGGAACAAAACCACTAGACCACTATTTCTACTATTCCCCCCCCCCCCCTCTAATGCAAATTAAATTCTTGCGTTCCTGTAATCACTTGAGTTTAGACTTTTCTCCTAAGAACGAATACACCCACAAAAAAATCGTGTATGATTTTGGCACCATGAGCAGAATGATTGTTGATTCACATCAGTAGAATCTCGTGTTCTCTATACCACCCAGGCACCTTTTATTGGTGATGTTTGTTTCACTTGGTGGATTCTGGCATTGCATACGTGTTTCCCCCTCGGCCCAACCATCTCTTTGCCCGCTCACTTTCGAGGTTTGGGGTGTCTTTGTCCGCCTGGAATGCGACTCGGCTGGCTTCAACCGCCGGGGGCATTAGGCCTACTATACAAAGCGCTGAACACCATGCAACATTGTAAGCAGATGGAACAGCCACCTGCATCTCCGACCTTAGTACGCTAGCGCGGCGATGCGGTCGCGTAAGATAACTACATTCAAGTTCAAATCAAACCGCGAAGCACTTTTAACACGGGCGTTGTTTATCTGACGTAGTTAATTAGTTATCTGTGACAGTGTAGAGCCAACTAGACGGTCAGCTACGCACTTTTGTGGTCTCACTCGGCCGGACCAACCGAGAGTAGGCTAAAAAAGTTCGTAATTTCTACCTGATTACAGCAAAGTCAATCCGGAAATCGAAATCGGTAGCTTTTACTTTTTGTAGCCAAAAAACGGCAAAAAAACAGGAAATTTAGTAAAGGGATAGTCATGTGAAAAACTAAAAAATTCCCATTAAGTCATAAATGCATGAAATTCAGTTATGTGTAAAATAAAATTGATATTGGTTGCTTCAATGCAAGAAAAAAAAATAGTGAACTGTGAACATTTAGCTATTCTACTAGTTTCACATAGGCGTGCGCAGGGGGGGGGGCAAGGGGGGCAGCTGCCCCCCCATTAGGATAGGTGAGCTTTGTTTATATAGAAGATATAGAATAGAATTTGGCTCAGGGTATACCGTATACGCCTGCCGATCGTAAGAGACGAGAAGAGGACCTATAGCACCTTCCTCATATCAAATATATTCCTCAAACTGTCACTGTTGCTCCAACTGCCTTGCCCGTTTGACCCGGCTAAGAATAGGTCCAGAATAGTGCCTATCTTAATGAGCGACAAAAATGCTGACGCCTGACATAATGGTTCTAATCTTACCTGAAGTTCTAGATTGGAATGACGTTGGAATCAGCTGACCGGCCTCAACATCAACTGTTGTCTTACCGCCAAGATTTTGGCTTTTGGACTGACCACTTCCTTCGCTTTGTAACAATAATATCACTGATATCCACAAGTAATTGTGTGAAATGAACCCTTTGAACAGACCACCTGTACTCCTCCTAATACGCTTTAAAACACGTTTAAAAATGCATGTCTTTCAAAAATCTCCTGCGGCGCTTTTTGTCGGGGAAATCCCCCCCCCCCCCCCCCCCATTGGCGCCGCCGTGAAATACTTTCATTATGAATTTATTGTTTCCCCCCAATTGATCAACCTCTACGCACGCCTATGTAGTTTCACTTCACCAGCTCTGCTGCATTTTTCTTCTAAGCGTAGTACAGCTGTATCGGTTCTGAGCTCGCTAGCGCCTTCCCGATAGACAGAGCGCTCATTGTGTTATACGACACCAGCCACAACACTCGGCGACTGCGGACAGTGCCGCTCAAAACAGATTGCAACTTTTCTACACATCAAGTCACAAAAAACATTAATTGCAGGGCATTTTGTAGAAATACACGTTCGTACTAAGAAGCATGTTATCGGTAGAGAAACGATGCACTGTAAAACTCCTGATCGATTTTTGATAAGTGCCCTATTTTAGCAGTGGTTTTACTATCTCGAGGTAACATTTTTGTTATATGGGAATTACCATGAGAAGAGTTGCTCGGTGCTACTTGGTAGCAACAAGACAAAAAATCGCGTTTTCTTTAATTTTTTGAACCGCCTGCTTTTTAAATATGGTATCTTTTAGTCTTGTTTTCCATATTTGAGGGTCGACATATACAAATAGTAGTTTTTTAGTTTTTCATCCGACTGTAAGACCAATTGAGTGATTGTGCCGGGGAAGGTGGCAAAAAATTTCGCAAATTTTTTTTAGAAATAAAGAAACAATAATTCAAAAATGGAAATCAGTAGCGTCTGGCGTTGGGATCTAAAAAACGGTCAGAAATGGCACAATTTATCAAATAGACTAACTGACCGGTAACAATGGAAGAGGTAAGTAAGCTAATTTCATATTTTAAGAGGATTGCGTGCGGCCAGAGTACCATTCTGAGCGTCCGGCGTGCAGTACTTTCGTACTATACAAACTACGTGCACAAAAATCCACTTATTTCGATTCTGTTTGAACCAGCATTTAAAGAACTTAATTGTTGTTTAAGTACGTAGCGTTTTTGTTAGATTATTGCATAGAATTTTTGTTTTCAGGTTTCAAACTTCCCTAGATTTTTTCGTTTTTTTTTTCGTAATTTTTAGTCCCCGTTTAAAAATTGTTTGTGTCCGAACTAGATCGAATTTGAAAAAAAACGCTATGTACGTAACATTGTTAATACGGACACAAAATATGAGCGTGATCCAAGTAATAATGTAGACGTGAGATGTATAGTACGAATGCTCTGCAAATCACACATTTGGCTCTGGTTCGTGGCGCTCTCTCACGAAAGTTGATTATTTTGCTTTGAAGCAAGGAGGGGAGGTTAAGTGGGCTGGATCGGATACTGGATAAAAATAATAATAATTATAATAATAATAATAATAATAATAATAATAATAATAATAATAATAATAATAATAATAATAATAATAATAATAATAATAATAATAATAATAATAATAATAATAATAATAATAATAATAATAATAATAATAATAATAATAATAATAATTTACCTGGTAACCCCTAAAAGTCTACACGTTCCCAGTCGCTGCTGATAATATATCGCATTTCAAAGGGAAAAAGCTGTAATCAACCAACAATTTTCACGGCATTGAGATCTACGAGTGATTTACTACAAGAAGACATAAAGGGAAGTACCAGTATCCATTACTTTGTATATAAATAGAAGTTTAATTTTGTAGGCTTACATTTTAGTCCAGGGCCTTGCTTGAGAAACATAGGAACAGTTGAATTTAGTGTTGATTTTGACAGATTGAAGCTAGATCTGGACACGTCAAGGTCTTGTACTTATAATTTGATTCGATAATATTGTAACTAGATATATGTTTTACGGTTGTATGTAAGCACTTTTTATTTGTTTCCAGATTTAAGAAGATTTCGTCTTCAAAATCTGTGAAATTTGAAACTGTCATTCAACTCCAACTCAGCGCCTTGTAATTGCGTGTGTTATTTATTGACGGGGCACGGCCAAGTTGTGAGTGTAAAGAAAAGTGTGACATTAAGAGCTTTGATTTCTTTGAAAAACAATATTAACTTTCTGTGACAAAGAACTTAGTTTGACAGGACAATGAACTTTGACATTTAGTAAATAAACAAACAGATTATGGATGCTTCTGATGTATTATCGCAACAGACCACCAAATCTGGAAGAGTGAGGCAGCGTATCAAATGGACAGATAATATGAACATTTGTGTGATGCGCAACTACTATAGAATTACGTTATTAGAAACTAGATTAGTTGGATATCGACAAGAACTGCACCGAGCGTTTACACGTGAATACCCATTAGTAGATGTAACCGAACAAAGAGTAGCAGACCAAAGGAGAATAATTGTAAGTAATGGTATGCTACCATTTAATCTATTGAACGTAATAAGACATGAAGTAGAGGAAGAACTACAAATAGATCAAGAAAATGAAGAGGATTTGGCGAACGAGGAGCACATCATGGAAGCATCAAGAAACGATGACCATCTACGACAAGAATTAATGGAACAAGTAGATCTACCAGAAGGCCAGAACACACAAGAGGTACATCACCAACATCCACCTATTAATAACATTGAACAAGAAGAGAATACAAGAGGGAACACACAAGAAATAGACGAGTTAAAGAACATATTACATTTAGCTTTTGAAAATGCTTTGTCAGAATTTGCACATATAGAACCGAACAAGAGACCTAGAATTCCTAAACCTAAACAGTCTAAGCAAATGGACATAGTAATGCACGTAATGAACGCACATATATTGTTAGATTACGCGAAGAAAGAATTGTCGTTTGAGGAAGTGCATGCAGCAATATATTGTGGAGCCGTAGCAGTGGTCAGACAATTAGGATTAAAAATAAAGTTGGTACATTCTCAGAACATAAAAACCAATAAGACTCCAAAATGGGAACGAAGATTAGTCAAACGCATCAACGAGTTAAGGAGAGATATTGGGAGATTAGAACAATTCAGGATGGGTAATAGATCTAAAAAGATATTACAATATTGCCAACACATATTTGAAAGGTTTAAAATCCATACTATACATGAAACACCGAACGAGGCTACAAACGAATATTTGGATACTCTAAAGCAAAAAGTAAGTGCATTAGCCAAAAGACTACGAAGATATAAAGAGTGTAGTGATAGAAAAGAACAAAACGAAATGTTTAAAGAAAAAGAAAAAGAATTCTATCAGCAAATTAACAATAAAGAAGAAATAGTAGGCAATGGTATACCATCGAAGACAGAGATTGAGCAGTTTTGGGGTGGGATATGGACTGGAGTAACCCATTAATGCACAATCACAATGCAACATGGATTCAAGATGAAATTGAGGCAATGAGTGATATCGAAGAAATGACATTTGATGGCATCAGTGTAAATGATATAAAATCAACGATACAAAATACTCATAATTGGAAAGCACCCGGTAACGATAACATTCAAAATTTTTGGTACAAGAAGTTTTCAAACATGCACACCCAGATTGCTAAATGTCTTAATGAATTTATATTAGGAGACAAGGATTTACCAGATTTCTTTACTGAAGGAATAACATTTCTTAAACCAAAAGATAATGACACCAAAAATCCAAGTAAATATAGACCAATTACATGCTTACCTACTATATACAAAATCTTGACATCGTGCATAACAAATAAAATATATAGTCACTGCGAAGAACACAATATATTAGCTGAAGAACAAAAGGGATGTCGAAAATTGTCGCAAGGGTGTAAGGAACAATTAATTATCGATTCTGTTGTAATGAACCAAGCTTTCAACAAGAAGAGAAACATTCACGTTAGCTATATTGATTACAAGAAAGCGTATGATTCGTCACCACATTCGTGGCTAATACAGATACTGGAAATTTATAAAGTAAACCCATTGATAGTAAACTTTTTGCGGACAGCGATGACGAGTTGGAAAACAACATTAAAGTTAAACGTAGGCAAAGAGCAGATATGTACTGACCCAGTTAACATCCGACGAGGTATTTTTCAAGGTGACTCGTTTAGTGCGTTATGGTTTTGTCTTTCATTAAATCCATTATCTCATATACTAAACAAATCTACACATGATTTCAAGATAAAGGACGGTAATACGGTTTGCCACACACTTTCACATCTATTCTACATGGACGATCTCAAGCTATATGCTTTAAATGCGACACACATGACGAATCTTCTTAACTCAACGTTAGAATTCAGTAGAGATATATGTATGGATTTTGGAATTGATAAATGTAAGTCACTTCATGTCATCAAAGGAAAGATTACGAAATTAGATGAGTTTGAAATTGACGAAGACAACCGGATTGGAGTAATGGACGAAGAAGATATATACAAATATCTAGGATTTGCGCAGGCTAAACGAATTGATCATAAACTGATGAAAAGTAAACTAATTTCTGCATACAAGAAACGAATAGGATCCATTTTAAAAACACAATTGAATGGTAAAAACAAGATCAAAGCAATTAACACTTATGCTTTACCGGTACTAACATATTCATTTGGAATTATTAACTGGACACAGACAGAACTTCATGCCCTAGAAATTCTCACCCGCACAACATTCACCAAATACAGAAGCAGTGTTGTAAAAGTTACTTTTAGAAAGTAATTCAGTTACAGTTACAGTTACTTGCTTTGGAAAGTAATTCAGTTACAGTTATAGTTACTTTTTCCCTAAAGTAACTGAGTTACAGTTACAGTTACTTTATGAAGTAACTGAGTTACTTTTTAAGTTACATCATGAAATTTCTTAAAAATGCAATAACTGACAGCATTACAAATAAAAAATATTTTTTTACTGGGAGTAATGGCACGCAATAATGGCACGAAAAACTGTTTGTTGAAACGTGCGAGCGACTCGGTAAGCAGTGAAAGTACTGTGCCTATACTTGTCGCCTGTCGGTTAGCGCCTTGGTTTTCGCCAGAACGCCAACACAACAGAGTGCCACAGAAATATTTCCACAGAATGAATAAAACTAAAATCAATACAATCGACTGTTCAATCTTCTGGTGATTTTTTTATATTAACATCTAAGACTCTGCGGGCACTAACTAACAAAATCTACGGAAATTATCTAAGCATTACAATTTTCGTTACAGCTGGCAGTTGTATTAATTTATTGTTGTCATGGTTGTTAACCCTGCGGTGCTGAGCCGCTACGTCGGTTGGCGCCTAGAACTATCAGCTGGCCTGTCCTTAGCGGACAATACAAAATCGTAGAAATATGTAGTTCCATCATATGACACACACAAAAATTCGTTTTTTGTTTGTTTTTTAGGTTGATACAAAGCGGTATTTTTTAAATTTTGTACCACTACAGAACGAGCACGCTTAAGAAAAGTAACTCTAAAAAGTAACTGAAAACTGAGTATAATTACTTATAAAAGTAATTGAGTTACAGTTACAGTTACATTGAAATAAAAGTAATTAAAGTAGTAACTCAGTTACTCAAAAAGTAATTAATTACTTTTACTCAATTACTTTTACTCAGTTACTTTACAACACTGTACAGAAGTCATCACCCTAAGTCAGCAATAGAACGAGTGATCTACCTAGAGAAAAAGGGGGAAGAGGCTTGATTGATTTAAACAATTTATATTATAAACAAATTGAAATTCTGAGAAAGTACTTTTATACAAAATGCCCACATTCACAACTTCATAGAGCTATAGTATCGGCAGACAAGTCGCTTTCTCCCCTCAATTTAAATGACGGAAATTTAAACTTGCTTCAAAAACTAAATTCTGACACAGCAAAAGAGATCAGAATATCAGAAAAGACGTTACATAGCAGACATTATAAAGAACTTCTTAAGGATAGCGTCGATAGGGTAGCATCGAACAAATGGTTAACGTCCGGGGACATTTTCAGCGAAACAGAGGGATTTATGATCGCTATTCAAGATAAAGTAATCAAGACTAACAATTACAAAAAATACATACTGAAAGACGTCACAGTGGAAGATAAATGTAGAAAATGTAATTTGAAGGGCGAAACAATTGAACATATCGTATCTGGGTGCAAAATGCTTTGTCAAACAGATTATCTTCATAGGCATAACCAAGTTGCAAACATTGTACATCAAAAATTAGCCATGAAGTATAAACTTATAAACACAACCACTGCGTATTACAAATACAAGCCTGAAAAGGTATTAGATAGTAAAGACTACAAATTATATTACGACCGGGCAGTTATTACAGACCAAACCATACATCACAATAGACCGGATATTATATTTATTGACAAGAAGAAACAAGAAACGATTTTAATTGATGTTGCCGTCCCTTTATGCCACAATGTAGAGACAACTTGGCGGGAAAAGATAAACAGATATAAGGAATTATCAATTGAAATAAAAAGGTTGTGGAAGCAGAATAATGTAACTGTTATACCGTTAATTATATCAGCAAATGGCATTGTTCCACGTAAACTCCATGACAGTATTAAACTAATTGGTCTCCAACCGAACATATACATCGAGATGCAAAAAGCAATTATTTTGAACACGTGTAGGATAGTGCGAAAATTTTTGAACTAAGAAGAATGAAGACTTCAAGAAGTTCTCCATCCCGATGGTGGTTTTCGTGGTTTCCACCGTACAAAGAGCGAATGCTGGGATGAGTACAAATCGGCCACGACCGTACATAGCATCCACAGTTCGGTTTGAAAAAATAATGTGGACAATGATATATTAAGTAGTATAGCCAAATGTGGGCATTTGAGAAGCATAAGAAGAAGAAGAAGAAGAAGAAGAAGAAGAAAAAGAAGAAGATATATTAAGTAGTTCTAAGTAGATGTTAATAAGGTAAACACATGGAAATACTTGACATTTGTGTCCGTACAACATGTTTTTGCCGGTTTTGACCGAGTTTGTATGTATTGCAACAATAAAATAATAATAATAATAATAATAATAATAATAATAATAATAATAATAATAATAATAATAATAATAGTCGCTTTCTCCCCTCAATTTAAATGACGGAAATTTAAACTTGCTTCAAAAACTAAATTCTGACACAGCAAAAGAGATCAGAATATCAGAAAAGACGTTACATAGCAGACATTATAAAGAACTTCTTAAGGATAGCGTCGATAGGGTAGCATCGAACAAATGGTTAACGTCCGGGGACATTTTCAGCGAAACAGAGGGATTTATGATCGCTATTCAAGATAAAGTAATCAAGACTAACAATTACAAAAAATACATACTGAAAGACGTCACAGTGGAAGATAAATGTAGAAAATGTAATTTGAACGGCGAAACAATTGAACATATCGTATCTGGGTGCAAAATGCTTTGTCAAACAGATTATCTTCATAGGCATAACCAAGTTGCAAACATTGTACATCAAAAATTAGCCATGAAGTATAAACTTATAAACACAACCACTGCGTATTACAAATACAAGCCTGAAAAGGTATTAGATAGTAAAAACTACAAATTATATTACGACCGGGCAGTTATTACAGACCAAACCATACATCACAATAGACCGGATATTATATTTATTGACAAGAAGAAACAAGAAACGATTTTAATTGATGTTGCCGTCCCTTTATGCCACAATGTAGAGACAACTTGGCGGGAAAAGATAAACAGATATAAGGAATTATCTATTGAAATAAAAAGGTTGTGGAAGCAGAATAATGTAACTGTTATACCGTTAATTATATCAGCAAATGGCATTGTTCCACGTAAACTCCATGACAGTATTAAACTAATTGGTCTCCAACCGAACATATACATCGAGATGCAAAAAGCAATTATTTTGAACACGTGTAGGATAGTGCGAAAATTTTTGAACTAAGAAGAATGAAGACTTTAAGAAGTTCTCCATCCCGATGGTGGTTTTCGTGGTTCCCACCGTACAAAGAGCGAATGCTGGGATGAGTACAAATCGGCCACGACCGTACATAGCATCCACAGTTCGGTTTGGAAAAAATAATGTGGACAATGATATATTAAGTAGTATAGCCAAATGTGGGCATTTGAGAAGCAGAAGAAGAAGAAGAAGAAGAAGAAGAAGAAGAAGAAGAAGAAGAAGAAGAAGAAGAAGATATATTAAGTAGTTCGTAGTAGATTTTAATAAGGTAAACACATGGAAATACTTGACATTTGTGTCCGTACAACATGTTTATGCCGGTTTTGACCGAGTTTGTATGTATTGCAACAATAAAATAATAATAATAATAATAATAATAATAATGTCTTTATTTTCTTAGTTGAAGAAAAAGGCGAATTTAAGCCGAGATGGCTTCTCTTACAATTGACCTTAACTAACCTAACTTAACTATCTTACGACTAATTCACATAATAATTTATTATTTTAAGCTGGCTTGATCTATAAAGGCATAATATCACTTCAATTTTTAGAATTACAGTAAGCTCAAGTAAAATCTTTACATAACATAATTAATTGATGATAATAGTTAAGTCATGAAACATTAAATTTGTTTAGAACAGTATGTGCAACATAAATAAATAAAACATGTAGCATAATGAGGTAACAGTTAGCATAAAGGTAGCATAAAGTAGTAACAGTAGGTAACAGTTAGTAAAGGTTAATGGCCATCACCAAATACGAAGGTTTGTGATATCAGGTTTAGCTTTATTTTATTTTATGTTTGTTCATTCAATAGATATGATTTTAGTTTAAGTTTAAATTGTACATGAGAAAGATTTGAATCAATTTTAATTTTATTGTATGTTGATGCAGCGTTGTAGGTGAAGGATTTCCTGAAGCCGGTGGTCGTGTGAGGGAATATGGTTATTTCATTGACGTTTCTTAGATTACGCGAGTGTGAAGCTTTCCTGAGGGGGAGTTTGTTTCTTAGATACGTAGGTAAACCCCTCTTCATGATTTTGTGTGTAAGACATGCAAGATGGAGATACCTGCGATTTGACATTTTTAGTAACTTCAGTTCTTTATACTTGTAGGAGATGTGATTGTATTTTTTCATGTTAAGCGTGTACCGTATGCATGCATTCTGAGCATATTGTACGCGGTTCTTTTGTACGGTGTCTAAACAAAGACCATATACAATATCTGCGTAGTCGAATTTAGACAAAATAAGTGTTTCAACTAACAGCTGTTTTACCTTTTGTGGCAGTATTTTGGAGAATTTGTAAAGATGTTTCAATTTAGAAAAAGTGTGTTGTATGAGTTTACTGATGTGATTTGTAAATTTTAGTTCAGAGTCCATAATCAGTGCAAGGTTTTTTGTAGTTTCAGTTGTTGGCAGAGTTTCATTGTTTATCTGTAGAATAGGTGGGTTACGTTTTAACATTTCTCTGCTGTGTTTTTTCCAAAATGAATAACTGTGGTTTTGCTTGAATTTAATTGAAGTGCATGCTTCTTTGACGTATCGCTAATATACTTGAGGTCTCAATTCATTTCTAGTTATGCGGTTTTGACATCTCTTGGATCGTAGGATAGACAAAGTTGACTGTCATCGGCATAATAATGAGCTTTGTAAACTTTGAGGTCCTTCATTAAGTCACTGGTGTAAAGTGAGAACATTAATGGACTTAAGATTGCTCCTTGTGGTACTCCTTTAACTATTGATTTAGAACCTGACAATTTAGAATTAGATTTGACAATCTGTGACCTGTTCGTAATAAAGTCTTTTAATATTGATAGTGATATTTTAAATATACCAAAATATGATAATTTTGCAAGTAATAATTCGTGATCGATAGTATCGAAAGCCTTCGAGTAGTCTAGCATCACCATGGTAGTAACCTCCCCCTTGTCATTTGCTCTAATGATATCGTCTGTTATGTTGGCTAATGCTGTTGTGGTACTGTGATTAGCCCTGAACCCTGATTGTGATGCAGGTATAAGGTTCTGGCTTGTAACGAATTTGGTAAGCTGCTTATTAAGTATATTTTTGAGTATCTTTGACGCATAAGGCAAGATGCTAATAGGTCTTAGATCTTTTAGCTGGTTTGGGTTACTTATTTTGGGAAGGGGTTTGATTAGTGATGTTTTCCATCCATTAGGGAAGACTCCCTTAATGAGACAGTTATTTAAAATCCCTGTAATAGTATTTATACAGAATGGAAGACACAGTTTAAATATATAACCGGATATTCCATCAATCCCCTTAGCATTTGATTTGATTGATTTACATCTGTGTTAGAATCGTGAGTGAGATAACCTGTTCAAACGAAAACTCGCTTGTTACATGTTCATGTTTATGGTTCCTATACCACTTAATTAATTCTGTATCCGCCACAATATCACCTACTGATTTTATGTAGAAATCATTGATATTATCGGGGTCGCTAAGGTGATCTGGTATGTAAAGTTCATTACTTTTGTTATGGACGCTTAATTTACTACAGAGGTTCCATATGGTTGCAAATTGAGATTTATCCGAGTTTCTAAGCTCAAACTCAAAAAATGCTTTTTTCTCCCTTCTAATTGCGCTTGTGGTGGAGTTTCTTAAAGAACGATAGTAATCTCTATCTCTATCGAGTTTTGTAACAGTGAACTTTTTATGAGCTTTATCTCTTAGACTCATCATCATTTTAATGTTATCGGTAAGCCAGGGTGCTTTGTTTTTAGTTATTCTGACAGTTTTAATTGGCACTTGTTTGTCGGCGAGCTGCAGTATTTTATTATTAAGTGCATCTATCTGTTCACTAGGATATTTAATATTGAGAATTTCACCCCAGTTAGAATTTATCGCGTCTTGATTAAAACTGTCTACATCTATGGCTTTGAGGTCTCTATATGTTATATATTTTAGTATTGGTGGGGGTTTACTTTTTTTTATTATACAGTATGTGAGGTGGTGATCGCTGATACCCTCCAAGTCTATTGCATTACTTTCGAGAATGTCTTCTATATTTTGTGTTATTATTAGGTCTATTAAGGTTTTACTATCGTTGGTGATTCTTGTAGGCACGCTTATCAGCTGCTTGCAGTTAAAAGTTTCCAGTAGGTTTAGCATGAATTTCGACCCTGGTAGATTAGGTTTGAGCAGATCGATGTTTAGATCACCAACGCATATTAATCTATCTACAACTGGTAAAATGTGTGTAATTGTTTGTTCTAATGTAGAAATACTGTTTCGATGGTCTGAGTATGAGGGGCTGTAAAGAGTACCGAGAGCATAAAGTTGTCCTTTAAATTTAAATTTAAGCCAGATACCTTCCAGGTTGGTGTTCGTGTTACAGATGTCACTAGTGGTGTTAACCTTACTACAGGTTATACCGTTCTTAACATACACTCCTATGCCGCCTCCCTGTCCTGTTTGACGGTCCTGTCGCCACAACGTGTATCCCGGGATACGTATATTGTTCGAGTCAAATGAGTTGCAAAGCCATGTTTCGGGGATCGCCATTATATCTATACAATTATCGGTGACAAGTTCAAGTATATCATCAAATTTAGGAACTAAAGATCTTATGTTTACATGTGCTATAGTCAAATTATGTTTGTTAGCCGTGGTGCTAAAGATAATCATGTTATGATATGGTTGCTATAGCAATTATGGATATTATTTTAAAACTATTACTTATAAATTCAAAGTCAACTTAGCAGGAGTGAAACAATTTGACTGAACTTGCGTCCTTTCTTCGAATACAAATCTAATAAACTAATGAAATAGGCTAATACCCGATTCAAAATAATGTAAACAATAATAATCTAATCTAATAATCTAAACAATAATAATCTTAACAATAGTAAGCTAAACAATTATAATCTAAACAATAATAATCTAAACAATAATAATCTAAACAATAATATTGAATTACTGAAATAAGAACGAGTAACAAGAATACAAGAATACAAGTGATCCTTGTGTAAGTTACTCGATCGTGAAATCGATCGTGCAAGAGTGCCATGTGTTCGATGGGTCGGACAGTTTTATGCGGTGTAGTTGGTATTCTGATTTGGTTGTTTCTCTACTCATCGGGAATGTCTTCCATTCTTCTTATGTAAGTTCTTCTACCGTCGGGGCTAATCGCGATTATGTTGCCGTCATGAGTCCAGCAGTTAAATTTGCCAAATTTCGCTCGGGCTGCGTGGAATATATTTTGTCGATTTTTCGTTAGTGACTCGGTAATGGTGATTGGTGTGTTTTTAAGCTTGGTTTTAAAATACCAGACCTCGTCTCGGGCTTGATATGAGATGAATTTGACGATGATTGGCCGTGGTCTGTCCAACGGTTTCCTTTGGTTTCCAATGCGGTGAGCTCGGTCGATATCAGGGCAGTCGATGTCGATCTTCAGTTTATTGTAGAAGATGTCCACAGCGAGCTCCATAGCGTTTTCTCTTGGTTTCTCTGGGACGCCATGTACAAGCAGACAGTTGCGACGACTGTATTGTTCCAAGTCGTCTACTCGTTCCTCGCACTCCACGGTCTTCCTCTGTAGTTCGTCAACAACTGCGCGGATGATCGACAACTCTTTCAAACAATCTTCTTAAAATTGTTGGTATAATGAGGTAAGGTCCTGGACTGCGTCGTTGTTCTGTGTCTGTGGTGGTGATACAATCAGGTCGAGTCTGCTCTCATACGCTGCCATCCGGCTCAGCATGTTATCCTCGATGCTAGACAGCCTGGCGCCTACGCTCGCTGGCGTGGTAGTGTCGGAGGCTCTGGGTGTGCCTGGTGCGGGCGGTTTTTTTTCTGAATCTGTGAGGAGGGGCCGGTTTGGCTCCAGCTTCGGGTATTTCGTCGCATTATTATTTTAAGGGTTGGTCCGGAGTAGTAGCTTGCGGTCTCTTGCGGTAACTATTGGGTACTAGAAGACTGGAACACTGTAGTGTGGCTGCGCGGTAGCTCGGTCGGTAACACGGGCTAGCTCGGGGGATGACCGATGTGACCAAAGTTTCACTATGACTATGTGATGGAGAAGAATATTGCTAATTAGTTAATACTGAGTTGAGTAGGCGTTAGTTCTGTTCAGACTTACGATTAGGTAGATGAGAATTTGTGGATTGTGAGTGCTGCAAGATATGTGATAAAAGGTTAGATATTACCACTTAAATTATGTGAGTTTACTGCTCCGACCTGTGCACACTTGACTACTCTTCCGCCATCTTCGTTGATCACACGAGCAACTATGTGTCATTGTATCGTTTTATATAACATCTCACCAAATAAAATATCATATGAAGACCTTTTATAATTGAAGAGATGTCGTGACGCGGATTACTGTATATTGTTGAGTATTGATTTCGATATCCCGCTGACAGACACCATAAATCGTTCTTTAAATTCACCAATCATTTTGATTAGCCTCATTGCAAAGACTGATGGCGTTTTCCACTGGCCGCACTGGTGCGCACTCAGTGCGAGTCGCACGTTCCACTGGTAACGATAAATTGCACTCGTGCGGGTTTCGCGTATTCCACTGGCGAACTTGCACTGACGCAGTGCACTCGAGTGCGCACTGAGCCGCACTGGCTTCGGGGGTCAGTGCGGTATTTTCAGTGCAAATATGGCGGCCATAAACGCGGGAAAATTGTACGCGGAAATGGAACTTCCAAGTATTTTCGTCAGATAGTGAAGCTAAAATCGAACCAACATCTAAACCAAACATAAAAACACAACTGGAAGATGTTGTTTACCACTATTCTGATATAGACGCAGTATGGCGTTATTAAGTTTGAGGTTATGTTTACCCCTTACCTAGGCTATTTAATGGAACTTAATTTCTAGTACTTCTTATGTAGCCTAGTTAACGACTGTACCTTCTAGCTGCAGTAACTTGAATTAAGTTGCGTTGTTATCCTCTCAAATGCCTTTCATATCGTTTAAACGTCTTGATTTTTTTCACTTTTACCGCCAATTTGTTGCACTGAAAAAATAAATATGTTCCACTGGGATTTGCACTGAGGGCAACACTGGTGCCGTGCATCACGTGACTGTGACGTTTCAGTGCGCACTCAGTGCGGCCCAGTGGAAAACGCCATGAGGTGTGTTATTTCGATTCATGTCTTTGTTATAATATTTTACTGTGAATGTACTGCATTTGAGGCGATGTTACTCCATCTCAATGTACTATCAATATGGCAATATATGGTATGGTATATGGTATATATATATATATTTGTGGGTTAAAACATAAACGCGTGTAGAATAAAAATACAATCACTAAGAAAATCTATCCCCGCTGGGACTCGAACCCAGATCTGCTGTTAGCTTAGTACAGTGTCTACAGACAGGCTACAGTCTAATACAACATCGTATTGACTTTTCAACTAGGATTGTTCCATAAAAGAAGTGGTCGGACGCCTCCGCCCTGAAATTAAGCACTGCTCGGTTGCTCGCCTGTGACGAAAGCGTGTGTATGGTAGTCTTGGGCCAAGTATAACAAGGATTACAATGAAAAATATCACTTATAATATTGTTTTTTTTTTTTTTTTTAATTGTATTAAGTAGTTTTCACTTGTTCTTACTTATTGACCTCTACTCATGATGCTGGGCCAGCAATGTGAAAGGTAACCCACACCCACATATCACAGAGTATCGTGGTGTTTCTACTGCAGACTAGAGGATCTGCGTGGTTGTAGTGATGATGCATTGATGATGATGCATCTTCACACAGCAGCGGTGGTTCAGTGGTAGAATGCCTGCCACGCGGGTGACCCGGGTTCGATTCCCGGCCGATGCAAGTTTTTTTTAACATAACTATCAAGGACTGTTAGATAGTGCTAATCACGGCCCTCTAGATCAATTCTGAAATCATCAATTCCCATAATACATGATTGTATACGTACGTGGCAAGTGGCAAACTCGGCCAATTTCGGGAAATCGCTTAAGTCTTATTGATCTCTACATACTGAATGCTCTAAACTGTATCTTACATTATGATCAGTATGGAATTATCGATATAATAATTAAAATAGCAACGCTAATGGTTATAATATTTCATTCAGTTTGCAGGGCTTACCAAAGCACAATGCGCTGTTGATTCAGATTTTCGATTTCGAGTCGCGTTCTTGAGATATAATTAAAGAATGAAATTTGTCTCTGGTTTTTGACGTACAAGTAGTCAAGTACCCTTCGCTCTTAGGGCCGTATGCAGAGTCAAGTGTTAAGTTAAGTACAGGATTTATTGCTATGGGATTGTTTTATTACATGCTATTTTCCATGAGAAGAACAAACTTCATAGCAACCATAAACAAATCACGTAAATCGACTGTGCACTCCGCCCTTAATCCATTCCAACAAGGAAATATCGTAGTTGTTGATCATACTACTGTAAAACCAGGTAAATGAAGTATAAAAGCAGATATACACAGGATAAAAGCGATGAAGGAAGGAAAAAAGTAGACCTATTGTTTTGTTTATTTATTTTGCAGCCATATGCATGACAGTTATATAATGTTACACTTAAAGAGCAAAGACACATATTAACAACTTTGGTAACAACATGGGGTTTGTCAAACAAAGAACTAATTACAGACACATTTAAAATCACAAACAAATTTAATAATAAACAATAGACAAACAGAAATTATAAAAAATTCACTCGCCATTAGCATTTTATTAATACATTATATTATATGTACAATCTTGGACAAAAGCACAACACTTTAAGTTCTATGGGTCAGTAGGTACAGTTCTGACCGATTATTCTCATCTTGACACCCATAGAAATTCCTCTCCATATTCATAGGTTGTACGTACGTCGCAATGTGCGCGTAGCGGCCATACCATATTTACGATAATTCATTGGTGGTTTATATCTACATGGTAGACTACAAACCACCTTAGAAATTTTTATTTATTTTTTGTGTGTGTGTGAACATAAGTGGAATTACTTAAGTAAATTATCAAATTAAACACGAAAATGCTTTAGGCTGTGTCTAAATCCATTGTATCCTAATCAAGGCCGCTCTGACGTCACGTGGGAACAATGAATACGGGACGGTAGGAAAAACCTCCCGTCTGGATGTTGTCATTGTTTACGTAGAATTATTGAGTTTTTACATAAGGAGTGAACGAGTCTTCAATTTCTTTACCTTGAGCAAGTGTATCTTGCAGATGGGCCAAAACTACAAGATCAACTAGCTGAGGGTATATTTTGATTTTAATTTGTCAAGTTTCACATCCAAATATCGACTTAAGCTGTCGACAAAATCCAAAATACGTTGTATTTACAGTTATCGCGGATATTTATGTAGCGCGTGTACTCAGCACTTAACTATGCTATTTACCACCACCACTATAAAACAAAACACTCCATGTAACTACCACACACAACTACACAACTAATCTACTGCTACTGCACGATAACATTGTGCTGTGTACACGCGCAATATCAACGCGAGACTCACACGCGCTTATTACAGCTGTACAAGAATATTAGACGAAGCAAAACTGAAGTGAAACTCCACAATGTCTCCTTTTAGAATAAGCAATTTAAAGCTTTTATACGGAAACGTTTATGTAACAGTTATTGAAAAGTTTTAATAAACCAGTTCACTCCTTTTACAACGAAGTTATCGATACAAAATGAACCAATCAAGTTCAAAATATACCGATGTAAATACAGGAACACAGTGGACACCTAGATCACTTACTAAGCAAGGTATACCGAGGTCACCAACCTCCTCTCTTGCACTGTCTATGCCTGACCGGCGCCAGTCAGACAGGGACAGTGCTTGAGGAAGGAGTAAGAGACTCCGAAATAACTTGCTATTAAATATAAATAACCAAGGTTCAAGCACAGTGTGTCATTGGTTTAAAATACTAATCCTGTATAATAACTAAAACATAACTGCCATTAACTCTTAATCATCTAGAACAGGACACTCCTTAGAACGCAGTGCCTGAATCGGGTGCCTTCTAACATGTAAAACATGATTATTTCCTGCTTGTTGACAGCAGAACTTCATGTTTACATACACATTATTATTCAAGACTCTTCAGTGGTGGATAAGTAGAGCTTCTCTTAGAATCGTCCATCAATTCTGAAACAATGATGAGAAACGCAAATTAATTAATAAAACTACTCTACACAAGTCGGCCGCAGAGTTAACTCAGGAGTAAAATTTGACATAGCTATAAAGAATAAAAATAAATAAATACATTTGTTTTATACTCTATTTTTTTTTAATTTAAAAAAAATTTCACGCAGTAACAAGACTGATTTTCAGGGGGGACTTTAATTAAACCCTACGTTTGAACCATCGCACACTACAAACACAAACACGTTTGTACACAAAAGCATTAAATAATTAAGATATTAATTAATTTACTTCGATCACTGTATCTTCATTCTTTCAGATAAGTTGTGTCTTATTTGTTTACATCTTATACTAATTACATGATAAATAATATATCTCAAAACATGCAGTGATGTTTCGTTATTCAAGATTATTATTATAAGGTAAGCAAAATTACTAAATATCTTTATCTGCAAAATGTGAACATTTTTCCGTGTCAGGGTGGTGAATCAGTGGTGAACTGTTAACTTGAGAAAGAATTTAAATACACTGTCACTAACAAACTACCTGTAGTTACCCAGAATTTCCTTCTCACTGTTCTTTATCTAATTCATTTCTTACTGTAGCACATATTTTCAAATCTTACGTAGTTGATATGATAACTGATTATGTAACTGATGCAACTTTACTATATTTTCACCCTCTTTCAGAATATAAGTATATATTTACTATATCACAAGAGTCAAAGGGTTAGAAAACAAATAATTACCGTATCCAAGTTGTGGGTTTTATTCTTCTCCGAACGATGAGCGATATTTCTCATCACCCCAAAGTAGAACACGGTCTTCTTCTGTAACAAAACGACATAGGTCTTAATACATTAAAAATACATGAGTGTATTATTCTAACCGGGGCTAAAACTACTAACTGGATGAAAATAGGACAGTTCATCACTCTTCGTGTCTCGCGCCCGTAGCATTTGCCTTATAAGTATCGCTTGAGACAAGATAAAACTAAGCGAGCATCGAACCAGTGACCTCATGCATACAAGGTCAGTGTGCTACCATTGAGCCGTCTCTACCGGTTCGATAAACTTACATGTTCTAGAGACGCGTCCAATATAGTGATATATGCCTAACCCCATGACTTATTCTTTCCAATAGAGCCAATGCAGGCAAATATAAATGAAGAAATACACCGCTTAAAAATGGCAAATTATTTTACCTCTCTCTAGGACTACAGAAGATGTCAGGGTCATGAAGTGTGGATCCGTTGTCTGGTTGTCATGCACCATTAGCATGAGCAGTATGTCGTGCAGCCTCCTCCCGCGTTTGAGCAGCATGTAGTGTAGAGTAGAGCTGTATGCTCATCGGCCCTACCTAACCGGATCACTCAGGCTATTCTGTCCAAACTGTATTCAAAGTAGAGCTGTATGCTCATCGGCCCTACCTAACCTGATCACTCAGGCTATTCTGTCCAGCTTGTATTCAATGTAGAGGTTTATGCTCATCGGCCCTACCTAACCAGATCACTCAGGCTATTCTGTCCAGCCTGTATTCAATGTAGAGCTGTATGCTCATCGGCCCTACCTAACCAGATCACTCAGGATCACTCAGGCTATTCTGTCCAGCCTGTATTCAATGTAGAGCTGTATGCTCATCGGCCCAGCCTAACCAGATCACTCAGGATCACTCAGGCTATTCTACCCAGCCGGTATTCAATGACGAGCTGTATGCTCATCAGCCCTACCTAACCGGATCACTCAGGCTATTCTGTCCAGCCTGTCTTCAAAGTAGAGCTGTATGCTCATCGGCCCTACCTAACCTGATCACTCAGGCTATTCTGTCCAGCCTGTATTCAATGTAGAGGTTTATGCTCATCGCCCCTACCTAACCAGATCACTCAGGCTATTCTGTCCAGCTTGTATTCAATGTAGAGGTTTATGCTCATCGGCCCTACCTAACCAGATCACTCAGGCTATTCTGTCCAGCCTGTATTCAATGTAGAGCTGTATGCTCATCGGCCCTACCTAACCAGATCACTCAGGCTATTCTGTCCAGCCTGTATTCAATGTAGAGCTGTATGCTCATCGGCCCAGCCTAACCAGATCACTCAGGATCACTCAGGCTATTCTACCCAGCCGGTATTCAATGACGAGCTGTATGCTCATCAGCCCTACCTAACCGGATCACTCAGGCTATTCTGTCCAGCCTGTCTTCAAAGTAGAGCTGTATGCTCATCGGCCCTACCTAACCTGATCACTCAGGCTATTCTGTTCAGCCTGTATTCAATGTAGAGGTTTATGCTCATCGCCCCTACCTAACCAGATCACTCAGGCTATTCTGTCCAGCCTGTATTCAATGTAGAGGTTTATGCTCATCAGCCCTACCTAACCAGATCACACAGGTTTATTATGTCCAGCCTGTATTCAAAGTAGAGCTGTATGCTCATCGGCCCTACCTAACCAGATCACTCTGGCTATTCTGTCCAGCCTGTATTCAATGAAGAGCTGTATGTTCATCGGCCCTACCTAACCAGATCACTCAGGCTATTCTGTCCAGCCTGTATTCAAAGTAGAGCTGTATGCTCATCGGCCCTACCTTACCAGATCACTCAGGCTATTCAGTCCAGCCTGTATTCAATGAAGAGCTGTACGCTCATCGGCCCTACCTAACAAGATCACACAGGCTATTCTGTCCAGCCTGTATTCAAAGTATAGCTGTATGCTCATCGGTTTTACCTGACCAGATCACTCAGGATCACTCAGGCTATTCTGTCCAGCCTGTATTCAAAGAAGAGCTGTATGCTCATCGGCCCTACCTAACCAGATCACTTAGGCTATTCTGTCCAGCCTGTATTCAATAAAGAGCTGTATGCTCATCGGCCCTACCTAACCAGATCACTCAGGCTATTCTGTCCAGCCTGTATTCAAAGTAGAGCTGTATGCTCATCGACCCTAGCTAACAAGATCGCTCAGGATCACTCAGGCTATTCTGTCCAGCCTGTATTTAATGTAGAGCTGTATGCTCATTTGTCCTATCTAACCAGATCACTCAGGCTATTCTGTCCAACCTGTATTCAATGTAGAGCTGTATGCTCATCGGCCCTACCTAACCAGATCACTCAGGATCACTCAGGCTATTCTGTCCAGCCTGTATTCAATGTAGAGCTGTATGCTCATCGGCCCTTCCTAACTAGATCACTCAGGATCACTCAGGCTATTCTGTCCAGCCTGTTTTTAATGTAGAGCTGTATGCTCATTTATCCTATCTAACCAGATCACTCAGGCTATTCTGTCCAGCCTGTATTCAATGTAGAGCTGTATGCTCATCGGCCCTTCCTAACTAGATCACTCAGGATCACTCAGGCTATTCTGCCAGCCTGTATTCAAAGTAGAGCTGTATGCTCATCGGCCCTTCTTAACCAGATCACTCAGGCTATTCTGTCCAGTCTGGGTCATTCCATGAAAAATCAACCAACTTGGAATAAATTTGTTGCTGACATGTTTGGGATATTTTTCAAATTAAACTCATTGATAAATACTTACTTGCAGATACTAACACAATTTGTTTTATTTTTTTCGGATGAACGGTTTAGAAGTTACGGGCCTTGAAAGTTCAGTCCGCGTCGCGAAAATGGCCAATTTAAGGGGTTGCGTTTAATAGTGCCACACCTAAAGGGGTGAAGCTTTTCGTTTGATTTTTCTTTTCTAGGATCTTAATTGAATAGTTCTACTAGAATATATTTTCAGAAATGTGATACTAAACATGCAAGTAGTCCAAACTGAAGGTCAAAGTCATCATACTAATTTGTTGTTTTTGCAGATTTTGGGGTGTAATAGCTCTAAGGGGGTTGAAGATAACCATCCAATTCTTTTTGCATAATATACTCTTCAGCCTTGTGTAATAGGAAAAAAATACTTTTTTTGTTTTTCTGAACCCTTCATACCCACAAATATTCCCAAAATGTTGCAAAAGTCAAATTTGGACATTTTCAAGGTCAAATTATAGAAAAGGGGGTAACTTAAAAAAAATTGACAGTTTGGGGTTTTGTTTTACTATCTGCAAAGAACAAAACTGCCAAATATTTATGTGTTACTCAATCTGGTTTAGGATTTACAGCCCCTCTAAAAAGGCAGTAATTCGCCCACTTTACCAGTAGGCGTACAGTGTGATTCTCAAATATAAAACACTATTCAGGCCAATATTTTACCAAATTACCTTTAAAAATAAATAAACATGTCTTTACCATTTTCCGAGAATCCAGTTTACGGGGGTGGAAAATGGTAGTGATTTTTTATGAGGACACCAATATCTCAAAAACCGAAGATGTTACAGACGTGAAATTTGGTGGTAAGATTCTCCTTAAAAAATAAAGGAATGGTACATGTACGCCATTTTCCTAAAATCCTGTTAAGAAGGATGAAAAGGGGTGGTGCAGTGCAGGGGGTGAATTTTTTTATCTCTAAAACCGAAGATATTCGAGATGTGAAAATTGGTACATAGATTCTTCTTCATAAAGAAACACGTATTTTACCATTTTTCAAAAATCTAGTAAATGGTGGTGAAAAAGGGGGTAGTTTTTAAAATTAGTTTACCTGTACCGGTATCTAACAAACCGACACTGTTATAGCCGTGAAAAATCGATATTTAGTTTTACCTTAAAAAAACAAAGTAGTACACGTGTGATACCATTTTCTGAAAATCCCGTTAATGGGGGTGAGAAGCTGGGGTGGATTTTTTTTAATGATTCCTATGCCTCCAAAATTGTTAACGGTAACCGTTAACGCTACAAGCTTGAAAGTTTGTAAAAATATTTCTTGAAACATAAAGAAAAAAGTATTTGAATATTTTTGCAAATCCAATTAAGGGGGCGAAAACACGGGGTGATTTTTTCAAACTAAAAAACGGAACATGTTATAGTCGTGAAATTTGGTATTAGGCCTACTATTTACATACATACTCATTTAAAAAAAAGTAAACAATTGATTTACAATTTTTCGAAAATCCAGTTAGGGGGGCGGGAGTTAATACGGGGGTGAATTATATTTTGAGCATAAGTATATTTCGAAAACAGATGACGTTACAGATGTGAAAATTGGTATGTATTTAGATTCTTCTTTAAGATTAAATAAACACGTGTTTTACAATTTTTCTGAAATCAATTTGAAACAAGTTAAAACGGGGTTAAAAAGGAGGGGGTGAAAATTTCATTTCAAAAACTGATAATTTTAGACGAGAAACTCAGCATTTAGTTTAGATAAGATAATTAAAGATAGTTAGATAATTCAGTTTAGAATTAAAAGACACTAGTTTTACCATTTTCTGAAAATCCAGTTGAGAAGGAGTGAAAACGTGGGGGTGAATTTTAGTATGAGCACCACCCCTTTTCATCCTTCATAACAGGATGTCAGAAAAATGGTAAAACATGTATTCCTTGTTTTTTAAGGAGAATCTAACCACCAATTTTCACGTCTGTAACATCTTCGGTTTTTGAGATATTGGTGTCCTCACAAAAAATCACCCCTTTCTTCCACCTCCCTAAACTGGATTTTCAAGACATGGTCAAGACAATGTTTATTTATTTTTAAAGGTAATTTGGTAAAATATTGAGAATCACACTGTACGCCTACTGGTAAAGTGGGCGAATTACTGTCTTTTTAGAGGGGCTGTAACTCCTAAACCAGATTGAGTAACACATAAATATTGAGCAGTTTTGTTTTCTGCAAATAGTTAAACAAAACACCAAATTTTCCAATTTTTTTAAGTTACCCCTTTTCTGTAACTTGACCTTGAAAATGTCCAAATTTGACTTTTGTAACATTTTGGGAAAATTTCTGGGTATGAAGGGTACAGAAAAACAAACAAATGTATTTTTTCCTATTACACAAGGCTAAAGAGTATATTATGCAAAACGAACTAGATGGTTATCTTCAACCTTCTCAGAGTTATTACACCCCAAAATCTGCAAAAACGACAAATTAATATAATGACTTTGACCTTCAGTTTGGACTACTTGCATGTTAAGTATCACATTTCTGAAAACATTATCTAGTAGAACTATTCAATTATGGTCCTAGAAAGTAGCAATCAAACCAAAAACTTCACCCATTTAGGTGTGGCACTATTAAACGAAAACCCTTAAATTTGCCATTTTCGTGACGCGGGCTGAACTTTCAAGACCCGTAACTTCTAAACCATTCATCCGAAAAAAAAATAAAAAAAATGTTGTTACTATCTGCAAGTAACTAGTTATTAATGACTCAACTTGGAAAAATATCAGAAATAAGTCGGCAACTTGCATTGGTTGAACTTCCATGAAATGGGTCGCCTGTATTCATTGTAGAGCTGTATGCTCATCGGCCCTACCTAACCAGATCGCTCAGGATCACTCACGCTATTCTCTCAAGCCTGTATTCATAGACGAGCTGTATGCTCATCGGCCCTACCTACCCAGATCACTCAGGCTATTTTGTCCAACCTGTATTCAATGTAGAGCTGTATGCTCATCGGCCCTACCTAACCAGATCACTCAGGATCACTCAGGCTATTCTATCCAGCCTGTATTCAATGGAGAGCTGTATGCTCATCGGCCCCTCCTAACCAGATCACTCAGGATCACTCAGGCTATTCTGTCCAGCCTGTATTCAAAGTAGAGCTGTATGCTCATCAGCCCTACCTAACCAGATCACTCAGGCTATTCTGTCCAGCCTGTATTCTGTGTAGAGCTGTATGCACATCGGCCCTACCTAACCAGATCGCTCAGGATCACTCAGGCTTTTCTGTCCAGCCTGTATTCAAAGTAGAGCTGTATGCTCATTTGCCCTACCTAACCAGATCACTCAGGCTATTCTGTCCAACCTGTATTCAATGTAGAGCTGTATGCTCATCGGCCCTACCTAACCAGATCACTCAGGATCACTCAGGCTATTCTGTCCAGCCTGTATTCAATTTTTAGGCTGTATGCTCATCGGCCCTTCCTTATCAGATAACTCAGGAACACTCAGGCTATTCTGGCAAGCCTGTATTCAAAGTAGAGCTGTATGTTAATCGGCCCTACCTAACCAGATCACTCAGGCTATTCCGTCCAGCCTGTATTCAATCAATATAAAGCTGTATGCTCTTCGAATTTACCTGACGAGATCACTCAGGATCACTCAGGCTATTCTGTCCAACCTGTATTCAATGTAGAGCTGTATGCATATTGGCCCTACCTTACTAGATCACTCAGGCTATTCTGTCCAGCCTGTATTCAATGCAGAGCTGTATGCTCATCGGCCCTACCTAACCAGATCACTCAGGATTACTCAGGCTATTCTGTCCAGCCTGTATTCAATGAAGAGCTGTATGCTCATCGGCCCTACCTAACCAGATAACTCAGGCTATTCTGTCCAGCCTGTATTCAATATAGAGCTGTATTCTCATCGGTTCTACCTAACCAGATCGCTCTGGATCACTCAGGCTATTCTGTCCAGCCTGTATTCAATGTAGAGCTGTATGCATATTGGCCCTACCTAACCAGATCAATCAGGATCACTCGGGCTATTCTGTCCAGCCTGTATTCAATGTAGAGCTGTATGCTCATCGGCCCTTCATAACCAGATCACTCAGGCTATTCTGTCCAGCCTGTATTCAATATAGAGCTGTATGCTCATCGGTTCTACCTAACCAGATCGCTCTGGATCACTCAGGCTATTCTGTCCAGCCTGTATTCAATGTAGAGCTGTATGCTTATCAGCCCTACCTTACCAGATCACTCAGGCTATTCTGTCCAACCTGTATTTAATGTAGAGCTGTATGCTCATCGGCCCTACCTAACCAGATCACTCAGGATCACTCAGGCTATTCTATCCAGCCTGTATTCAATGTAGAGCTGTATGCTCATCGGCCCTACTTAACCAGATCACTAAGGCTATTCTGTCCAGCCTGTATTCAATGTAGAGTTGTATGCTTAAACGCCCTACCTAACAAGATCACTCAGGATCACTCAGGCTATCTGTCCAGCCTGTATTCAATGTAGAGCTGTATGCTCATCAGCCCTACCTAACCAGATCACTCAGGCTATTCTGTCCAGCCTGTATTCAATGTAGAGCTGTATGCTCATCGGCCCTACCTAACCAGATTACTCGGGATCACTCAGGCTATTCTATCCAGCCTGTATTCAATGTAGAGCTGTATGCTCATCGGCCCTACCTAACCAGATCACTAAGGCTATTCTGTCCAGCCTGTATTCAATGTAGAGCTGTATGCTTAAACGCCCTACCTAACTAGATCACTCAGGATCACTCAGGCTATTCTGTCCAGCCTGTATTCAAAGTAGAGCTGTATGCTCATCGGCCCTACCTAACCAGATCACTACGGCTATTCTGTCCAACCTGTATTCAATGTAGAGCTGTATGCTCATCGGCCCTTCCTAACCAGATCACTCAGGCTATTTTGTTCAGCCTGTTTTTAAAGTAGAGCTGTATACTCATCAGCCCTACCTTACCAGATCACTCAGGCTATTCTGTCCAGCCTGTATTCAATGAAGAGCTGTATGCTCATCGGCCCTTCCTAGCCAGATCACTCAGGATCACTCAGGCTATTCTGTCCAGTCTGTATTCAATGTAGAGCTGTATGCTCATCGGCCCTGCCTAACCAGATCACTCAGGCTATTCGGTCCAGCCTGTATTCAAAGTAGAGCTGTATGCTCATCAGCGCTACCTAACCAGATCATTCAGGCTATTCTGTCCAGCCTGTATCAAATGTAGAGCTGTATGCTTATCGGCCCACCCTAACCAGATCACTCAGGCTATTCTGTCCAGCCTGTATTAAATGTAGAGCTGTATGCTTATCGGCCCACTTTAACCAGATCAATCAGGATCACTCAGACTATTCTGTCCAGCCTGTATTCAATATAGAGCTGTATGCTCATCGGTTCTACCTAACCAGATCGCTCTGGATCACTCAGGCTATTCTGTCCAGCCCGTATTCAATGTAGAGCTGTATGCTCATCAGCCCTACCTTACCAGATCACTCAGGCTATTCTGTCCAACCTGTATTTAATGTAGAGCTGTATGCTCATCGGCCCTACCTAACCAGATCACTCAGGATCACTCAGGCTATTCTGTCCAGCCTGTATTCAGTGTTGAGCTGTATGCTCATCGGTCCTACCTAACCAGATTACTCAGGCTATTCGGTCCATCCGGTATTCAATGTAGAGCTGTATGCTCATCGGCTTTACCTAAACAGATCACTCAGGATCAGTCAGGCATTTCTGTCCATCCTGTATTCAAAGTAAAGCTGTATGCTTATCGGCCCTACCTAACCAGATCAATCAGGATCACTCAGGCTATTCCGTCCAGCCTGTATTCAATCATTATAAAGCTGTATGCTCTTCGAATTTACCTGACGAGATCACTCAGGATCACTCAGGCTATTCTGTCCAACCTGTATTCAATGTAGAGCTGTATGCATATTGGCCCTACCTTACCAGATCACTCAGGCTATTCTGTCCAGCCTGTATTCAATGCAGAGCTGTATGCTCATCGGCCCCACCTAACCAGATCACTCAGGATTACTCAGGCTATTCTGTCCAGCCTGTATTCAATGTAGAGCTGTATGCTCATCGGGCCTACCTAACCAGATAACTCAGGCTATTCTGTCCAGCCTGTATTCAATGTAGAGTTGTATGCTTAAACGCCCTTCCTAACAAGATCACTCAGGATCACTCAGGCTATCTGTCCAGCCTGTATTCAATGTAGAGCTGTATGCTCATCAGCCCTACCTAACCAGATCACTCAGGCTATTCTGTCCAGCCTGTATTCAATGCAGAGCTGTATGCTCATCGGCCCTACCTAACCAGATTACTCGGGATCACTCAGGCTATTCTATCCAGCCTGTATTCAATGTAGAGCTGTATGCTCATCGGCCCTACCTAACCAGATCACTAAGGCTATTCTGTCCAGCCTGTATTCAATGTAGAGCTGTATGCTTAAACGCCCTACCTAACTAGATCACTCAGGATCACTCAGGCTATTCTGTCCAGCCTGTATTCAAAGTAGAGCTGTATGCTCATCGGCCCTACCTTACCAGATCACTACGGCTATTCTGTCCAACCTGTATTCAATGTAGAGCTGTATGCTCATCGGCCCTACCTAACCAGATCACTCAGGCTATTCTGTTCAGCCTGTATTTAAGGCTGAAGATTACGTAGTTCTATAATTTACCTTCACCCGCTAGATGCCTCTGAAAATCACTTCTGAGCGGAGGGGAAATATTACTGCGTGGTGGTGGGGATAGTTCTACTCGAGACGTCGACAAGAGAAGGTCTCGGCTGCTGTTGCGTTCCGTTCAGACGCGTAGTCGTTTGGCCAAGTCGGCCCAAGGAATGAATGGAGAGCCCCCGCGGAGGCTCCTATTGTCACAGTCTCGAACTGCTGCCCGTCCTTATCCCGACTACTCGCTGGCTAGTCATGGCAGGGCGCAAAACAATTCAAACCCTTTCTTTTGTCTCTCGATGTACTTTCTTCCCAACACGTTTTTCGAGAATCATATTAATTTCGTTGCCGCAAATTGTTCGTGCCTAGGTGTTGATCATGAGACTTTTTGAGTTTTTGCTCTACGATGAAAACAACAGATTTAATCCAAATTCCAATACTCAATACTGCATTGATGGTGATGGTGATGGTGATGATGATGATTGTGATGAAAGTGATGATGATGATGATGATATTTGGGCTTAGACGATGAGTGGGTGATGATCATGATGATGAAAAACCACCACATGACATCCATGCCCAAGGCAAGATTCGAACCTGGAACGCAGATACCGCGGTTTACTAGTAACTAGACCAACGCCTAATCGACTGCGACCAACTACACTGGCAAACTGGCTAATGATAGGTGGTTTACCATTTGGTATTTTGTTGATGTAAGGCATTAGTTTATTTTTCACGTTCATACTTCATACTTAATATACATACATCAACACACTATAACAATTATATCGATTGTAAAGTGTCATCATCTATCCCGCAAGCTGTTGCTCGGCAAGCCGGAGACGTAGGTTCGATTCCAAGACGAGTCAGGTAAGTAAAGAAAGAGATTCGAACCCACTTACAATATGGATATTCCGACCCAGGTAACAAATGCTGCGAAATGCGTAACATTTCTGTCACCTTGTATTTTTTTTTGTCACAGGCTGCCACCAACCCCCTCCTACAACTAGGTAGTGGTCGTACAAACTTCGGTTACCAACATTTGACATGAAAGTGTGCCAGAAGTTTGTTTCAAGTTGTAACGATATATTCATCGCATAGCATCATCTCCACAACTAGGCTTGGTGTAAAAGTTGGTTTTAATTACAAAGTAATAATTTAATAAATGAAGACAAAGTTCCAGTTGAATAAAATAAGCATTCTTTATTTAAAATGTCTGTTTAAACTGCTGGTGAAGCGTTAGAGGTCAAGAGTGCAGTGGTATTTCTCACCGTGTCTAATTTAGAGATTATATTGATCGGTTATGTAGTTCAAAAATGAAACAATACTATTGTCTGTTATGAATATAAATTAGGATATTCTCACGTATTACTTGCCAAAATAGTGATATGTTATTATTTCGATGTCTTTACATATCTTTGGACATTTACTACGTCTAAATTAAAACATCAATTAAAAAATCGATTATAGCTCACAAAAATATACAGCAATATGCGAATGAGTATGCAAGCACAATAGTATCCAAATACATAAATACTACAATGACACTACACAAATCATAATAATAATAATAATAATAAAAATAATAATACTTGTACTTATACATCATATAAATCAATGTTTAAATAGGTGATTACAGTTTACCTAAATACACATCAATTTTTCAACACAAATTGTATACAATTTGGAAATATATTATAATACGTCGTGTTCCTACAACCTTATGAACATTCATAAAATAGCCATCAGCTCAAACTAAAGGTAAGCATGAACCATTGTTGTATTGTATGCGCAACAAGACAACCAGTCACGTGCTGTTGTACGGATAGTATTGGAGTGTCAAATACTGAAGATAACATCCATATTCCAATCGCCGATATGGTAAATTGGTTACACAACCCTGTACCAGAGGTTTATAAAAGTTACAAAATATATAATTATAATTTCTTGTTCGTTGATGGAATATCGCGGGTGTGAAGACATGTGCCGGTAAAGAGAATACATGTTTGTAAGCACACCATGGATAGAGTTGTAAAATTTGGCAATTATCCAAACAAATAGGTTTTACTGAGGGGACGAACTCAGCGAAGACGCACAAGAGGCGTAATTACGACGTCTGTACTCTTGTGCAACGCACATCACTAAGAGAGTACACACAACTTGTAGCAAAATCAACATGTACTACACTTGCCGTGTATGCTGTGGAATACAAAAGATAAAATACATTCTAACGCGAGGAGATCAAATGCACAAGACAACTTCAATTACTACGACGAATACAGGGTCATTGGAAACTATTGTGTTGCTATAGCTCCAGGCGTTCTGGATATCGGAGCCACGGGGGTGCCTGCCTGGGTTGTCATTGTGGTTACTGAAGATCACTGAATGGTGGAAACACTCCCACAAGACAAACTACCAAACAAATGCCGGGAGCTAAACAATACAATTGGAGCAGTCCGCGCTAATATTGTTGTTGTCGGTCCTATGGAGCTAAGAGGCGTGAGTTCGAATCCCGTGTTTAAATCATTATCATCTCATTCATTCATTAATTATAATAATAATAATGATAATAATAATAATAATAATAATAATAATAATAATAATAATAATAATAATAATAATAATAATAATAATAATAAATATAATAATAATAACAATAACAATGACAATAATAATAATAATAATAATAATAATAATAATAATAATAATAATAATAAATAATAATAATAATAATAATAATAATAATAATAATAATAATAATAATAATAATAATAACAATAACCATGACAATAATAATAATAATAAAAAAAATTACAATAATAATAATAATAATAATAATAATAATAATAATAATAATAATAATAATAATAATAATAATAATAATAATAACAACAACAATGACAATAATAATAATAATAATAAAAAAAATTACAATAATAATAATAATAATAATGATGATAACAATAATTTTTCGTGGGACTACCCGTTCTAGAGTGCACACCAGCTTTACCTGATGTGTCCCTCTTCATTTGCCTAACCAGGTTATTAGGGTGTTTTTATAGTTGGGAAGGAATGTCCGAGAGCTGCTGGTAGGACTCATTCCCAGCATTCGCCTTTACGACTGAGGAAGCCCTAGGAAAAAACCTTCAGTCATGACTGCCGGTGGCCGGAATCGAACCGGCGATCTCCCGAACTAGAGTCTCGCGTCTTACCGCTGAGTCGACTCATCGCCTCTTGGACAAATGCTACAACAATGTAATTGTTCATAGCTTTGTTGTGATCTTAGGCCTATAGGTAACGTTCGCGCAAGTGTGATATTTATTGGCATAATAAATAATTACTGATTATTTATTGAATGTCATAAACTGCAATCGCAGCTGTCAATACATTTTCAGTGCGATGCGATTGTTAAATAGAATTGTACAATAGAATCATACATTTACTGGAAACTCACACGAGTGTATTGCACTAGGTAGGCCCACCGAGTTCCCAACCAAGGACAGCCAATCAAAGATAGTAATAAGAAACAATTATTGCGAGGTCGGATTGGAACTCTTTTTTCTTCGTATTTACAAAGCAAATTTATAATATTATAAACAAACATATACTTGATATTTAAACATGTAATGTACACAATAGGGAATGTTCCACATTTCCCGATATTGGTTCCATCATACGAAATAGATAGATAGGCCCGTATCTTCAAATACCGGCAACATACTTTTCCCATTTCAAATGTGACAGTTCGATTTTTATAGCGTTACAAAGTTTGACATGTTGCCTTTCCCGGACTTATCGTGAAGCGGATGGTTACGTTACGTCATAACTGACTAAACATCACTGTTTATGAATGAATTTGCCAATCAACAATTAACACTTTATTAGTAACAATAATGTAGAAGTAGTGTTAGTTTTGAACATTAGCCCCCCCCCCACCCCCTTCCCTTCATTCGATGTCTACACCCCCGGGATTCGAAATAGTTCCCCCGGGAACAAAATTCTGAAATCAACCGATTATGTTTCAATCTACAGACATAGAGTCTGCATCTTTCTGATCTTACTTCTATTGATAAATGAAAATGTTCGCAATCATGATTTTATCGGCAATATACACGCCATCCCATGTGGTAAATATGGGGGGGTGGGGGGGGTCCTATTTCGGGTTATAGAAATTATTCGGACTTCCTTATGGATCCCTTCCCGTCCGTGTGTCTCGTACGTTAGGGCGCTGGTGCTAAGTGTGTCTGCCACTTAGAGACGTGGGTTCGAATCCCACCTAACGTAAGCCTACGTGTTTTTTGTAATTATACTTGTAATCACTTTGTATAATCTCTATAAAGCCTCATAGTCTCGAATACCATAATTGTAATAACATATATGTAAAGCAACAATAATCAATACGTATCATTATCTTCATGAATCTCCACCCCATTCGATATTGGTTCTCGTACAGCATCTAAAACGAATGGCCACAACAAATGTCTTTAGGATCGAAACATATGTCGGTCCTACTGTTTCGCGTTGAGCAGACCCCCATGAGCAAGAAGGGACGCTATGGAAAGGAATGTGGTTGTTTTGTTTGGGGAGCGGCTACAGCCAGCCAGGCAGCCAGCCAGGCGCCCGACCGGCACGGTAGGGGAAGTGACTGCCATGCTTCAACTAGTGAACGAAAACTCCACGGCAGCATCTATCAGTACAAATCACGCGATATTGCAGACGCAACTGTGGCTTACCTAATAAAGATATCGCATTGAAATTTTAAAACTTAGTTATTAAGATCATGCTTAAGATCCCATGTGGTTTAAATTCTTCAATTTAGGTTCCGTTTGAATTTTCGAATTTGAATAATAAAAACAAATAAAAAATATAACATTTGTGAAAATGTTAATCACAAAACCTTTTTTGACATCTGTTTTCTATCAACAGAAAAAAACTGCATTGAAATAGAGGGAATAGTTTAGAAATTATAGCGCTTTCCCTAAGACCCTGTAAACAAGCCTGGTATCCTTCCCTCTTAAAGTAGAGCTGTATACTCATCGGCCCTACCTAACCAGATCACTCAGGCTATTCTGTCCAGCCTGTATTCAATGAAGAGCTGTATGCTCATCGGCCCTTCCTAACCAGATCACTCAGGATAACTCAGGCTATTCTGTCCAGCCTGTATTCAATGTAGAGCTGTATGCTCATCAGCCCTGCCTTACCAGATCACTCAGGATATTCGGTCCAGCCTGTATTCAATAAAGAGCTGTATGCTCATCGGTTTTATCTGACCAGATCTCTCAGGATCACTCAGGCTATTCTGTCCAGCCTGTATTCAAAGTTGACATGTATGCTCATTAGCCCTACCTAACCAGATCACTCAGACTATTCTGTCCAGCCTGTATTCATTGTAGAGCTGTATGCTTATTAGCTCTACCTAACCAGATCACTCAGGCTATTCTGTCCAGCCTGTATTCAATTTAGAGCTGTACGCTTATTGGCCTTACCTAACCAGATCACTCAGGATCACTCAGGCTATTCTGTCCAGCCTGTATTAATTGTAGAGCTGTATGCTCATCGGCCCTACCTAACAAGATCTCTCAGGATCACTCAGGCTAGTCTGTCTAGCCTGTATTCAATGTAGAGCTGTATGCTTATCGGCCCTACCTAACCAGATCACTCAAGCTATTTTGTCCAGCCTGTATTCAATGTAGAGCTGTATGCTCATCGGCCCTACCTAACTAGATCACTCAGGATCACTCAGGCTATTCTGTCCAGCCTGTATTCAATGTAGAGCTGTATGCTCATCGGCCCTTCCTAACCAGATAACTCAGGATCACTCAGGCTGTTCTGTCCAACCTGTATTCAATGTAGAGCTGTATGCTCATCGGCCCTACCTAACCAGATCACTCAGGATCACTCAGGCTATTCTGTCCAGCCTGTATTCAATTTTTAGGCTGTATGCTCATCGGCCCTTCCTAATCAGATAACTAAGGATCACTCAGGCTATTCTGGCCAGCCTATATTCAAAGTAGAGCTGTATGTTAATCGGCCCTACCTAACCAGATCACTCAGGCTATTCCGTCAAGCCTGTATTCAATCAATATAGAGCTGTATGCTCTTCGAATTTACCTGACGAGATCACTCAGGATCACTCAGGCTATTCTGTCCAACCTGTATTCAATGTAGAGCTGTATGCATATTGGCCCTACCTTACCAGATCACTCAGGCTATTCTGTCCAGCCTGTATTCAATGAAGAGCTGTATGCTCATCGGCCCTACCTAACCAGATCACTCAGGATCACTCAGGCTATTCTGTCCAGCCTGTATTCAATGTAGAGCTGTATGCTCATCGGCCCTACCTAACCAGATAACTCAGGCTATTCTGTCCAGCCTGTATTCAATATAGAGCTGTATTCTCATCGGTTCTACCTAACCAGATCGCTCTGGATTACTCAGGCTATTCTTTCCAGCCTGTATTCAATGTAGAGCTGTATGCATATTGGCGCTACCTAAGCAGATCACTCAGGCTATTTTGTCCAGCCTGTATTCAATGTATAGCTGTATGCTCATCGGCCCTACCTTACCAGATCACTCAGGATCACTCAGGCTATTCTGTCCAGCCTGTATTCAATGAAGAGCTGTATGCTCATCGGCCCTACCTAACCAGATCACTCAGGATCACTCGGGCTATTCTGTCCAGCCTGTATTCAATGTAGAGCTGTATGCTCATCGGCCCTTCATAACCAGATCACTCAGGCTATTCTGTCCAGCCTGTATTCAATATAGAGCTGTATGCTCATCGGTTCTACCTAACCAGATCGCTCTTGATCACTCAGGCTATTCTGTCCAGCCTGTATTCAATGTAGAGCTGTATGCTCATCAGCCCTTCCTTACCAGATCACTCAGGCTATTCTGTCCAACCTGTATTTAATGTAGAGCTGTATGCTCATCGGCCCTACCTAACCAGATCACTCAGGATCACTCAGGCTATTCTATCCAGCCTGTATTCAATGTAGAGCTGTATGCTCATCGGCCCTACCTAACCAGATCACTAAGGCTATTCTGTCCAGCCTGTATTCAAAGTAGAGCTGTATGCTTAAACGCCCTACCTAACAAGATCACTCAGGATCACTCAGGCTATTCTGTCCAGCCTGTACTCAATGTAGAGCTGTATGCTCATCAGCCCTACCTAACCAGATCACTCAGGCTATTCTGTCCAGCCTGTATTCAATGTAGAGCTGTATGCTCATCGGCCCTACCTAACCAGATCACTAAGGCTATTCTGTCTAGCCTGTATTCAATGTAGAGCTGTATGCTTAAACGCCCTACCTAACTAGATCACTCAGGATCACTCAGGCTATTCTGTCCAGCCTGTATTCAATGTAGAGCTGTATGCTCATCGGCCCTTCCTAACTAGATCACTCAGGATCACTCAGGCTATTCTGCCAGCCTGTATTCAAAGTAGAGCTGTATGCTCATCGGCCCTTCTTAACCAGATCACTCAGGCTATTCTGTTCAGTCTGGGTCATTCCATGAAAAATCAACTTACTTGGAATAAATTTGTTGCTGACATGTTTGGGATACTTTTCAAATTAAACTCATTGATAACTACTTACTTGCAGATACTAACACAATTTTGTTTATTTTTTTCGGATGAACGGTTTAGAAGTTACGGGCCTTGAAAGTTCAGTCCGCGTCGCGAAAATGGCCAATTTAAGGGGTTGCGTTTAATAGTGCCACACCTAAAGGGGTGAAGCTTTTCGTTTGATTTTTCTTTTCTAGGATCTTAATTGAAAAGTTCTACTAGAATATATTTTCAGAAATGTGATACTAAACATGCAAGTAGTCCAAACTGAAGGTCAAAGTCATCATACTAATTTGTTGTTTTTGCAGATTTTGGGGTGTAATAGCTCTAAGGGGGTTGAAGATAACCATCCAATTCTTTTTGCATAATATACTCTTCAGCCTTGTGTAATAGGAAAAAAATACTTTTTTTGTTTTTCTGAACCCTTCATACCCACAAATATTCCCAAAATGTTGCAAAAGTCAAATTTGGACATTTTCAAGGTCAAATTATAGAAAAGGGGGTAACTTAAAAAAAATTGACAGTTTGGGGTTTTGTTTTACTATCTGCAAAGAACAAAACTGCCAAATATTTATGTGTTACTCAATCAGGTTTAGGATTTACAGCCCCTCTAAAAAGGCAGTAATTCGCCCACTTTACCAGTAGGCGTACAGTGTGATTCTCAAATATAAAACACTATTCAGGCCAATATTTTACCAAATTACCTTTAAAAATAAATAAACATGTCTTTACCATTTTCCGAGAATCCAGTTTACGGGGGTGGAAAATGGTAGTGATTTTTTATGAGGACACCAATATCTCAAAAACCGAAGATGTTACAGACGTGAAATTTGGTGGTAAGATTCTCCTTAAAAAATAAAGGAATGGTACATGTACGCCATTTTCCTAAAATCCTGTTAAGAAGGATGAAAAGGGGTGGTGCAGTGCAGGGGGTGAATTTTTTTATCTCTAAAACCGAAGATATTCGAGATGTGAAAATTGGTACATAGATTCTTCTTCATAAAGAAACACGTATTTTACCATTTTTCAAAAATCTAGTAAATGGTGGTGAAAAAGGGGGTAAGTTTTAAAATTAGTTTACCTGTACCGGTATCTAACAAACCGACACTGTTATAGCCGTGAAAAATCGATATTTAATTTTACCTTAAAAAAACAAAGTAGTACACGTGTGATACCATTTTCTGAAAATCCCGTTAATGGGGGTGAGAAGCTGGGGTGGATTTTTTTTAATGATTCCTATGCCTCCAAAATTGTTAACGGTAACCGTTAACGCTACAGGCTTGAAAGTTTGTAAAAATATTTCTTGAAACATAAAGAAAAAAGTATTTGAATATTTTTGCAAATCCAATTAAGGGGGCGAAAACACGGGGTGATTTTTTCAAACTAAAAAACGGAACATGTTATAGTCGTGAAATTTGGTATTAGGCCTACTATTTACATACATACTCATTTAAAAATATGTAAACAATTGATTTACAATTTTTCGAATATCCAGTTAGGGGGGCGGGAGTTAATACGGGGGTGAATTATATTTTGAGCATTAGTATATTTCGAAAACAGATGACGTTACAGATGTGAAAATTGGTATGTATTTAGATTCTTCTTTAAGATTAAATAAACACGTGTTTTACAATTTTTCTGAAATCAATTTAAGACAAGTTAAAACGGGGTTAAAAAGGAGGGGGTGAAAATTTCATTTCAAAAACTGATAATTTTAGACGAGAAACTCAGCATTTAGTTTAGATTAGATAATTAAAGATAGTTAGATAATTCAGTTTAGAATTAAAAGACACTAGTTTTACCATTTTCTGAAAATCCAGTTGAGAAGGAGTGAAAACGTGGGGGTGAATTTTAGTATGAGCA
This sequence comes from Isoperla grammatica, assembly GCA_945910005.1. NCBI lineage: Eukaryota > Metazoa > Arthropoda > Insecta > Plecoptera > Perlodidae > Isoperla > Isoperla grammatica. Next base: position 45,179,421 of record OX246746.1, read on the forward strand.
CCACCCCTTTTCATCCTTCATAACAGGATGTCAGGAAAATGGTAAAACATGTATTCCTTGTTTTTTAAGGAGAATCTAACCACCAATTTTCACGTCTGTAACATCTTCGGTTTTTGAGATATTGGTGTCCTCACAAAAAATCACCCCTTTCTTCCACCTCCCTAAACTGGATTTTCAAGACATGGTCAAGACAATGTTTATTTATTTTTAAAGGTAATTTGGTAAAATATTGAGAATCACACTGTACGCCTACTGGTAAAGTGGGCGAATTACTGTCTTTTTAGAGGGGCTGTAACTCCTAAACCAGATTGAGTAACACATAAATATTGAGCAATTTTGTTTTCTGCAAATAGTTAAACAAAACACCAAATTTTCCAATTTTTTTAAGTTACCCCTTTTCTGTAACTTGACCTTGAAAATGTCCAAATTTGACTTTTGCAACATTTTGGGAAAATTTCTGGGTATGAAGGGTACAGAAAAACAAACAAATGTATTTTTTTCCTATTACACAAGGCTAAAGAGTATATTATGCAAAACGAACTAGATGGTTATCTTCAACCCCCTCAGAGTTATTACACCCCAAAATCTGCAAAAACGACAAATTAATATAATGACTTTGACCTTCAGTTTGGACTACTTGCATGTTAAGTATCACATTTCTGAAAACATATTCTAGTAGAACTATTCAATTATGGTCCTATAAAAGAACAATCAAACCAAAAACTTCACCCATTTAGGTGTGGCACTATTAAACGAAAACCCTTAAATTTGCCATTTTCGTGACGCGGGCTGAACTTTCAAGACCCGTAACTTCTAAACCATTCATCCGAAAAAAAATAAAAAAAATGTTGTTACTATCTGCAAGTAACTAGTTATTAATGACTCAACTTGGAAAAATATCAGAAATAAGTCGGCAACTTGCATTGGTTGAACTTCCATGAAATGGGTCGCCTGTATTCATTGTAGAGCTGTATGCTCATCGGCCCTACCTAACCAGATCGCTCAGGATCACTCACGCTATTCTCTCTAGCCTGTATTCATAGACGAGCTGTATGCTCATCGGCCCTACCTACCCAGATCACTCAGGCTATTCTGTCCAACCTGTATTCAATGTAGAGCTGTATGCTCATCGGCCCTACCTAACCAGATCACTCAGGATCACTCAGGCTATTCTATCCAGCCTGTATTCAATGTAGAGCTGTATGCTCATCGGCCCCTCCTAACCAGATCACTCGGGATCACTCAGGCTATTCTGTCCAGCATTCTGTCCAGCCTGTATTCAAAGTAGAGCTTAATGCTCATCGGTCCTACCTAACCAGATCACTCAGGATCACTCAGGCTATTCTGTCCAGCCTGTATTTAATTTAGAGCTAAATGCTTATCGGCCCTACCTAACCAGATCACTCAGGATCACTCAGGCTATTCTGTCCAGCCTGTTTTCAGTGTTGAGCTGTATGCTCATCAGCACTACCTAACCAGATTACTCAGGCTATTCGGTCCATCCGGTATTCAATGTAGAGCTGTATGCTCATCGGCCTTACCTAAAAAGATCACTCAGGATCAGTCAGGCTTTTCTGTCCATCCTGTATTCAAAGTAAAGCTGTATGCTCATCGGCCCTACCTAACCAGATCAATCAGGATCACTCAGGCTATTCTGTCCAGCCTTGTTTCAATGTAGAGCTGTATGCTTATCGGTTCTACCTAACCATATCACTCAGGATCACTCAGGCTATTCTGTCCAGCCTGTATTTAATGTAGAGCTGTATGCTCATCGGCCCTTCCTAACCAGATCACTCAGGATCACTCAGGCTATTCTGTCCAGCCTGTATTCAATATCGAGCTGTATGCTTATCGGTTCTACCTAACCAGATCACTCAGGATCACTCAGGCTATTCTGTCCAGCCTGTATTCAATGTAGATCTGTATGCTCATCGGTTCTACCTAACCAGATCACTCAGGATCACTCAGACTATACTGTCCAGCCTGTCTTTAATGTAGAGCTGTATGCTCATCGGCCCTACCTAACCAGATCAATCATGATCACTTTGGCTATTCTGTCCAGTCTGTATTCAATGTAGAGCTGTATGCTCATCGGTTCTACCTAACCAGATCACTCAGGATCACTCAGACTATTCTGTCCAGCCTGTATGCAATGTAGAGCTGTATGCTCATCGGCCCTACCTAACCAGATCACTCAGGATCACTCAGGCTATTCTGTCCAGCCTGTATTCAAAGTAGAGCTGTATGCTTATCAGCCCTACCTTACCAGATCACACAGGATATTCGGTCCAGCCTGTATTCAATAAAGAGCTGTATGCTCATCGGTTTTATCTGACCAGATCTCTCAGGATCTTTCAGGCTATTCTGTCCAGCCTGTATTCAAAGTTGAGCTGTATGCTTATTAGCCCTTCCTAGCCAGATCACTCAGGATCACTCAGGCTATTCTGTCCAGCCTGTATTCAATGTAGAGCTGTATGCTCATCGGCCCTACCTAACCAGATCACTCAGGCTATTCTTTCCAGCCTGTATTCATTGTAGAGCTGTATGCTCATCGGCCCTACCTAACCAGATCACTCAGGATCACTCAGGCTATTCTGTTCAGCCTGTTTTCATTGTAGAGCTGTATGCTCATCGGCCCTACCTAACCAGATCACTCAGGATCACTCAGGCTATTCTGTTCAGCCTGTTGTCATTGTAGAGCTGTATGCTCATCGGCCCTACCTAACCAGATCTCTCAGGATCACTCAGGCTAGTCTGTCTAGCCTGTATTCAATGTAGAGCTGTATCCCAGGAAACACAGTACCTCCTAAGTCCCTCCTAGTTTAAGACTTATTGCTTCCTAATAAGGCTCTCCTAAAAAGTATGTTAAAAGTACGGCCTAAGTCTTTTGTAATAAGGACCTCCTTTAAAGGAAGAAGAAAGTACATTTTTTCCACAGTATTTTCTCTTCCTTTTTAGCGTGACCTTTTTAGGATAGTTTTAGTACATACTTTTCCCTTCCTTTTTATGACCTCTTTGTAAGTATCTAAGATGCGATATTTTGATTTATCTGTACACATAGTTAACGTATACATGCTTTTTTTATGTGCTACCTATTAAGTTTTTAACGGAGTTATGTTTCAACAGAAACTCCTTTATAAAGGCGTATTTACTCCTATTCAGGCTCTCCTTACAAGTACTTAAAAAGGACCGCTCAAGTATGTCTTAATAAGTCCTCTTTACGTTACCAGAATTAGTACCTATTTTTTTTTAACAACCTTTTCACTTCCTTTTTAGTACCATAAGAAATGTTTAGAATATTTACAAATTAGGCCTCGAACACGTCCTTTTTACACTCTTTTTCCTTCTTTTTGAGATACTTTTTCTAAAAAAAAAAACTGTTTAAAAAACTATTCAGAACATATTCAGAACATTATAATAATATCCGTATTATATAGATATAACGATAACGCATGTAAACTGGATCGATCAAGAAACGAGGATTGAAAGTCTGGATCGCAATCGATAATTAGAGGTGCAATTGCCCGATCGCCATCTTTCGCGGTATTTCTCTGTTTGGCGGCGTCCTTTTTGGCAGTGTTGAGGTCGAGCTCGAGTTTTGTGTTTTTATTATATCATCGTTGGATTGCAGAAGACAAGCCACTGCCTAATTTGTAGTAAGTTTATATATTTCTTAGCAATTACTTATTAGAATTAGCCTACATTATTTATCGAGGAATCAAGGATCTTTGTGTGATCAATGCCACCGCCAGTGGCGTATACACGGGGTGGAAGGGGGGGGGGGGACAACCCCCCCCCCCCCTTCCCTTTTGCAAAGGAAACATGGAAAATGACAGTTTACATTAGACATTTGTTTTTGTTAAAAATACACGCATCGATCTATAATTATATTTTTCTACCAACACCTCAGCTGTTTTTGGCGGGGTGGGCCCTGGCTGGATGTGAAACCACACTCACACTATCAAACAAGGCACGAAACGGAATCCATGTCACATTGACACTTGCTGACTCGCCACATAGCGAGGCGGTGTGACCGTGTGCACTTTTAGAAACAATGCCACAATTCATTCAAGTTGACGCATGTATCTGACCCTTTCCGCTCTAAAATCTGACCCCGCCACCCACATGCCATGCCCATAGGTCCAGCCAAACACATATTTAATATTTAGTCATTGTCTGATTCTCGTAATCGGCGGTCGCATGGTGTGACAATACAGGCAACAGGCACAAGTGAAGTTTTTGTTTAATTTAATAATTCGTGTTGAGTGGGGTGTAGAGCGATAGCCACCATTAACTCCTCAATCAGTGACGAGTTAAGTACGCTTACGTAATGTATCATAGTATAGTTTCAAGTCCAGTCAACCAACGTGCCTAGTGAATACTATTTATTTCTACTTTCCAGTCAAAAATGTCTCGGAGGAAACAGAGCTCCTCGCTGTTAAGACTATTTTCCGAAAAAGACTCGAGGTGCAAGCACAGAAACTGTCACAACGGACAGCCGTGCTCCTTTTGACACTTTCGATGAAATCGCAGGATATGATCGTACAACTTGATCTTTTAAGCTGGTTAACATAGCATAACGTAGTTATAGTTATCCATCTCAAAATTTGTGTTTAGAAATATATTGTTGGTGTACACACACACACACACACACACACACACACACACGCACACACACACACACACACATACACACACACACACACGCACACGCACACGCACACGCACACGCACACGCACACGCACACGCACACGCACACGCACACGCACACGCACACGCACACGCACACGCACACGCACACGCACACGCACACGCACACGCACACTCACACGCACACGCACACGCACACGCACACGCACACGCACACGCACACGCACACGCACACGCACACGCACACGCACACGCACACGCACACGCACACGCACACGCACACGCACACACACACGCACACGCACACGCACACGCACACGCACACGCACACGCACACGCACACGCACACGCACACGCACACGCACACGCACACGCACACGCACACGCACACGCACACGCACACGCACACGCACACGCACACGCACACGCACACGCACACGCACACGCACACGCACACGCACACGCACACGCACACGCACACGCACACGCACACACACACGCACACGAATTTTTAGGTTCCCTTGAAATTTAAATTAAAGGGCGACTGTATTTTTGGGAATTGTTTTCAAATGTTTTTTTAGGTACTGTGTGTACTGTAATAATTCTGCATGGCTATTGGTCCAGTTTTGAAATAAAGCTTTAGCTAACTGAACAATTCTGATCTGGTGGTTAAATTATTCTGAACTGCGTGCATGTTCCTTTGCAAGTGATCCTCATTCTCTTTCTTGAGCATAAAGGAGCTCCTTAAAAAGACTACGTCCCAACTGGCCGAATACTCAACCGTTCGAAGTCTCAACTGACCGACTTTTAGTCTCAATTGGTCGACTTTTGGCGTTTGACGCTCGTCACAGAACAGTCGACCGGTTGAGAAGTCGATCAGTTAAGACTTCGAACAGTTGAGAATTCGGTCAGTTGAGAAGTCGGCCAGTTAAGACTTCGATGAATTGAGACAAATTTGCAAAGTCAATCAGTTGAGAATTCGGTCAGTTAAGATAATCCGTTTAGTAAAAGTCGATCAGTTGAGACTTCGACCAATTGAGACTCGTTCAAAGACGAGAAATCCAATTTGTAAAAGTCGGCCAGTTGAGATTTCGATCAGTTGAGAATTCGGCTAGTTGAGATAATCCGTTCTGTATAAGTCGGACAGTTGAGATGTCGACCAATTGAGACTCCATCAATTGCGAAAAATTAAAATTATAAAGTCGATCAATTGAGAATTCGACTAGTTGAGAATTCGAGCAGTTGAGATAATCCATTCTTATAAAGTCGGTCAATTGAGACATCGAACAATTGAGAATTCGATCAGTTAAGACTCAAGTAGAAAGTCGACCAGTTGAGACTTCGAGCAGTTGAGACTTCGACTAGTTGAGACTCATCGTACGCGATACACATACATGAACCCTAAGAGACGCCTACTGTCAATCAGACGGCAAATGTGTCCTCCTATCAGGGAGGAGTTTATGCTGGGTGTGTTTGTCAGTGCTTGCCGAGAGCACGATGACGACTTGCGATGGGATGAGCTTATTTTAGTTTCCCGCGCGCTCCAGAGATGGCGCGTGAGAAGTAAGGAAACGTTTTAGAGAAAAAGACGGATCCCATGCTTTTGTTACGGGAGCACGCTTGGGGGAAATGTTCAAATTTGTTCAAAAATTTCGAAATGAGTGTAGTTTTTCAGTATTTTAATCACGAAGGAAGCCATAGGCTACTTAAAAAAGGTTACAGCTTGTTTGTACCTTCCTTTTTGAAAGAGTTTTGGCCCGCTGAAAATCAGGGGGCAGGCACTGTTCTCGTCAAGGCTAGAAGTGTACCTAGGCCTACGTGTTATTAATTTGTTAATTTAGTTATCTTAATGATGCACTCATATGTCTGCTATTATGCACGGTTTACAGTTTAATGTTTCTAGTTTGTAAAACATTAGATTACATGATTTAAAGATAATAATGCAGGCTAACATTTACGCCCCTATAATGCACGCCTACTAGGGGCCTAGATGATAGGTAGGGCCGCTACCAGCCTGTCCCCTGTCTTTTAAACTAAGGCTTTGGCTGGATTTAGCCTAGCGTAAGCCTACAATTTCCTATCCTCTAGACTAGGCCCAGCCCTGCCTAGGCCTTTGCGTGCAGGCTATTTATGTAACTATTAACTTTCATTAAATAATTAGCTGTAACGATTAACTCTTCTTGGGGAAGTAAAACTAAACACACTTGGGATTGCATCTTTCTTGGGGCAATTTTTGCTGCCGTTTACCGCCGCGTTTCACGGTGAGAAACTCGCGATGGTTGGCTCGCACGAGGTACTTATCATCTCAGATATACGACAGTATAAGCTAGAAGGTTGGAGCGGGAAGGCGTTTTTATCGTTTAACTTTCATGGAGGACCAGAGGCCACGCCATCCTGGGACTGGGCGATTTATCAAGGACAAACAACTGAAAAGAATACAGTCGGTTTCCAGCTCCGCTCTTGCTCGCCACAGAGGTACTGTTTCGCCATGTAAATATATAGGCGAGATGGCGGTGGGTGGAGCTAGTAGGCACAAAGTATTGTCTCCTTTAAATTTGTCTAAATGTAAGTTAAAAATCAATTTTAAGTGCAAATCATGTGCTAAAAAAGTGGCTAATGGTGTTTTATGTGATTTCTGCGATCGGTGGTGGCATTTCCACTGCGCTGATATTGAGGAACCTGCAATAAAAACGATACAGGACAATGGCAGCTGGTTTTGTAGGTTATGTCTCCCCACAACTAAGTGTGAGTGTAATGTCAGTTGCACTAGCCCTAGTACTCTCGAGGACCTTACTAAACTATTCAAAGCCTTTAATGGTCTCCAGGATGAAGTAACTGAAATACGTAATATGATCCAAGTAACATGCAGAAATGAGAGACTTTGTTAGGGAATCTGTTGACTTGGTGAACGAGATGCGTGGGGAAATGATGAAAATGAAGAATCTAACATCAGAGGCAGCTGAATCCATTGAACTAACTTATGAAAACCAAATGAAGGGCCTAGTCAATTTAACTGATAATAGGTGGAATTCTCTGAAATCCCAGGTTGATGAGTACCTTCAGTGCATCGGTCAAGGTGGTATCAATGATCGTGTGTGCCCTGGCCAAGGGGATACGCCTGGGTCTAGCCATGATTATAATCACCCATATTGTGATACTGCTAGTCTTAGGGCTAGTCATGAGGTTAGGAAAGGTAGTGACATGATAGAATTAGGCCTAAAAGTGGCGGAGGCAGTCACTAGGAAGAGTCCACCAAATAGGCCTAGTCTGGGTGACACAATAAAGGTACTACAGGGAGATCTTTTTCAAGTAAATGATAGTTCAGCATTGGCGCATTGTGTGGGTGAGGATCTGAAGATGACTAGGGGAATTGCAGCCAGATTCAGGGAAAAGTTTGGCCATCAAGATGAGCTATTGAAACAACAAAAGCGTGTTGGTGAAGTAGCTGTTCTGCATGAGGACAACCGAGCACCCATTTTTTACCTTATAACTAAGAAGCGAACGAGTAAAGACAAACCTAGCCTACAAAGTTTGTATAGAAGCCTTAATGAGATGAAAAAACTTTGTGTTAGTAAGGGAATTGTAAATGTGGCAATGCCAAAGATAGGTTGCGGGTTGGATAGGCTTAAGTGGTCTGAGGTAAGACGTATATTACATAGTGTTTTTGATGACACTGAAATAAAAATTACTGTATATGTGTGGAATAGGAACCGAGAATTAGAAAGGCCAATATCTGATGTAGGTGGTCCTGACACTGAATGTGTAAGTACTGAGCTTGCAGATGAGGACAAGCAGGTACCAGTAATTCTTAAAGATGTACTTGTAATGGGGGACTCGATGGTATACAATGTTGGTAAGATAGCCAGAAAAAGAAACTAAAAATGGCACGTACATTCTATGCCAGGTATTCGTATGGACCAACTAACGCGCAAGTTGGAGAATTATCAACTTCCATCAGAAGTGGTACCGAAGCATATAATTGTTCATGTTGGGACTAACAGCATACGTGGGTGGAGAAAGAATGAAGCAGTTGTTGGGGATACGTTGGAGCTTATGGGTAAATTGAGGAAGAATTTTCCTCTCTCTGATATTGCGGTAACGGGAATCACACACAGATTAGACGTCAGTGCTGGGTTTATTGATAAACTCAATGACGAAATAAATTGGGTGGTAAACGATATGGGGGGAACCTTTCTTGACCCAAACAACTGTATTTGGATGCAAAATTGTATAGGTCGAGATGGTGTACATTTAAATTATAAGGGTTGTGACATGTTGACTGACATCATGGTAGGATTAGTAAATAAACTAAAACCATGCACAGACAATATTGAGCTACCAGCGGAAAACTAGAACAGTTGGGTGGAGTTATGCCTGTTGTACGTAACAATGTAGTACATATAAATAAGCCTAGATGCCTAGCAGTTAATGCTTATGGTACCAATGACGTAAGCCAATGTGATATTATTTATGTTAATGTCCAAAGTTTGTTAACAAAGAAGCACTTGATAGAAAATATCGTTTTAGAAAGAAAGCCCTCTATATTTGGATGCACTGAGACAAGACTGACTACAGATATAGAAGACTGGGAAATAGGTGTTAGTGATTACAACACAATTAGAGTGGACTCAAATAATAGGCACACTGGAGGGATATTAATATACATAAAAAATGATATTGCATACTCTGTATTAAATACTAAAATAAAAGATAAGGAATGGTGGGAAATGTCAATTAAAATCAATAGTGGACCTCTCGTGGGTATGGTATATTGTATAATTTATGTATCACCAAAAATGAGTAAAGCACAAATTGTACTTTCATTAGAAGAATCCATTGAATCTTTAGAAAAATATAGCAGTAACAAACTCGATCAGCGGTGATTTCAATGTAGATCTAAGTAAATCTACAGTTTATTCCAAAAAAATGCAATTAATGTTGGAAAGAGTTGGTATGACTCAACTTGTCAAGGAGTTCACTAGAATTGCAAAGGTAACTAGTAAAATTGATGGCAAAACAATGATAAGTAGGACCACTATTGATTATGCCATTACTCATTATGCATTTGAAGAGGTGATTAATGTTGAAGTGTTAGATGATATCATTTCAGACCATTGTATGATTGGTGTTCAGATTAACCCAAAATCAAAAGCTTATGGTAATAATAATACTAGAAAGAAATCATGTTTAAAAAAAAAAGAAATTCTTTCTCGAAACTATAAGCAGTTGTCGAACAATGATAATGTTAATGCATTTTTGTTAGCGCTGTCCCAAAGGACATGGAATTTTAACAACAAAGACAATAATGAGAGTACTGATGACAAGATAAATGACTAACCTATCGGCTACAGTTAATGAAATGTTGCCTGTTAAAAGTTTAATTATAAAAAATAATCATCTTAACAACAATGGTATGATGATGAATTAAAAAATGTTATCCAGGAGAAAAATTATTTGTTCAGGCTTGCAAAAAGAAATGATGACCCCGGGCTATGGGCCAATTATCATAGCAAAAGAAACAGTTCCTTAGCACTCATCAGGGAGCAAAAGAAAAGGTATTATACAAATAAGATAACTGAGTTTAAAGACAATCCAAAAAAGCTATGGGGTATCCTTAAGCAATTATATAAAGGCAAACAGGACAATGAGGGCACAATATACTTTAAAATTATTAGGGCTAAGGGAGATAAAGATGCAGCAATTAAATTTAATGAATATTTCATTTCAGCTGTAGAGGATATCTATAACCAAATTACTAGTACGTATACAATGGAAGAAATTTTAAATACTGTGCCTAAAGTTAACCATGTTGAGCTATCAGAGTTTAAATTAGTAGATATAGAAACTATTTCAAAGATAATATCAGGACTCAAAGCAACGGGGCCAGATGAATATGGCATTAATGATAAAGTACTAAAAATATCAAAACCCATAGTCCTAAGTTATATAACAAACATAATTAATTTATCTTTGAAGAATGGAATAGTACCAAATGCACTAAAGATTGCTACTATTGTACCTGTACCAAAATTTCCCAAGGCAATTGATGGAGAACAATCCCGGCCAATAAACATACTACACATAATTGACAAAGTATTGGAAACAATTGTACATGAACAAATTACTTACCATTTTGAAAAGAATAATTTAATCATAAATGAACAATCAGGTTTTCGTCAAAGACATAGCTGTGAATCAGCTCTCCAAACAGTAATGGAATACTTAATTAATAATCAGTCGAAAAAGAATTTAACCATTGCTGTATTCTTAGACCTGAAAAAAGCATTTGAGACAATTGACAGAGCAATCTTAATTGAAAAGTTAAAAAAATATGGTATAAAAGGTAATGTAATTAAATGGATTACATCATATCTTGAGGGAAGGATGCAAAACGTAAAAGTTAATGGTTCCTTTTCCAGTACAGCATACAACAATATAGGTGTACCCCAAGGGTCCAAATTGGGACCATTGTTGTTCATAATTTATATCAATGACATAGCTCACACTCTTCGATTTTCAATTATTCACTTATATGCTGATGGCGTACTCATTTTGTGCTCTGGTTCCAATATCTTGGATGTGATGAACAATTTGAAGATCGACATAAGGGTCCTGGAAACTTGGTTTCAAGCCAATAAAATGCAACCAAATATTAATAAATCTAAGATTATGTTATTCTGCTCTCAACACTTGAGGGCAAACTTAGGACAATATGTGATCGATGTTCGGATTGATAGTCATATTCTTGAATTGGTAAGGACCATTAAATGTTTGGGCATATTAATTGATGATAACCTAACCTTTAAACCCCATGGTGAACAAATTATTAAAAAGATGGCAAAAAAACATGGGTTATTCATGAGAATCCATGGGCATGTGTCATTGGATGCTAAAGTGATGTTATACAGAGCAATAATATCGCCACTTATCGATTACTGTAGTTCAATTCTATTTTTACTTGGTCAAAACGAGATTATGATTTTACAAAAAATTCAAAACAAGGCAATGAGGAGTATTCTTAGAGTGAAAAGAAGTACGTCTATAGTCAAAATGTGTAAGGCACTGGGATGGCTACAAATAAAACACCGAATCTTACTCAATACCTTGTGTTTTATGCAAAAAACTTTCCATGGATTAACTTCTACACACCTTCAAGATAAATTAGTACAGGTTAAGAATCTACATAGCTATGACACACGTAGAGCTGCTAATATCAATGTTCAAAGGTCAACAAATACATTGCAGGATAAATCAATATTTACAAAAGGGCTCAGGATATTTAACAGAATCCCAGAGGAGATACGGAAAAAAAATCATGTTCTCTTCAGAAGGGAATGTAGTAGTCTTATAAAAGAAGGTAAACTCTGTGCCAAACCATATGAAAAAGGCACTTTTTGGGATAGGCCTACTTCCTGAAGTTATATGACAGAGCCTAATGTACTGTGTTAGTGTAAGTGATGTTTAATAGTGTATTTTATGTTTAATTTTTAATTTATAGCCTTTAATGAGGCCTTAATGGCCATATATTGACTGTTTTACTGTTTGGATATTTATGTTATTTTGTATTCTATAGCATGTATAATATGTTTAGAGTGTAATGGGTGTAAAAATAGCAACTGTGCTAAAATAAAGATTTTACTACTACTACTACTGATGAATTGCAAGCGCCGTTACCCCTAACTACTGGCGTTCATTACCAAACTGTTAGTTACAAGAGTAGCCGCCAGAATAGGTCTAGTAGACCTTGGCCTTACAGACACCGTCGTTCGAGAAGGCTGTGGTAGACCTAGCTAGAATTTTGTAATCGACTATGTAAACATAGATACTAGGAAAACGCTCTGTTTGACGCGTTGATAAGCGAGCGCGTCCATATATTCGAACTTTGTGGCGAAAAGTTCTCAAAGCTAATAAAAACAACAATTCACAACAATTCAAGAATGCACATTGCAAATTTTTTTCTAATTTCCATAGCTATTATAATTCCCGATATTGTTGAATGCAGTGCAATGTGCGTTGCTAAGAATTTTCGTTGTCATGTTTTCGCCGCGGTCCGCCACCGTTACTAACAGTTATTGACTGCAATAGAAATGTAATTTCTGCCCCTAATACGTATCCGATCGCGTTTAAATTAGTATATTCGTGACCGGACAAAAATTTACTACAAGATAGCCACCTCAGATTTCTTCTGTTACTGTGTTTCAGAAAAATATTTTGCAGTAACTATGGTGTAACTTTGTAACTTTTCGAACGATTTTGCCTGAAAACTATAAACCTTCAATCCACATTGAGGCTTGTGGATGGTCAAAATTTCAAGTTGATCGGACTTTCGACCGCTATCGACGGACATAAAAAAAAAAAACAACGAAGTGCCATAAGAGTCTCGTGGAGACACTCGCTTCGCTCGCTTAATAAATGTTATTTATGTCTATGATTTAAACAAGCTCACCAAGCTGTCATTCCGACGTTTTGATTTTTCTAAATTGATTCTTGAATTATGTCAGCTATAGCACAACCACAGGGAGAATAGGCCTAGCCTAATTTCGGTTTCTAGACTAGGCCTAGCAGGACATGGGTGTATAAACTACTTTGCTTGAATAGTTATTTATATGTTATGGTGCAATGTTTACTTTATTTCGCGGGCAAAACATGATTAATTCCATCATTAGTGGCGTCAATAGATTCTCATGTGTCACTGGTCACTTGTTAATTAACGGGTTTTGATTGGAGCTCGCTAACTTTTCTCGCTCATTGTTCCGAGCTTGCGCAAGCTAGCTTGTTCGTGTATCGGGGTGCCTGCAAGTTCCATGTTATCAAGTGCAAGTCTACTCGTAGCGAGGAGCTCGCGCGAGGAACTATTGCGAATTTCTCACCGTAACGCGGCAGTTACAACTACCAGCCTGTTGGGATGAAATGAATAGAACACACTGTCATCGTTGATGAAACGGGTTGGTTCCTTCTGCTGTCACGGTGTATTTTAATTTCCCATTTCTTTGTTAACTTTGCATCTTTGAGAAACAAATGAAATAATATGCCAGGAATTGTAGCATTATTTTTGCACCTAGAAGCACAACAACAACGCGGCATTGCTCATTTGCTATGGAAACCTACGCTCAAAGGGTCGCATCTCTCGTCTGTCATGTACTAGAAGGATACGCCGGGGCAGATGGACAGTTTGACGACGAACAAGGGGTTCAAACAACGCATGGCACTCGCGGCGTCTAGTCAAACGATGGACCTGATGGGCCCTCTGCATTGTGACATCTTCAATCAACCGCGATACCTATTGAACGGTGTAGAATTGAAACTCAAAATGGTCAAGACTAAGGACGCCTTTCACCTAATGGCCAGCGATGACGCGATCCAATATAAGACCAAACTTGTGGACGTCGCGCTGGTTGTGCGCAAGGTGCGCATTGATTGATTGATATTTGGGCTTAACGTCTCATATTTTTGCAACGTGGCTAATCGAGACAATGAGTGGGTGAAATATGAAGATGAAATAGGGGTATGGTTGGAGGAAAGGGGCATTGGGGGCTCTTTGGAGGAAAGGGGCAAATAGGCGGGCGCATGAGGGAAGGGGAAAGGGGAGGAAAGGGGATTAAGGTGTGGACTGCACTTCGTCTGACTTCTCCTCCTCGACCAGTCCGGCTAGGGTGGCCCTACCAGAAGCATACGCTTCCGCCGGCATAGCTCTCGGGATCAACAAAGCACGCAAACCTGCCCAACACGATAAGGTAGCAGTCCCTGGGCAGGGTGCGCATTGCATATCATCGTCGATTACAACAATTAATTTGTGCGCGCGCGGCGGCTGCACCAAGTCACCAACCTCAGTACCTCATGCACGGTACTGCTCGCTCATCACGCTGCATTACAAAAAACCGCTGCGAAGTACATGATTTCGCGTACCAACCTCAAAGTCATCACCATTCTGGCGGGTCTTCAGAGTAAAACCATTGACAACGTGTACCTAGGGGCGCTCCCAAAACGGATCATTGTTGGATTTGTATCGAATGCCGCCTATAACGGTGATTTTAAAAAGAATCCGTTTAATTTCTAGCATCACAAACTCGTGTTTTTGGCGCTCTACGTGGACGGTGATCAGATTCCCTCAAAACCGTTGCAAATGAATTTTACCCACAACGAGTAAATTCGAGCCTACCACACGCTGTTCTCGGGCACCGGCATACACTACCAGGACGAAGGGAACGGCATCTCGAGATCGAACTACCCGGGCGGCTACTGCCTGATGGCTTTCGATCTCACCCCCGACGCGTCGGCGCATCTCCACCACTGGAGCCCGCGGCGAAACGGCAACTTGCGCATGGAGGTACGCTTCGAGCGCTCGCTCGACGAGCCCCTGAATTGCATTATATACGCGGAATTTGACAGCGTCATCGAAGTGGACCGGGCGCGTAATATTATCGTCGATTACAACAATTAATTTGCGCGCGCGGCGGCGGCGTCACGAACCACAGTACCTCATCGTCCGGCCGGTAGAGGAACACGGTATGAAAAGAGTAGGCCTACCCGGACCGAGAATGCACACAGTCACTCGGTCACCATGTGTGAGAGAATTTTTATTTACTTGCAGCCATAGATTACATAGTAACAACATGGGCATTGTCAGGAACTTAAGATTAAACCCACTTATATACAGTCCACATATAACATTATAAATACACAATATATACACTTGACTTGATACATACTTGATACATCCAAAAACGACATGCATTAAACAGAACACATCTTCATACATATGTTTGTATATTGTAGTGCGTGCAAGTAGGAGACAAGAGATGTAAAGTATGTTATTTAATTTAGTACAATTAACGACGTACTAGTCGTAGTGCATGGCCTTGTCACTCTCCAGTCCAGCCAGATAACAAACTCTACCAATATCCATCAAAACCATTGTTGTTAACAAAAGACAGCTGGATCCATGGAAGGCTGTGGAATTCCCCACAGGACCCCCCTTCCAGTTAACGAGTTTTAACGAGGCGAACGAAATTCAAGTGCCGAATCGCGATGGCGCGTGTATCTGACGTCCTGCTCGTGTCACCGTGGGTAGGGCGGGGCGTTGAACATCGCGTAACACCGGTTGGAGGTTGACGTTGGTGCTGGATGTAGTCGATGTCATGGGTACTCCTGATGAGCTTGCTCCTGTATTTGGTTGGAGGATGAGTGGGGAGAGCGTTGCTGGTGGTTGAAGGACTACAGTCTCGTCGGCGAGGATGAATGCAGGTTTCACTCGGTCAATCGAAACAACCACCCTCTTCCCCTGACGGAGGATTGCAAAATACTTGTCATGTCTCTCAACAATCTCAAAAGGTCCGTCGTACGGTTGTTGCAATGGAGTTGTGACTGCGTCATGTCGAACGAAAACGTGTGAACAGGTTGCAAGGTCCTTAAAAATGAAAACCGAGCGCTGCCCATGACGTGCGGGGCGAACTGGTCGAATCAACTCGAGGCGTCGCCGAAGCTGATCGACGTACGTTGACGTGCTGTCCGCCGTTGGTGTTGGAAGTGACAGGTACTCCCCAGGAAGACGGAGCGTTGTTCCGTACACGAGTTCGGCTGGAGTAGCCTTGACGTCCTCCTTCCATGACGAACGAATACCTAACATGACCCATGGAAGGTGGTCCGTCCATCGCTCCCCCTCGTGACACTTGAGCGCTGCCTTAAATTGTCGATGGAGGCGTTCCACCATACCATTGGCGGCCGGGTGGTAAGCAGTGGTTCGAATGAGAGTAGTGCCTGTCAGGTGGTTCAATGACCTGAAAAGACACGACTCAAATTGGCGACCTTGGTCGGAGGTGATCCGTAGAGGCGTCCCGAAGCGTGAGATCCACCCGGAGACGAGGGCGGATGCGACGGTGGCTGCTGTGATATCAGCAATCGGGATGGCCTCGGGCCATCCCGATTGCTCGTACAGATGGATATGTCGCTGCGTGTTCATATCACGTCGGGGTCACCACTGTAGTGCGTGCAAGTAGGAGACAAGAGATGTAAAGTATGTTATTTAATTTAGTACAATTAACGACGTACTAGTCGTAGTGCATGGCCTTGTCACTCTCCAGTCCAGCCAGATAACAAACTACCAATATCCATCAAAACCATTGTTGTTAACAAAAGACAGCTGGATCCATGGAAGGCTGTGGAATTCCCCACATATATATATATATAGGGCTACAGATTATATTTCTCTATAGGGCACTAGCAACACCAACAGACAACAATGGAACAAATGAATTGAAGTGATGGACACACAATCAGCTGTCAAAATAATAAAATTGCGACCATAGAAATAAAAACAAGTGCAGCAATTGTAACTACTCGTCATTTAAAACTTTTAATGATAGACAACAACTAAGTGAAAGTTTTGTGTGTGTATTTGTTTGATTTTTGTGTTGTTTTCCAAAATCAGAAGAAATTATTTTTTGACATCTTGTTGTTTGTCCATCGATTCAATTCATTTGTTTCATTGTTGTCTTTTGGTGTTGCTAGTGCCCTATTAGATTTAACTTCCCACGGATGAATGTATGAATATAACATGATCTCATCTATCTAATGGTCTGGAAGGGTTAGAAATTCTTTGATACTATAGTATGGGTTGTCTAGGATGAACTGCTTGACTTTATATTTGAATATTGTTTTGGTATTTACATGAAAATGTTCTGGTAATTTCTTAACTAGTTTCCTACCCATGTAGTATTATGTGATGCTCAAAATGTTTGGTATTGTGCACAGGGTAGTTTAACCTTCCCTTATGTCGAGTGTAGTGACTGTGGTGTGGACTATTTCGAAACATTTCAGGGTTTTCCTTGACGAAGCTGACAGCAATATATGAGTAAGCATTGGTAACGGTCAAAATCTTCAACTCCTTAAATTTGGCCCTACAGCTCTCCCGACTATTGCTCTTGCAGAGTATCCTTATTGCCGTTGATTTAGATGTTCCAATTCCGGAAACAGAGCAAACGAATTTATTATTATTCAATGAGTGATTGATTGATTAATGGGGCTTAACGTCTCATATTTATGCAACGATGGCTAATCGAGACGATGAGCGGGTAATAATGAAGATGAGAAAGATGATAATGAAGAATAAAGCCACATCCGAATCAGATCCATTGTACGTCGCATGGGTCATCATACGGGAGTCCAGCAAGGGAATTTGAATTTATTGGGTTTAAGGGCGCTTCAACCAGTTAGGTCATTTTGCGCCACCAAGATGGTGTAGGGCAGGGCCAAGTGGGAGGAGGAGTATTCAGTGGGACAGTGGGGGGGAAGGGACCGGGTCTCCTTTTGTCGCCTCTTACGACTAGCAGAGTCACTCTGGGCCTATTCTTTCCCGGGCCTAGACGGGCCTATTATTATTCAAACAGTTATCCTGGATCCGCTTAAAGGAGAATCTAAATTTTGCATTTTGATTGACAAATATAAATTTTACGACATTTGAAAGAAAATTCTGTTTTTAAAAACAAAATCCCCTAAAATAGGGGTTAAAACTAATATTTGAACAAGCTAGCATTTCTGAGGGTCTGTTTCGCATATTTGCCTTTCCGAAAAATCGCTGGCAGTTCTACCCCAAACTGCTGTTGTATCTCAGAACTTATATTCAAAAACAGTTTTATTGTGTTTGCCAATGGACTGCACTCAAAACGAGGCCAGTGCGCACTGAAACGTCACAGTGACGTAATGCACTAGACGAGTGGAGCAACTAGTGCAGCGCTCATTGGAACACGAAAATAAACTTTGTGCAAAGATGGCCTCTTACTCGAGCGCGCCAAATGAATTTAAAATTTTTTCCGAAACTGAAACGTCAAATCAATCAATGATAAAACCAAAACTAAAGAAATAAGACGCCTAGGCCTTGGCTAAAGGCGATGCACTAACCTCAATTTCCGAAAAGTTGTTAATTACATCAGAAATTTAGCCCTGAATTTTTGTATCGTCTTGTATTGTGTATACTAGCCGCGTCGTTGACAGAGAGAGATTTGTTATAATAGCCGCGTCGTTGCCTCGTCTTGTATTGTGTATAATAACCTCGTCGTTGACAGAGAGAGATTTGTTATTATAGCCGCGTCGTTGCCTCGTCTTGTATTGTGTATAATAACCTCGTCATTGATAGAGAGAGATTTGTTATTATAGCCGCGTCGTTGCCTCGTCTTGTATTGTGTATAATAACCTCGTCGTTGACAGAGAGAGATTTGTTATTATAGCCGCGTCGTTGCCTCGTCTTGTATTGTGTATAATAACCTCGTCATTGATAGAGAGAGATTTGTTATTATAGCCGCGTCGTTGCCTCGTCTTGTATTGTGTATAATAACCTCGTCGTTGACAGAGAGAGATTTGTTATTATAGCTGCGTCGTTGCCTCGTCTTGTATTGTGTATAATAACCTCGTCGTTGACAGAGAGAGATTAATTATTATAGCCACGTCGTTGCCTCGTCTTGTATTGTGTATACTAGCCTCGTCGTTGACAGAGAGAGGGTTATTAAAATAGCCGCGTCGTTGCCTCGTTCCGTGTTGTGTATAATAACCTCGTCGTTGACAGAGAGAGAGTTATTATAATAATAGCCGCGTCGTTGCCTCGTCTTGTATTGTGTATAATAACCTCGTCGTTGACAGAGAGAGGGTTATTATAATAGGCGTGTAAAGGCGTGTAAACACAATGGTTTTAGTTAAGACACCTGACGGTGAGGTGACCCTCATGTCTTTGCATACCTCAAAGGCGTATCATGGTCCAGTAGTTACAGTTTTTACCGCCGAGATTGACAACGCTCGGCATGGAATATAAGGATGGCTCATACCGATTGGCTACTCTCAAATACCTCCTCAAGGGTACGGCGGTAGTAGAAGCCAACCAGATTCATGTCCAGCCTTCAGAGGCGGTGCATAAAAGTCGAACAGTTGAGAATTCGGTCAGTTGAGAAGTCGGCCAGTTGAGACTTCCATGAATTGAGACGAACGTGCAAAGTAGATCAGTTGAGAATTCGGTCAGTTAAGATAATCCGTTTAATAAAAGTCGATCAGTTAAGACTTCGACCAATTGAGACTCGTTCAAAGACGAGAAATCCAATGTGTAAAAGTCGGCCAATTGAGACTTCGATCAGTTGAGAATTCGGCTAGTTGAGATAATCCGTTCTGTATAAGTCGGACAGTTGAGATGTCGACCAATTGAGACTCGATCAATTGCGAGAAATTAAAATTATAAGGTCGATCAATTGAGAATTCGACTAGTTGAGGATTCGAGCAGTTGAGATAATCCATTCTTATAAAGTCGGTCAATTGAGACATCGAACCATTGAGAATTCGATCAGTTAAGACTCAAGTAGAAAGTCGATCAGATGAGACTTCGATCAGTTGAGACTTCGATCAGTTAAGACTTCGACCAATTGAGACTTCGATGAGTTAAGAAATCGGCCAGTTGAGACAGACGAGAAAAGGTCGACTAGTTGAGACCTCGGTCAATTGAGAAGTCGGTCAATTGAGTTTTCGACAAGTTGAGACTTCGATGAGTTGAGAAGTCGGCCAGTTGAGATGCTCCCCCTTAAAAATACGTCAAAAAGCACCAAAAAAGAAGTTATTTTTACCTCCTAACGGCCTCTCTTTTACCTCCTAAAAAGGTAAAATTTTGTACATAAAAGGAGGTAAAAATACCGTCAAAAAGCACAAAAAAGGGGTTATTTTTACATCCTTAAGGCCTCTTTTTAACCTCCTAAGAAGGTCCAATTTTGTACATAAAAGGAGGTAGAAAGACCGTTAAAAGGCACAACAAAGGAACTCGTTTTTACATCATAAATGCCTCTTTTTACCTCCTAAAGAGGTCCTAAAAAGGTGGTGCTAAGGAGGTAATAAAGATTGAAATTAGGTTGGTCAATGGGACCCAAAATAGCACAATAAAGGCTCAAAAAAGGACCACCTAAGAACATCCTAGCTTCCTTTTTAGGATGTAAAAAGTACATCATAAGGAGGTACTTGTGTTTCGTGGGATGCTTATCGGCCCTACCTAAACAGATCACTCAGGCTATTCTGTCCAGCCTGCATTCAATGTAGAGCTGTATGCTCATCGGCCCTACCTAACCAGATCACTCAGGCTATTCTGTCCAGCCTGTATTCAATGTAGAGCTGTATGCTCATCGGCCTTACCTAACCAGATCACTCAGGATCACTCAGGCTATTCTGTCCAGCCTGTATTCAATGTAGAGCTGTTGTATGCTCATCGGCCCTTCCTAACCAGATCACTCAGGATCACTCAGGCTATTCTGTCCAGCCTGTATTCAATGTAGAGCTGTATGCTCATCGGCCCTACCTAACCAGATCACTCAGGATCACTCAGGCTATTCTGTCCAGCCTGTATTCAAAGCAGAGTTTGGTTTGTGATTGCTTTTTGCAATCACCCAGCAATCTGGAAACATAACACAAATCCATCATTAGTGCCTTCTTGCCCACATGTAGGCCTTCACTAAAGTTTGATGCGCATGACTTTTATGTATGTCTGGTAATTGAATTATTTGTTTTCTGGATTTAGCCTGATATTTATATACTGTCTTATTAAACCATAATTTTGACTTATTAATCAGCATCACATCTACTGCAACTGCAATTGTATTAATTGTAATTGTTATTCTAAGGCATCTTATTGTAAGAAAAAATTATGTTTCTTTAGTATTTTAACAGTAGCCGAACCAGTTATGCCTGGTTCCCATACGCGGCAAGCTGAAGCACCAATCACTGCGCTTCCAAAGTTCTGGTCAGTCTCCGCGCATTAGCTTGCCGCGTTGCAAGAGACATGGGAACCAGGCATCATTCTTGTTACGGTCTATATCACAATCAAGCGTTATTGAGATGGCAGGTTTTGCATCTAGGCCTATCCGACTCAAAATTATAAATATTATATTAATAATAATAATAATAATAATAATAATAATAATAATAATAATAATAATAATTATTATAATATTAATAATAATAATAATAATAATAATAATAATAATAATAATAATAATAATAATAATAATAATAATAATAATAATAATAATAATAATAATAATATTTATTATAATAATAATAATAATAATAATAATAATAGTAATAATAATAATAATAATAATAATAATAATAATAATAATAATAATAATAACAATAATAATTATAATAATAATAATAATAATAATAATAATAATAATAATAATAATTATCATTTTTTTTTTTTTTTATTTACAATATACATTTGTCCCATTACATAATTAGTTGCATAATATTATCCGGACATCCACAAGTTGCACAAGCAACTTATCTGTGGATTTAATCTAACTTTAAAAAACGCAGTATAACACCTCTGAACTAAATAAACTAAAGTATGGTATGTTCCACATACGGTATTCGAAACAAAATAGTAATGGAACTGAAAAAATAAAAAATAAATGCATTTCAAATAAAAAAAACATGACACTACGCAATATAATAAAAATGTTACTCTTGATTAATTGAACAAGCAAATTAAAAATTACTACAATATTATATTATGAATCAAATACATTTTTAATTTACTTTTAAATTCCACGAACGTGTCTACTATTTTAATCTCCATTGGAATTTTATTAAAATAAAAAGGTAAACAATAACTTAATGATCTATTTCCATATTTGTTATTAACTAGTGGTAACCTATACATACCAGCACTTATTGCCCGAGTTGAAGTATCATGAACAATAGGAATTTTGTATTGTTGTTCGAAAAAGTATTTTAATATTAGCTTGTTTATAAAAATTTCTCTTACTGGCAAGACATCAAATAATAAATATAAATCATGTACACTAATACTACTTTCTGCTTTCCCTCTTGTGCTCATCATCTTTAATATATTGTTTTGTATGGAAATTAAGTTTTTAAGTTGCAAGTGGGAGGCGTCTCCCCAAGCTAATATCCCATACGAAATGACGGATTCCGCGAGAGCGACATACACCATTTTTAAATGTTTAAATGGTAAAAAGTCTCTTAGAGCATAAAGCTTATGAGCACAAGATCTTAGGCGCTTACATATTTTTGAAATTTGCATTTCCCAGCAAAATTTTTGATCTATTTCTAAACCTAGATATGGATGACTGTAAACTGAAGCGATGGTAGTGTGACATGAACATTGTACGGTACTGTGATTGCCGGCGTTTCGATGTAGACATTCGAAATTATGGGCGTGAACAGTTATTGTGGCATTCCGATCAGAGTTAAGTGGTAGACAAATATGAACGATTCTAGTTTTATCTGTATTTATAATCAGTCTCACATCGTGATTCCATTTTAACATATTTAGAAAATCGCTTTGCAAATTCGCTTCTGCTACTTTCAGGTTCTTGTGTATTGCTATTAATGCTGTATCGTCCGCATAGAAGAAAGAAAGGCACTTGACAATATATTTTACCATGACATTCACGTATACTTAGTAAAGCTGGGGTCCTAAAATTGACCCCTGTGGTACACCACTGTTACTTGTTTTAGCTTTACTATAAACTTCCCCTATTTTTACTATTAGTTTCCTGTTAAACAAATAATTTTCAAACCACGCTAATACTTTACCCCTCACACCTATTCTGTCCAACGAATCTAAAAGTAGTCTGTGGTCAAGAGTGTCGAAAGCCTTCTTAAAATCAACAAACATACATACATAAAATATGAAAGTTGTCATTTAACTTAGAGTTAACTAAGTCAGAGAATTTTTCTAACAAGTCTACTGTGCTTTTTCCTTTTTGAAATCCATATTGCTCTCTGTTAATGATACAAAATTTAGTCATATAATTTATTAAACAGTCAGCCACATAACGTTCTAATATTTTTTCAATACTTGAGAGAATGGCAATAGGTCTGTAATTTTTATAATCTAAATGATCGCCTTTTTTATAGATAGGTCTAATGATTGACACTTTTTGTGTATCAGGAACCACTCCCTCCTTTAAAGACAGATTTATAAATAATGCAATTACTGGACTTATTTCATGTACAATATTTTGCAGGTCTCTCATTCTAATACCATCAATGCCAGCCTGTTTATCGCTATTCATACTGTTTATTATCTCAGTGACTTTATTTACGCTAATAGGAGGAATATACATTGACTGTAGCTGCCGTTCACCACCGCCTATCGTATCGTTGACCACACATCGGATGTCACAACGGTGAATTATATTTTTAATATCTTCAACAAATGTACTTGCAAAGTTGTCAACTACATTATGAATTGTGTCACCTTTGCCGAGATATTTATGTAAAACTTCCTCTACTGTATTCTGCTTTTTCCTACCAACCAGATTATTAATATGTTGCCACGTATCCTTTATACTATATCTATTTCTTTCTATTAAATGTTGATAGTATTGTCGTTTCCTTTCTACTATTTTTTTGTTTACATTATTCCTAAGAATAGTGTAACTTTTCTTATAAACACTTTTATAAACCGATAGCTGTGGACATTTTTTTCCATTTTTGAAATGCATTATCTCTTCCCTTTAGTAAGCCGAGTAATTCTTTTGTCATCCAGCTTTTGTTAACTCTTTGTTTTCTTGTAGAATGTTTAGAGTATGTCGCCTTTCCGTACGCTACTTTAAAGTTACAATATATCGCGTCATATAAAACATTACAATTATTTGCTACTAATAAATTCCCCCATTTGATACCTTTTAAAATACCTAATAGTTTTTTCTCGTCAATACACATTTTTAGATGTGCTGCGGACTGTTCTCCAGTGTTATTTTCCCCCATACTTGTCAATATAAGTACTAAATAGTGATCACTGATTTTCGTCGTATAAACTGCTGACTTTACATTTAGGTCAATGCCCCGTACGTAAACATGATCTAAACATGTACTACTAAGCCTATCATTCACAATCTCTTCCCGTGTCGGTTTAGTGATGCATTGAATGAATCCGTTGGTTGCCAACATCGCCTGATAAAGTTGGACTTTATCATCTCGGCAATCAAGTGTATCAATGTTAATGTCACCCAAATAGATACAATATTTGTTTTTGTTTTCCTGCCAATAAGTTTCTATTTCCTTTATATAATCTATCTTTGTGCTGTAACCAGGTGGTCTATAAACACATAACAACGATATTATCTCATTTTCCACAGTCAATTCGCCAGCAATACCCTCAAAATTATTAAATAACACTTCTCTTTTTTTAAATGTTATGTTGTTATTTACAAATAACATTAACCCACCACCCCTCTTATTAACCCGTAATTTACAAAAACGAGTATACCCTTCGAGATGAAACAAAGAACATTCTTCCAACAAATTCACTTCACTGAGAATTAGAATATGAAATTTTTTAACTTGGTCCTGTAAGGCAATTAGTAGCTCATCCCAATTCGTATTGATTGATCTTATATTTAGGTGTAAGGCAATAATTCCACTACAATTTTTATAACACCAGCCATTTAAGTCATCTGTAATTTCACATTCAATTTCTTCCCAATCATTATTTATTAAATCCATACACACGAGTGATTCACTCTAATTGATCAATGTCAGCTGCTGTTTTTATTTTCAACACTTCAGGCGTATACTCGTCTTTTCGTACAAATATATGTCCTTTACGAAACCAAACAAACTTGTACCCAGTCACTTTAGCCCTCTGTTTAGTGAGCCAAAAAAGATTACGATAGTGTGGGGATAAATGTTCACTAATAAAAATGGTCAGATCTGCTCCACGTACTAAGCCCTGAAGGATGTTACTGTTTTTAATAGCGTTTGTTTTCTTCGCAATCAAGATTTCGTCCCGTTTTTTTCGGGACACGAGCTGCACTATAATCTTGGGGGGGTAGTTCTTATTCCTTGTAGGAACTCTGTGCACTGCGTCTATATCGGAGCTATCGAGGTTAACTCTCATCTGACTCACAATGTCAATCACTAATCCTTCTACGTCTTCGTCCTCCCGTTGAATAACATTAGATATCTCCAAGTTCTTGTTCCTACCGTATTGATCTAGTTCCTGGACTTGATTGAATAATTCTGATATTAAATTGTCCTTTTTCTTCCCCTCTTGTACCAATTTCGTAATAACTTCCTCGTTTTTTACCACTTTTTCTTGCAATCCTTTGAATGCTAATAGATCCTGCTTTATTTCTTGAATATCAAATCTCAGTTCGTTAACTACTTTTAATATTTCTTGGGTAGCAGCGTACTCTGACTCACCAGACTGACCAGGTTTCGGTGAATCGTCACGGCAACAGTAACAACGCCATTCTTGTTTGGCCTTCTTTGATTTGGATTTTTGAGTAGCTTTACTAACACCCGCGCACTCGTAATGATACACTCTTTTATTTTATTTATTAATACACACTTGTAACACTCTTCACAATCACCATCACTAGGCAGATTGTCGGCGCAGTCCAACTTAGAGCACTTCATGACAACAAGCAACGAGACTAACAGCCAATGCAGCCTATAGCAGCGGAGCGACTCGGGACACGTCCGTTCAGTTCAGAAGCGACCGAACGAATGAATAATATTATATTATTATTATAATATATAATAATAATAATAATAATAATAATAATAATAATAATAATCATAATCATAATAATAATAATAAAAATAATAATAATAATAATAATAATAATAATAATAATAGTAATAATAATAATAATAAAAATAATAATAATAATAATAATAATAATAATAATAATAATAATAATAATAATAATAATAATAATTATAATTATAATAATAAAAACAATATTAACTTTCTGTGACAAAGAACTTAGTTTGACAGGAATGAACATTTGACATTTAGTACATAAACAAACAGATTATGGATGATTCTGATGTGTTATCGCAACAGACCACCAAATCTGGAAGAGTGAGGCAGCGTATCAAATCATAGAGTTATTATAGTACCTAGTACTATAATAGTACCTACTACAGTATGGTATCTCTATGTATCAAATGGACAGAAAACATGAACATTTGTGTGATGCGCAACTATTATAGAATTACGTTATTAGAAACTAGATTAGTTGGATATCGACACGAACTGCACCGAGCTTTTACACGTGAATACCCGTTAGTACATGTAACCGAACAAAGAGTAGCAGACCAAAGGAGAATAATTGTAAGTAATGGTATGCTACCATTTAATCTATTGAACGTAATAAGACATGAAGTAGAGGAAGAGCTACAAATGGATCAAGAAAATGAAGAGGATTTGGCGAACGAGGAGCACATCATGGAAGCATCAAGAAAAAATGATCATCTACGACAAGAATTAATGGAACAAGTAAATCTACCTGAAGGACCAGAAGATCAGAACACACAGAAGGTACATCAACAACACCCACCTATAAATAACATTGAACAAGAAGAGGATACAAGAGGGAACTTACAAGAGATAGACGAGTTAATGGACATATAACATTTAGCTTTGAAAATGCTTTGTTTGAATTTGCACTTATAGAACCGAACAAGAGACCAAGAATTCCTAAACCTTAACAGTCTAATTAAGCAAATGGACATAGTAATGCACGTAATGAACGCACATATATTGTTAGATTACGCGAAGAAAGAATTGTCGTTGGAGGAAGTGTATGCAGCAATATATTGTGGAGCCGTAGCAGTGGTGAGACAAATAGAGTTAAAAATAAAATTGGTACATTCTCAGAACATAAAAACAAATAAGACTCCAAAATGGGAACGGAGATAAGTCAAACGGATCAACGAGTTAAGAAGAGATATTGGAAGATTAGAACAATTCAGGATGGGTAATAGATCTAAAAAGATATAACAATACTGCCAAAACATATTTGAAAGGTTCAAAATCCATACTGTACATGATACACCGAACGAGGCTACAAACGAATATTTGGATACTCTAAAGCAAAAAGTAAGTGCATTAGCCAAAAGATTACGAAGGTATAAAGAGTGTAGTGATAGAAAAGAACAAAACGAAATGTTTAAAGAAAAAGAAACAGAATTCTATCAGAAAATTAACAATAAAGAAGAAATAGTAGGAAATGGTTTACCATCGAAGACAGAGATTGAGCAGTTTTGGGGTGAGATATGGAGTAACCCATTAATGCACAATCACAATGCAACATGGATTCAAGATGAAATTGAGGCAATGAGTGATATCGAAGAAATGACATTTGATGGCATCAGTGTAAACGATATAAAAACAACGATACGAAATACTCATTATTGGAAAGCACCCGGTAATGATAACATTCAAAATTTTTGGTACAAGAAGTTTTCAAACATGCACACCCAGATTGCTAAATGTCTTAATGAATTTATATTAGGAGACAAGGATGTACCAGATTTATTTACTGAAGGAATAACGTTTCTTAAACCAAAAGATAATGACACCAAAAATCCAAGTAAGTATAGACCAATTACATGCTTACCAACGATATACAAAATCTTGACATCGTCCATAACAAATAAAATATATAGTCACTGCGAAGAACACAATATATTAGCTGAAGAACAAAAGGGATGTCGTAAATTGTCGCAAGGGTGTAAGGAACAATTAATAATCGATTCTGTTGTAATGAACCAAGCATTCAACAAGAAGAGAAACATTCACGTTAGCTATATTGATTACAAGAAAGCGTATGATTCGTCACCACATTCGTGGCTAATCCAGATACTGGAAATTTATAAAGTAAACCCACTGATAGTAAACTTTTTGCGGACAGCGATGACGAGTTGGAAAACAACATTAAAGTTAAACGTAGGCAAAGAGCAGATAAAGTACTGACCCAGTTAACATCCGACGAGGTATTTTTCAAGGTGACTCGTTTAGTGCGTTATGGTTTTGTCTTTCATCAAATCCATTATCTCACATACTTAACAAATCTACACATGGTTTCAAGATTAAGGACGGTAATACGGTTTGCCACACACTTTCTCATCTATTCTACATGGACGATCTCAAGCTATATGCTCTAAATGCGACACACATGACGAATTTACTAAACTCAACGTTAAAATTCAGTAGAGATATATGTATGGATTTTGGAATTGATAAATGTAAGTCACTTCATGTCATCAAAGGAAAGATTACGAAATTAGAAGAGTTTGAAATCGATGAAGACAGCCGAATTGGAGTAATGGACGAAGAAGACATATACAAATATCTAGGATTTGCGCAGGCTAAACGAATTTACCATAAAATGATCAAAAGTAAATTAATTTCTGCATACAAGAAACGAATAGGATCCATTTTAAAAACACAACTAAATGGTAAAAACAAGATCAAAGCAATCAAATCAAAGACTTATGCTATACCGGTACTTACATATTCATTTGGAATTATTAATGGACACAGACAGAAATTCATGCCCTAGAAATTCTCACCCGCACAACATTCACCAAATACAGAAGTCATCACCCTAAGTCAGCAATAGAAAGAATGACTACCAAGAGAAAAAGGGGGAAGAGGCTTGATTGATTTAAACAATTTATATTATAAACAAATTGAAATTCTAAGAAAGTACTTTTATTCAAAATGCCCACATTCACAACTTAATAGAGCTATAGTATCGGCAGACAAGTCGCTTTCTCCCCTCAATTTAAATGACGGAAATTTAAACTTGCTTCAAAAACTAAATTCTGACACAGCAAAGGAGGTCAGAATATCAGAAAAGACGTTACATAGCAGACATTATAAAGAACTTCTTAAAGATAACGTCGATAGGGTAGCATCGTACAAATGGTTAACGTCCGGGGACATTTTCAGTGAAACAGAGGGATTTATGATCGGTATTCAAGATAAAGTAATCAAGACTAACAATTACAAAAAGTACATAATGAAAGACGTCACAGTGGATGATAAATGTAGAAAATGTAATATGAACGGCGAAACTATTGAACACATCGTATCTGGGTGCAAAATGCTTTGTCAAACAGATTATCTTCATAGGCATAACCAAGTTGCAAACATCATACATCAAAAATTAGCCATAAAGTATAAACTTATATAAACACAACCACTGCGTATTACAAATACAAGCCTGAAAAGGTATTAGATAGTAAAGACTACAAATTATATTACGACCGGGCAGTTAAAACTGACCAAACCATACATCACAGAAGACCAGATAATATTTATTGACAAGAAGAAACAAGAAACGATTTTAATTGATGTTGCTGTCCCTTTATGCCACAATGTAGAGACAGCTTGGCGGGAAAAGATAAACCGATATAAGGAGTTATCTATTGAAATAAAAAGGTTGTGGAAGCAGAATAATGTAACTATATTACCGTTTATTATATCAGCAAATGGTATTGTTCCACGTAAACTCCATGACAGTATAAAACTAATTGGTCTCCAACCGAACATATACATCGAGATGCAAAAAGCAATAATTTTGAACACGTATAGGATAGTGCGAAAATTTTTGAACTAAGAAGAATGAAGACTTCAAGAAGTTCTCCATCCCGATGGTGGTTTTCGTGGTTCCCACCGTACGAAGAGCGAATGCTGGGATGAGTACAAATCGGCCACGACCGTACATAGCATCAACAGTTCGATTTGTAAAAAATAATGTGGACAATGATATATTAAGTAGTTCTAAGTAGATTTTAATAAGGTAAACACATGGAAATACTTGACATTTGTGTCCGTACAACATGTTTATGCCGGTTTTGACCGAGTTTGTATGTATTGCAACAATAAAATAACAATAATAATAATCATCATGAAAATAATAATAATAACAATAATAATAATAATAATAATAATAATAATAATAATAATAATAATAATAATAATAATAATAATAATAATAATAATAATAATAATAATAATAATAATAATAATAATAATAATAATAATAATAATATTAATAATAATAATAATAATAATAATGATAATAATAATAATAATAATAATAATAATAATAATAATAATAATAATAATAATAATAATAATAATAATAATAATAATAATAATAATAATGTAATAATTTTATTTCTATTAAGGTCTAATCCCAAAAATAATCAGAAATATCAGTCAGTTTATGATATATTTAAAGGAAAACAAAATAAATTAAGCGAAAACATTATTTGTAAATTAGTAGAACACAAAAAATTTACAAGGTTATGTTATAAAAAGTCAAAATTGTATATTGTTTGCATAAGCTTTGTATTTTTCGCTAGTAAAATATGAGCTATAGTTCTTTGCAATGAATCTGCAGTCCTAGGATCCCGCCCACCTTCCCCTACTTCTCTCCATCCCTCGCCTCGATGGCGCAAGCCAGCCGTGAGAGGTACTTTTATTATCGCACCTGTCATCTTGACCGACGCAGAAGACAAACATACAAATATAAAAATTGGGGGTTTTAACAAATTGAATCAATTTTTGTATGACATGATATTTGTCGCAAATCGAGATCAATGGGGGGAGATCTTGAATTTTAGCGATCAAGCGAAAACTATGCCTTTTACGGACTTTGTTGAAATAAAAGCCTCATATAACAATGCAACGTAGAAGGCATAGTTTTCAATTGATCGCTAAAATTCAATATGTCCCATTGATCTCGATTTGCGACGAATAACATGTCATAAAAAAATTGATTCGATTGGTTGAAAACTCTAATTTTTATGTTTGTATGTTTGTCTTCTGCGTCGGTCAAGATGACAGGTGCGATAATAAAAGTACCTCTCACAGCTGGTTTGCGCCGTCGAGGCGAGGGATGGAGTGAAGTAGGGGAAGGTGGGCGGGATCTTAGGACCACAGATTCATTGCAAAGAACTATAGATACGTAGCCGTAGATAGGTAGCCCGCCTGTCAGGGAGGTGTGGAGAATATAGGAATACAAATGAATGTGTAATGAGAACGGCTCTAATCCGGTTGAATTATTATAAATTGTTGTGAACTATTCGCGATCGCAAAACTTCGATACGCTCCTAGCGGACAAAATTATCCCTAAGCTAACGGGTCTAGCGTTCTAACTGTCTGCGGATTCTCGCACAAACCACGCGGTACAAATCTATTTCTAGCTCTTATACTATTCATTTTGAAGGAAAAATTTATAGGAAAGCGGATTAAGTTTACATGCCAATAGTCATCATAAATGTTATTTCAAAATTAAAGACCCAGTAGTTTACTTGTTATAACAATTCACGCAAAAAATCGGAAAAGAAGCAACATTTCTTATTGTTCTCTCAACTTAAATTGTTGAAAAACTAATCATCGGATCTTGACGAGAGTTCCTTTGGAACATGTACCAACAATGTAAGAAAATAAACAAATAAACTTCCTAGATAGAAAGTGCCCCGAACGAAAATGGTGCAGCGGTTGGACCTCAAAAGCAGCGGTTTTGGCCGTGAAACTACGCACCCTGCATGTTAGTGCATGCTATGAATTTTCGTTCAGGGCACTTTCTATCTAAAGTGTATTCCAACGAATGAATTCACTGCCGTTTTTGCACGCAACTGCTATGCGCGCCAAGGGTCTTCCCCCACCACCCGGCCGCGCGCTCAGAGTGAGAGACTGCTCGTAAATTATACCTGTCCTGTCCTGTTGTAAATGTCCTCTATTCATACTGTAGTCACACATACAAACTCC
The DNA here is from genome assembly GCA_945910005.1 of Isoperla grammatica. NCBI lineage: Eukaryota > Metazoa > Arthropoda > Insecta > Plecoptera > Perlodidae > Isoperla > Isoperla grammatica. Next base: position 45,211,643 of record OX246746.1, read on the forward strand.
ACAGATTCATTATTTCGTAAGTTTTAACACGTTATTTGGATTCTTGAATAAAAACCAATACGTTTCCATGTTTGAATCGTCCTAATAGGCCAACAGCTTCATAAAGAAGAAACAGTCACTACTTTGCCGTATACTCTCAGTCACTATACAAATGCATTACTTAGGAGTTATTATAAATTATTGTAAATTATAAATACAAATTTATTATTTTATTTATTTTGTTTTATTATTTAAAACAGGAAATTCTGCGACATGTGTAAAGTTTTAACTCATTTTTTTATTGACTGACAGTTTCCGTCATGGTGTTTGTTATTTAACTTATGTTTTTATCACTCATTTGTTCATTTGTTTATATTTATCTTCAGTGCTTGATTAAACCATGTTTGTATTATTCGTCATTTGTGGGTTCTGTACCTGTTGAGAGTTGATGTTATGCAATAAACAAATAGGCCTCAATAAATAACTAAACTTGGTATACATAACAATTCACAGATCATGCACGAAGGCATTCGCACACTAAAATAGAAACTTGTATTCACTTTATGGGCAATATAGTGTGAATACAAGTGTTCATAGTCGACCACTACCCCATTGGAAATCTGTATAAACTGTTGCTAATTATTTTATACGTGATATTTTCCATACAAAAAAACCCTAGCAAATAGTGTTGAGTTCTAATGCAATTAATTATCGACTCTGAATTCGTATGGACCTCAGTCTTATGCACTCTGCTGATACACACCCACGCACGAGTAGATTATTATAATTTAGCTGTACAATAAACATTAAATCCGTCGTCTCACGTCGAAGACACGAAACCGTCGACTAATCTTTCCAACAAAAGGCAATTATTTAACAAAAGAGCATTGAAGATGTTGTTTCCCTGCCAGATGTCATTTTTCGATGTCGCCAAGTCACTTACAGGTGTATCGCGGGACATTCAACTTTCTTTCAAAATATACTAAGGGGTAGGACGAGTGACAAAAGAATGCGTTGATGAGTAACGGTGATGTGACAATTGTGTAAGGAAGGGTTGGTCAGTTAGAGGTGACTGACCCGCTTATTCCGCACGTGCGATTTGGGATTTGCCGATGGTTCGCCGTTTTCGACTTTGAAAGAATGATCATCATAATTTACGTATTATAACTTGGATCATCTTCTATCTATAGGCCTATTATGCCCATATTATGCCTATTATTATGCCTATTATGCCACTTTCCACATCCAATTAACGTATGTGTTGTGATTAATCGGTTACGTCATCTGAAGAAGTTATTCATACCGTATTGAAGTGTCAGTATTATCTTCTTGTGATGTAGTCGGTCTATTGGGACGTTTCAAACATAAAAACGTGTTGATTTTTATTCAAGAATCCAAATAATTGGTTAAAAGTTAAGAAATTTTGAATCTGTAGATTTTGTATGTGTTACTGAAGCGATTAACTGTATCAATAGAGACTGAATAGAGGGCATCTTGACAGGAATAATTTACGGTCAGTCCCTCGAACTCGCCGCGCGGCCGAGTAGTGGGAGAAGACCCTTGGCGGGGTCGGAGGGGAAATGCGGCTACGTCAGTGAATTCATTCGTTGGAATACACTTTAGAAAGTTTATTTGGTTTATTTTCTCACATTGTTGGTTCATGTTCCAAAGGAACTCTCGTCAAAATCCGATCATTAGTTTTTCAACAATTTAAGTTGAGAAAACAATAACACATTTTGCTCATTTTCCGATTTTTTGCGTGAATTGTTATAACAAGTAAACTACTGGGTCTATAATTATGAAATAACCTTTATGATGACTATTGGCATGTAAACTAATTACGCTTTTCTGTAAGTTTTTCCTTCAAAATGAATAGTATAACAGCTAGAAGGAGATAAGTGATCAACGTTCCAGCGATACCGCCAATGTCACACAGAAAAGTTAACCCGGCACGGCCGCCACATTGGCCAGTGACGTCACTTTCAAACGTCCTTGAGATCGCGAATTGTGATTGGGCAGTCCTAGTACTTCTCCTCACTTCAATACTAAAGACCTAACCGTGAGGCGAGCGTAACATTACTCAGTCCTGCATATTGTATAAACCTCAAATTCAATTTGCTTGTACTTTAGTAATCAATTAACATAAATATGTTTTGGATTTCAGCTACTCCCTCCCTACCCCTTATGTAATTAAGAAATAAGTGTTATCAAGTGAACTTACCCCTTCTTGCTTGATGTGACGCGTTCAAGGCGTAGAAGTGGTCACCGGGGCAAGAGTTGCCGATCTGGTTTGAGACCAGAGGGGCAGCGGTTCCCCAAAGCCTATGAGTCAGCTCCCTTACAACTGCGTTAGTACGCTTACTGAAGGCTTGTGCATCAACCAACTGGTACCTACAGCTGAAGGGGGTTCCCCAACCGCCTCACAATGGCAACACCCGGCGCTCCTCTCCCCCACCGTCAACTCGCCACACAGCGCCCACTATGCCAGCGACTCAGCTACCCGCCTCATCTTCTTGGCTGACGACCAGTCGATCTCTTCCCTGAAGCAGTCCTGTAAACAAGGATGATCATTATTATTCCTAACTCGTGTTCCTATTTCATAAACTACTAATAACAACCAGAATTAAAACTGTACGCGCAGTCACAGAAATTGTGTTTCAATTCCAAATTACCGAAAAAGAAATAAATCGAAATCTCACCGAGAGCAGAAACCACCTGGCCTGGTCTTTGACCAAAAACGTCATGTGCAGCATTTCTCATGAACAAAGAATAAACTTTTGAACCATTGTCTTACGTGTTTCGTGTACTAACTGTTCGTTCCCGTAAAAACGATAAATGGACGAAACTTTATTCACCGCAAATAATAATAATAGTAATATTATAATTAATAAAAATAATAATACAAATAATAAAAATAATAAAAATAATAATAATAATAATAATAATAATAATAATAATAATAATAATAATAATAATAATAATAATAATAATAATAATAATAAAAATAAAAATAATAATAATAATAATATATACAAAACAGAAAGCCCCAGAAATGGAGCGATATCAGAAAATTCAATATATTTTCTGAAAGAATTATTATATAAATTCACATTATATTTTTACATCACATAGGGCGAGTATTACGAACAGCTAATTAAGGAAGTTAGTAGCTAACAACTTGTTTCCACTATGGCAGTCACCAATCACAAGCTTTAAAATCCATCTTTAGCTTATTAGCTCCTATTAGCCTAGTCTTAAACAGTATCCTGTTTGTATTATTAATGTAATGTTAGACTGAGATTTAGTTTTAGAGTTGGTTTAGTTTGAAATTATCTCTTGATATGTTAGTCAAACTTAATTTTTGTATTAATGAAAATATTATATCTTAATTCTGAGTACCCAGAATTGCTACGTGCCCACAGCAGAAGATACTCGCCTCTCAGTTGCTGTCGACTAGGTTTCCTATATACGTGCACACGCAATCACTTACCTCAATCGATGTAATGCTCGGACGATCGCTCGACTACCACTGACTCGTTATCTTTACCTAGGCCAGTCGGTTGCTTATCTCTGGCGAGGGGTGAGAGGGGTAGTACCGTACGATTCAAAAGTTATGCCCATAACAGAATTCGCGAAAAAAAGTCTATCGCAGCGCTGCGGCGGCCTTCACGTGAATTACTCATTGCGGTATTGGTGGCCAATGGCGGCGATTTTCCCATATGTAAACAAGGCACGCTGACTTCTTGATTCAGTCTCCATGGCAAATACAAGTATTTGTAATCGCTATTGCTCCGTTCCTCAATGCAACAGTAAAGGGAAAGGTGTATGTTTTCACCTTCTTTCTGAAGACATAACGTTAAGAAAGAGATGGGCACACGTGTTGAAAATCGGGAAACCTGTAACGAAGTTTATGTATGTGTGTGGCTTGCACTAAGACTATTTTCGGCCGGTATGCAAGAAGAATTTTTAAACCATTAGTAAGCTAGATTAATGAGGAAATATAGATCCAATGGCTTGTGCCTAGGCCCTAGCAGAAATGCCAATCCCAAGTCAGAGTAGGCCTAGGCCTATCTAGCTGTCAAAATGGGTGAAACGTCTAGGGCTAGGTAGCTAGGCCTAGACCCTAAACCCAATGTCCTTGACGGCCTAGCTGTCATGAAAGTACGGTAGTCGTAAGCCTGTAGGCCTAGACCAAGAACGTATACTCCAACCCTTTTGCCTACCACCAAAAATTAGACACTTTGCTACCACTAGGCTTAGGCCTACCAAGTATTTTTAAACCATTAGTAAGCTAGATTAATGAGGAAATATAGATACATGGCTTATGCCTAGGCCCTAGCAGAGATGCCAATCCCAAGTCAGAGTAGGCCTAGGCCTATCCAGCTGTCAAAATTGGTGACGTCTAGGGCTAGGTAGCTAGGCCTTGTCCCTAGTCGGCCTAGCTGTCAATGAAAGTAGTCGTAAGCCTATAGGTCTAGACCAAGAACGTATAAGTACTTAGACCCTTTTGCCTACCCAGATGCTGGAGCTTAGTGATTTTGAGGAGTTTGGTTGTCTATTTACATACTAACAATTGTATTATTAAATAGGATAGGCCCCAGGCCTAGACAATAAATAAGTACAGTTGTAAAGTAAGGCTAGGCCTATGTCAAAGTGACAATACACTAGGCCTAGGACCTAGGTATTTTTGTGGTGTAGGCCTAGGCAGTGGCACCTGTTGTTAGTGACTTCGTCACGTTCTGTAATCATAACTTCCAATTTGTGAGGCGGTGACATCAATTTTGAGGTTTGTAAGCACAACGCAAATGTCTTTCGTTCTACCATTAATTCTGCAGCATATGACGTGATTTGCTTCCAAAACAGCTTCCCCCTCCTTATACGGCCATAGGCCGTCATCTACAAACCTAATAACTACTGCCCACCTAACGTTAGGATTTTCTTCCATTGCAGACAATTATTTAACAATAATAACAACAATAATACTGAAGAAATTAAACCCTAAAATACACGTGTGCAGGGGGCCATGAGGGGGCGTACGATCACTTTATACCGCAATGATCCGCCATTTTGTTTTTGTAGTGCTGCCATCTGTTATCACTTGTTTTGGCGAATAGAAGGGCATCAAGCCTTATACTTGTTCTACTTAATGTAAAATGTATTTAGCTATGTTTAAATGTAAGTAACCCTTGATTTATAATAATAATAATATTACATTTCTTATTAGCTGTACATAATACCGACCCTTGGTAAACGAAACCAAAATATGCGGGGGAAAATATAAAAAATGTCCAAAATATGTGGATGTCACATGGGGGGGGGGGGGGGGGGGGGCAACAAAACCATGGGTTTCATTTGCAGGGCAATCAATATATTTATTTACCTATCTCCTAGTTTATGATTACTGTGCCGAGCTCGAAGGTCTCGTGTGATGGGTCTCCATTGTCTGGCAGCCCAACCCCGCTCAGCAACTTGCTATAAGAGAAGGAAGCAAAGGTTACACACTAATCCGTGTCAGCATTACGCTTGAAATATTGAGGGAACGTGTACTGCTAGATGAATTTCATTTTCGAGCCAGGATTCGAATCAGGGGGGTGTGTCTCGACTTCCTCGCGGAAACGAAACTTTCGACAGGCTGAAATCTATTCTTGACCAATCGGAACCATGTGGCGCGTTTTAAGTATTTTCCACAGTCTAGTTAATCATCCAGGGCCCGAATCCACAAAGCGGGGTTATGGCTGGGGGTTAGCTCTGTTTAACCACCGTTTTTAACCACTCTCTAACCCCGAAAACTAACCTCGTTTTTTTACCCCAATTTCCGTATCCACAAAAGAGGGCTACGAACGTGGCTAGGCGGAGGTTAAATGAGAGCGCGTATTCATGACGTCGATGATGACGTCATGAGTTACAACCAATGAACAAATTACTTTGATTACGACCAATAGCAGCTAACTAGATTTAAGACCGAATTTCAAATATCTTCGAATTTACTTGCTGAATAGACGGCGTTTAGTGTGTGTTGAGTAAGGTCCGAAATTAAAGTCGTATGTTTAAAACTCGAAAAATGTCTGTACTAGCAAAGCTAACACGTAAATCAAGATATAGTAGAGAGGAGGTAGAGGCGATGGTAACCGCCTACGAAAAATATAATGATATTTTGTCAGCCAAATTTGGTGCGACAATTACGAAAGCAAAAAAGGACCATTGCTGGTCGGAAATTACAAAAAGTGTCAATGCCGTGGGGACAGGAACAATTAAGACCACCGATGAAATAAAGATGAAGTGGAAAGACTTCAAGAAAAACTCAAAGGCAAAGGGTAAGTAGAAACAGAATAATAAAGCATAGGCCTAGGCTAGGCCTAATAGGCCCTAGTCCTAGGCCTACCTATTGTAGGCCTAGGCCTAGGACCTAGGCATAATATTCTTGTAGGCCCTAGCCTAGGCCTATCAAATAGTAAGTAAAAAACTTAACAACATTTCTGAGGTACGTAGCGTAATATTCTAGGGTCTAGGTCTAATATTCTTGTAGGTATGCTATGCTGTGCAAATGAAATGAAATGAAAAAAGGTCTTGGCCTCTCTAGCACGTATGCCAACCGTGCTCAGCCAGGCATTTACTTGTCTGGGAACAATTACGTATAGTAATTGAATAATTTATTTACTATGCCTCATCTCAAAGCTAGGGAATGAAGTCAGGCAGGTAAATTTTACTTGTAGGCCTACTCATTTGGAAACATTGTTTTAGATGGTGACCTTGTTGGTAAGGCCCATCTATTTTCTAGACATTAGCTCTGACCGACGGGCCTTATCGTTGAACACAGATGCAATGTTTGTGTTGTGAATCAAGTGACAGATCAACGATTAAGAATGTACCGGGTACTACTTGCACGTCTTGCTATGTATTCCACCAGTATTTTGACTGTGCTAGTTTGTCACTGCCGGATGGTCGGGTTCAATAACATAACGGTTCCAACTTCCAATAAATATTATGTAAAAGAGTTTCATAGTTTGACAAATAAATAATTACCATTGGCCTAAAAGTGGTACTGGTATGTATCTGTAATTTGCATTGCAATTCCACCACCCACATTCATTCTTTTCAATTGCATGCCACTACATATTATTTATTTTCTAAAAAATAGCTACCGTATATCTATAGGTTTTAGTATAAATATAATGTGTACCGGTACATGTCTTTCAGAGTACAGAAAACAGAACCAGTTTGGGGGGATTATTAATAATGTTGGCCTAATATATGTAGGCCTATATCTCCCCACTTTAGACTTAAAATGTTAGGCTGAGTAATAAACATATAGTGAGGATATAAAACATTGTTCCCTATCTATTTCAGTTGTTAAATATCGCAAAGATATCACCCAAACAGGGTCGGGGGCACAGCCAGAGGTATTAGATCCCCTTGTCGAGAGGGCTGCCTCGATAATTGGAGAGGTGTCCATCACCGGCACACCCGGCGGAATGGAGATTGGTGGTGAAAGTGGTAAGTAAAAACTTCAATAAAAAAGTGGGGTAATGACAAATTTGTATTTACAATTTTAAATTAAAATACAAATGTACTTTGGTGTGTTCTTAGATGATGAAGATTTTGCCCCACATCCGATAACCATCGTGGCCATGCCACCAGCTATTGAGCCCGTTGCCAGCACCTCCTGGCAATCGTTGAGCCAACACAACGACAACCCCTCAATACGGCTTACATGTGATGGGCAAACGCAGACCGTTGTTAACGAGTAAGCATTAAAGCAGCTAATATTGTTAAATAGGACGAATCGAATATTCGGATCGAAGTTCAAATATTGTATTTAATGTATTAATAGTTCTTTTAAATTTCTGTAACAGGAATGACCAGATGGCCATGCTCATAGAGCAAGGAGAAAGACTGATTGCTGCGAACCTGCGTCAGGCCACAGCCATGGAGCAGTTAGTTGACGTACTAACGTGTATTAAGAACCAGCTTCAGCAATGAGAATAGGCCTAGGTTACTAAATTTTTTTTTTTTTTTTTCTGTGCAGAGTTGGCCTCTTCAGCCATTTTTCTTTCTTGCTATCCAATATAAGGCTGCCTCCTTCTCTGTCCTGCTCATTGAGTCGGGCAGGGAGTCAATGACCTTCTTAAGGGCGGCACGTCTAAATAGGTGTGCTCTGTCTTTATCTTCCATTTTGCATAGTCTACAGGTGGCCGGTTCGTTAGTAATGTTGAAGCGATGCAGGTGGAGTTGCAAGACGTCATGACCGGTTTTAATTAATGTTGGATAGGAAAATTTAGTTCACGGTGTCAAGTCAACTACAGCAAAAGTTATTAAGGTAGCTCAAGCGACAAACGAGAACAAACAAAAATTGCCAAATATTTTATACCTATCGTCACCTATAAGCTTCACTGCAATATGTTAAGAAAACGTAGCCTTCCTGAATTGATTTTTGAGATAAATCACTTAAAAGTTCTCTATTTTTGAGCTTTGTTTGTTTGTTGTTTTTATAGCATCCAAGAGATTTTACAATAGGTACAAGTGTATAGGATTTGCTAGGCCTATAGAAACTCAAACACTTTGCACTGCTATACAAATCTTAAAATACATTTCCCAGAACACAATGTTCCAAAAAACTTGTATTGTTTTAACAAGAGTCACAGGAAACTAAAAATAAATATAAATCATATCATACCCGAACGATTTTAAAAGTTGCAGCTACAAAACTATGGGAAAATGGTGATTTGTATAATTAAATCAAAAATATTGCATAAACTCCTTTCTATATCTTCATATTAAAAGAAAATTGTATCGATTACTCATACATTTGTACATGCCAAACATACTGTTGAAAACAAAATTATTTCACACAAATATTAACAAACATTCGGAAGTATTAAGAATTAAACGATCGATGTTATTGGAATGGATAAAGGATATCGCTTTGAGCTACCTTAAACTCCAAACGACATTAACTACTTTGTTATAAAAATAATTGTAGCATTATCAATAACAATATCATACTTAGGCAGTTATGAGCAGGGTTGGCAAAAACCCGTTTTTTTTTCGAAACATTTTTTCGGGCTTTATCGGGTCTTAGACAAAAACATGTTGAATGAGTATGCATGCCCTCTTGTGCCTTCAGCTTGTTCTTTTTACGATTTATGAATATTTTGACCACATACTGCGCAAATAATCTTCACCGTTCAAGCACCCTAAACCAAAAATCAGACCTTATACAACCATGTTACATGTTATATCGTATTACGTTATATACATACTGTAATGAATGACCGCATTTGGTGAAATTCCAACTTCTTTCTCAACGTAATGTACAAGCCCAGGGTATTGTTTAGTATTTTTTTATGGGTCTTAATTCAAATAAATTCAAAGACGTTATGAATCAGCCTTGTTGAGTGTGACATTTGTCCACAGGTGTCCACACTGTCCAACCACGGATTCACATATTTTATATTTGAAATATCGATCTTCGGTTGGTTATCGCTCACTCGTTGATGGTGTTTGGAGCCTACAGGGTTGGCTTAGTCGCTTTAAATTAAAGTTCCCCACTGAAAATCAGTTTCGTTACTGAGTGGGTAGACTCTAAATATGAATGTATTTATTTAAAAATCAGTTTTTAAAATACTGTATTGATTATTTTGTGACAAATATTTCTGTTGCGTTTGTAATGACTTTTGATTGTTGTTACAGGAAAACAAACATAAATTTGGATATACGAGTTAGAGGAGGTTTAATTAACCTGGAAGTAACAGCTATGAGAAAACTTCCCTTCATAAATAAATAATCACAAATATATAATAATAACGTTTATTCTTTGCCGTAACACGTACATTATTAGAAACACATTGGAATTAATACAAAATTATAAAATTTGTAAATTCGTATTAGAATCTAGAAAGTATTAAGTGTAAATAGTAAATACTCACAGAATCATACTTCTTATTTTGCCTGAAAATAACAAATTGTTTATTAGTAACATCAGTATTTAAATTTGCAACAATTAATAATCCAACCTGAATGAGTGCAATGGTAATCTGTTCAAATGTGAGGGCTCAATGTGTAAGTCATTAAATAATTGTTGGGTTTGTTAGAATAAATATAGAAAATATTAATGAAATCACTTATACATAGATTTTACTGAATACAACCAAAATTTGGGGTGAAAAACAAAACTAACTTAAAAATGGTCATTCTCGCAAACCTTTGAAGATAGAGAACAACAATTGACATTCGATTTGAAGATAGTTACATAACCTGTACCTGACAACCATGCATTGCTAAAAAAGGTGCTACTAATTGTATATTATGTATATTTACTATTTAGTTCCTTTTAATAGTGTTTGTCAATGTTTGGTTTCAACATTGAAATGAATATTGTGGTTTCTGACATTTATCATTTCATTTGCAAAGCACAATACCTACTTGGTATGTTCTATATTTTTATAAACATGCTTTTTACTTCTAAACATATTGCACTACCTGTAAACATCCCAATATTGATGCACATGCACATTAACTACCTCTATTACTCTTGGTTTTCCAACAACAACATAAATTAGTACTCACTACTACAGTACAACTATGTAAAAAGCAATTTATTACAATTATCGTTAATATGTATATTAGTTTAATTAACATTACAATTGTTAAGAAGTGTATTAGTTTGGCTTATGTATATTTCATGCTGTTGTAAATTGTTCACGTTTTACATTATAGGCCTACATGGTATTCACTATTACTACTATTCACTATTACTTAATACTACTACTGTACCTACATAACTCTAACATGTTATTAAAAGCAATAACAACATAGTGCCCATGCATTACAAATTACAATAATTGTTGATATGTGCATTAGTTTCATTACATATTTTATCGTACTATACTGTACCATATTTGTTATGTTTCACAATATCACATAGTAATGCAAGTGTACTTCTATTGTGCCATGCTATTACCAGAAATGAAAACACAGTAACAATGCATTAGAATTAGATAGACCATATATCGTTATTCAGTATTCACAAAATATTGGTCATCATGCGTCTCCTCAATGAAATATAAGATACATAAATATAAAATGCATAATGGCCCAGTAAGCCAAAAATGCGGGCATAGGAAAAGAAGAAAATAAGACATTACCTTACAATTGTATTTTCAGCTGTTGCATCTCTACCCTTAGCACAACTTTATTACAAGATGGAAATGAACTCGGAATGTACAACATGCAGTGCAAAATAATGTGCAACATGCAGCAGTTGTACCAGTAACCAGTTAGCCTACAGTAAAGTAATACAGTAGTACCCCCTATAACATTTCCTCCTTTATAAAGGTAAAATTTGCCAAACCAAAAAATAGTCCAGAATGTTGTCTTAAAATTTCACACGAGTAGTTTTCCCTATACAACAAAGTTACCCACTAAATGTATCGAACTACTGAGCTACTGTATATAGAATTACTGTATCGTTCCATAAACTAAAACTTTTGTTAATAAACTACTGTACATATGAGTAACATTTTACTCCCATGGATCAATTGTCTTGCCACTTTTTTAGATATTGGGAAAATTCATGCTAAAAAATAGTTACTATTTAAAATGAAATTTCTACAAATTCAAAATCAACCTGATATTTACATGTACCACTCACTCACTACTCATGCACTACCCATACAGTACCCATTCAAGTTATGAATTAAAGAAACAACATGCAGCCATTAGTTGTTTTATTGCCATGATAAAATAAAAATTTTGATACGTGTCCCTCAAGCTGCAGCAAATCGAGTAGCAATCAGATGGCGTCGTACTTCCGCCCCCCCATTAGGTTGACCTGGTTCATGGTGGTTGTCTGCTCCAGGTACAGGTGCAATGAGAGGGACAAGCAGGGGGATGTTTCTTTCAACACACCTAAACAATAAAATTACACATGTCTTCATTAAATACCATATTACCAATGTAGTGCCACTACAGACTACTGTATTGCCATTACAGAGTAATAAGGCCTACTATGCAGACTAATTAAAATGCACTACATATGTAGGTCTATACTATGCCCAGTCATGTATTGGGTCATTTTCTAAAACTAACTGATCAGAAATAAAAATGTAAGACACATTTTACAGAATTACACTGATATGTGTCATACTCATCTTTAAAGTTAACAAATTTTCTTCTTTATATAGTAGCTTAACTATTATACATCTACTACATACAACTCTCTATTTGATCTTTATTCCAAATGCTTTGTAAACAACAAAAATAAATTTTAAATTTTAAAACTAATTTTATTGAGCAGTTATGTAGTTAAGGTAGCCTACTAACCACAATGTATTACATGGACACGTGTACACCATAAATAAGAGAGATATGCTTTACCAAGTGAACATTTTCCCTCTTTTTTTTTTTAGATCACTGATTTTTACAGGTAGTGTAGGTATAACATTGATATTGTCACATTCATAAATCAGGTACGTTTGCGAGATTAAAAAAATGAATTTAACTAAATTCACTTCATTGATTTTAATGCTCTATTTTTAGTGAGAATAAAATATTTTAAATTTAATTGAATTTTCTTTTGAAATGCTCCATTTGTACTTTCATGAGTAAAAAAAATGTTGAATTACAAAATGTACATCCAAGTAAAAACCAAAATTATTATGCCACTGACAATTTATTTTGCCATAACCAACTGCCTCTAAATAATTGGCCAACACTTGTTGAATGGCCACTCACATCCCAATGGTGAATTTAAAGAGCATGCGATTCCCCTGCAGCTAGAAAATAAAAATGTATTATATGTGTGTTATGCACTGTAGGGCCTACATACCAATTATGCAAAACACAAGCAGTGATGACAATGTTGCGTGTTTTATCTGGTGTGTACAAAAGAGTACCTCCACTCTCATGGAGGCACCTGAAGCGACTCTTAAGAACGCCAAAGCAACGTTCAATGCAGCTCCTTGTGGTCATATGCCTTTGATTATACGGTACCGCTCTTTGGCTCCAGGACTTGGGTTTCTCACTGGGGTTAGCAGATGTGGTTCTTATGGGTATCCTGAATCACCTGTCAATAAATTGCACTTTTAATTATTTTCTTTTAATTAAAATTTCATCAAATCCATTTAATTTGTTTGAATATGCAAGACCATATAAATGTTAATTCATTGCATGTAAATCTAGAGACAAGTTACCTTTTTAAAGCTCGGGGCTTTCATGGGGTTAATGTTTATGAAATATACTAACAATTTTTTTAGCTAACAGTACTGTACATCTACCACTAAATTCTCTAGTTGAAGGACACATATACAAATGATATAGGCCTACTATAAAATAATGATGAACGTGTTGAGGCAAAACAGGGCTTTCTTTAATAGAATCGAAGAGTGCAGCGAAAGGAGGGCCTATTAGTCCTTTGCATAACGAGAATGACGGTATAAAATTTGGGTCAAAGGATGACATATATCAAAAGAAAGCTTGAGACAAGTACTTTTAAAAAAAACTATGATATACCGCTGGCAAATCCAGCTTTCTATGTCAAAACTAGGGTCAAAGGTCAACTTTGTAATTATTTTAATATTTTTTAATTAAATAATGAAAAATGTTCGCAAGTTTAATCATACACTTTTAGTAAGGTTAATGTATTATGTTTCTATAAAAAAAAATTAAATTAACCATTTAGCCTTTTTTGACCTTAATTGAGGTCAATTTCCTCAAAATGGGTAATTTTTAAAATTTTCTTCGATTTATTGGCCAATATTCATTATATCAACGTACTTACTCATAAATACGTTAAAATGAATAGTTCTTATTGTTATCACATTGTTTTCACGGTATTCAATCAAAATGCTAACTTCTTTGGAAGTTACACCCTCCGTTGAAAAATAAGAATTATAGGTTGCATTATTCAAGAGTATTATGAAAATGCATAAATTGAGTATTATGGTCGTTTTTGGTTAAAATATGAATAAAATATAGAAATTGGCTGATTTTAGTCAATCTACCACAAACTTCCAGTTTTAAGAGGAATCTTGCATACGGCTGGGATTCCTAAGGGTTTAAACTAAATTGCACAAATCGTTGTTTTAGAGCGTTTCAGGCTCTAATAAGCACAATTTGTCCATTTCGTCACATTTCGATAACTTCTATAGAAGTAACACCCTCCGTTGAAAAATAAGAATTATAGGTTGCATTCTTCAAGAGTATTATGAAAATGCATAAATTGAGTTTTTTGGTCGTTTTTGGTTAAAATATGCAGAATTTAGAATTTGGCTGATTTCAGTCTATCTACCACAAATTTCCAGTTTTAAGAGGAATCTTGCATACAGCTGGGATTCCTAAGTGTTTCAACCAAAAATAACAAATCGTTGTTTTAGAGCGTTTCAGACTCCAATAAACACAATATGTCCATTTCGTCACATTTCGATAACTTCTATAGAAGTTACACCCTCCGTTGAAAAATAAGAATTATAGTTTTTATTCTTCAAGAGTATTATGAAAATGCATAAATTGAGGTTTTTGGTCGTTTTTGGTCAAAAAATATACATAAATTATAGAAATTGGCTGATTTCAGTCTATCTACCACCAACTTCCAGTTTTAAGAGGAATCTTGCATACGGCTAGGATTCCTAAGGGTTTCAACCAAAGTTGACAAATCGTTGTTTTAGAGCGTTTCAGGCTCCAATAAGCACAATTTGTCCATTTCGTCACATTTCGATAACTTCTTTCGAAGTTACACCCTCCGTTGAAAAATAAGAAATTTAGTTTGCATTCTTCAAGAGTATTATAAAAATGCATAAATTGAGTTTTTTCGTCGTTTTTGGTTAAAATATGCATAAAATATAGAAATTGGCTGATTTCAGTCCATCTACCACAAACTGCCAGTTTTAAGAGGAATCTTGCATACGGCTGGGATTCCTAAGGGTCTTAACCAAAGTTGACAAATCGTTGTTTTACAGCGTTTCAGGCTCAAATAAGCACAATTTGTCCATTTCGTCACATTTCGATAACTACTTTAAAAGTTACACCAACCGTTGAAAAATAATAATGTTAGTGTGCATTTTAAAAGAGTATTATGAAAATGCATAAATTGAGTTTTTTGGTCGTTTTTGGTTAAAATATGCATAAAATATAGAAATTGGCTGATTTCAGTCTATCTACCACAAACTTCGAGTTTTAAGAGGAATCTTGCATACAGCTGGGATTCCTAAGTGTTTCAACCAAAGTTGACAAATCGTTGTTTTAGAGCGTTTCAGGCTCCAATAAGCACAGTTTGTCCATTTCGTTACATTTCGATAACTTCTTTGGAAGTTACACCCTCCGTTGAAAAATAAGAATTATAGGTTGCATTATTCAAGAGTATTATGAAAATGCATAAATTGAGTTTTATGGTCGTTTTTGGTTAAAATATGAATAAAATATAGAAATTGGCTGATTTTAGTCTATCTACCACAAACTTCCAGTTTTAAGAGGAATCATGCATACGGCTGGGATTCCTAAGGGTTTCAACTAAATTGCACAAATCGTTGTTTTAAAGCGTTTCAGGCTCTAATAAGCACAATTTGTCCATTTCGTCACATTTCGATAACTTCTATAGAAGTTACACCCTCCGTTGAAAAATAAGAATTATAGTTTTTATTCTTCAAGAGTATTATGAAAATGCATAAATTGAGTTTTTTGGTCGTTTTTGGTAAAAATATGCATAAAATATAGAAGTTAACTGATTTCAGTCTATCTACCACAAACTTCCAGTTTTAAGAGGAATCTTGCATACAGCTGGGATTCCTAAGTGTTTCAACCAAAAATAACAAATCGTTGTTTTAGAGCGTTTCAGGCTACAATAAACACAATATGTCCATTTCGTCACTTTTCGATAACTTCTATAGAAGTTACACCCTCCGTTGAAAAATAAGAATTATAGTTTTTATTCTTCAAGAGTATTATGAAAATGCATAAATAGAGGTTTTTGGTCGTTATTGGTTAAAATATACATAAATTATAGAAATTGGCTGATTTCAGTCTATCTACCACCAACTTCCAGTTTTAAGAGGAATCTTGCATACGGCTGGGATTCCTAAGGGTTTCAACCAAAGTTGACAAATCGTTGTTTTAGAGCGTTTCAGGCTCCAATAAGCACAATTTGTCCATTTCGTCACATTTCGATAACTTCTTTCGAAGTTACACCCTCCGTTGAAAAACAAGAAATATTGTTTGCATTCTTCAAGAGTATTATGAAAATGCATAAATTGAGTTTTTTCGTCGTTTTTGGTTAAAATATGCATAAAATATAGAAATTGGCTGATTTCAGTCTATCTGCCACAAACTTCCAGTTTTAAGAGGAATCTTGCATACGGCTGGGATTCCTAAGGGTTTTAACCAAAGTTGACAAATCGTTGTTTTACAGCGTTTCAGGCTCCAATAAGCACAATTTGTCCATTTCGTCACATTTCGATAACTACTTCAGAAGTTTCACCAACCGTTGAAAAATAATAATGTTAGTGTGCATTCTGAAAGAGTATTATGAAAATGCATAAATTGATTTTTTTGGTCGTTTTTGGTTAAAATATGCATAAAATATAGAAATTGGCTGATTTCAGTCTATCTACCACAAACTTCGAGTTTTAAGAGGAATCTTGCATACAGCTGGGATTCCTAAGTGTTTCAACCAAAGTTGACAAATCGTTGTTTTAGAGCGTTTCAGGCTCCAATAAGCACAATTTGTCCATTTCGTTACATTTCGATAACTTCTTTAGAACTTACACCCTCCGTTGAAAAATAAGAATTATAGGTTGCATTATTCAAGAGTATTATGAAAATGCATAAATAGAGGTTTTTGGTCGTTTTTGGTTAAAATATACATAAATTATAGAAATTGGCTGATTTCAGTCTATCTACCACAAACTTCCAGTTTTTAGAGGAATCTTGCATACGGCTGGGATTCCTAAGGGTTTCAACCAAATTGCACAAATCGTTGTTTTAGAGCGTTTCAGGCTCCAATAAGCACAATTTGTCCATTTCGTTACATTTCGATAACGTCTTTAGAAGTTACACCCTCCGTTGAAAAATAAGAATTATAGGTGGCATTCTTCAAGAGTATTATGAAAATGCATAAATTGATTTTTTTGGTCGTTTTTGGTTAAAATATGGATAAAATATAGAAATTGGCTTATTTCAGTCTATCTACCACAAACTTCCAGTTTTAAGAGGAATCTTGCATACGGCTGGGATTCCTAAGGGTTTCAACCAAAGTTGACAAATCGTTGTTTTAGAGCGTTTCAGGCTCCAATAAGCACAATTTGTCCATTTCGTCACATTTCGATAACTACTTTAGAAGTTACGCCATCCGTTGAAAAATAATAATGTAAGTGTGCATTCTGAAAGAGTATTATGAAAATGCATAAATTGAGTTTTTTGGTCGTTTTTGTTAAAATATGCATAAAATATAGAAATTGGCTGATTTCAGTCTATCTACCACAAACTTCGAGTTTTAAGAGGAATCTTGCATACAGCTGGGATTCCTAAGTGTTTCAACCAAAAATAACAAATCGTTGTTTTAGAGCGTTTCAGGCTCCAATAAACACAATATGTCCATTTCGTCACTTTTCGAAAACTTCTATAGAAGTTACACCCTCCGTTGAAAAATAAGAATTATAGTTTTTATTCTTCAAAAGTATTATGAAAATGCATAAATAGAGGTTTTTAAACGTTTTTGGTTAAAATATACATATATTTTAGAAATTGGCTGATTTCAGTCTATCTACCACAAATTTCCAGTTTAAAGAGGAATCTTGCATACGGCTGGGATTCCTAAGCGTTTCAAACAAAGTTGACAAATCGTAGTTTTAGAGCGTTTCAGGCTCCAATAAGCACAGTTTGTCCATTTCGTCACATTACGATAACTTCTTTCGAAGTTACACCCTCCGTTGAAAAATAAGAAATATAGTTTGCATTCTTCAAGAGTATTATGAAAATGCATAACTTGATTTTTTTGGTCGTTTTTGGTTAAAATATGCATGAAATATAGAAATTGGCTGATTTCAGTCTATCTACCACAAACTTCGAGTTTTAAGAGGAATCTTGCATACAGCTGGGATTCCTAAGTGTTTCAACCAAAGTTGACAAATCGTTGTTTTAGAGCGTTTCAGGCTCCAATAAGCACAATTTGTCCATTTCGTTACATTTCGATAACTTCTTTAGAACTTACACCGTCCGTTGAAAAATAAGAATTATAGGTTGCATTATTCAAGAGTATTATGAAAATGCATAAATAGAGGTTTTTGGTCGTTTTTGGTTAAAATATACATAAATTATAGAAATTGGCTGATTTCAGTCTATCTACCACAAACTTCCAGTTTTTAGAGGAATCTTGCATACGGCTGGGATTTCTAAGGGTTTCAACCAAATTGCACAAATCGTTGTTTTAGAGCGTTTCAGGCTCCAATAAGCACAATTTGTCCATTTCGTTACATTTTGATAACGTCTTTAGAAGTTACACCCTCCGTTGAAAAATAATAATTATAGGTGGCATTCTTCAAGAGTATTATGAATATGCATAAATTGATTTTTTTGGTCGTTTTTGGTTAAAATATGGATAAAATATAGAAATTGGCTTATTTCAGTCTATCTACCACAAACTTCCAGTTTTAAGAGGAATCTTGCATACGGCTGGGATTCCTAAGGGTTTCAACCAAAGTTGACAAATCGTTGTTTTAGAGCGTTTCAGGCTCCAATAAGCACAATTTGTCCATTTCGTCACATTTCGATAACTACTTTAGAAGTTACGCCATCCGTTGAAAAATAATAATGTTAGTGTGCATTCTGAAAGAGTATTATGAAAATGCATAAATTGAGTTTTTTGGTCGTTTTTGTTAAAATATGCATAAAATATAGAAATTGGCTGATTTCAGTCTATCTACCACAAACTTCGATTTTTAAGAGGAATCTTGCATACAGCTGGGATTCCTAAGTGTTTCAACCAAAAATAACAAATCGTTGTTTTAGAGCGTTTCAGGCTCCAAAAAACACAATATGTCCATTTCGTCACTTTTCGAAAACTTCTATAGAAGTTACACCCTCCGTTGAAAAATAAGAATTATAGTTTTTATTCTTCAAAAGTATTATGAAAATGCATAAATAGAGGTTTTTAAACGTTTTTGGTTAAAATATACATATATTTTAGAAATTGGCTGATTTCAGTCTATCTACCACAAACTTCCAGTTTAAAGAGGAATCTTGCATACGGCTGGGATTCCTAAGGGTTTCAAACAAAGTTGACAAATCGTAGTTTTAGAGCGTTTCAGGCTCCAATAAGCACAGTTTGTCCATTTCGTCACATTACGATAACTTCTTTCGAAGTTACACCCTCCGTTGAAAAATAAGAAATATAGTTTGCATTCTTCAAGAGTATTATGAAAATGCATAAATTGAGTTTTATCGTCGTTTTTGGTTAAAATATGCATAAAATATAGAAATTGGCTGATTTCAGTCTATCTACCACAAACTTCCAGTTTTAAGAGGAATCTTGCATACGGCTGGGATTCCTAAGGGTTTCAACCAAATTGCACAAATCGTTGTTTTAGAGCGTTTCAGGCTCCAATAAGCACAATTTGTCCATTTCGTTACATTGCGATAACTTCTTTAGAAGTTACACCGTCCGTTGAATAATAAGAATTATAGGTTGCATTCTTCAAGAGTATTATGAAAATGCATAAATTGAGTTTTTTGGTCGTTTTTGGTTAAAATATGCATAAAATATAGAAATTGGCTGATTTCAGTCTATCTACCACAAACTTCGAGTTTTAAGAGGAATCTTGCATACAGCTGGGATTCCTAAGTGTTTCAACGAAAGTTGACAAATCGTTGTTTTAGAGCGATTCAGGCTCCAATAAGCACAATTTGTCGATTTTGTCACATTTCGATAACTTCTACAGAAGTTACACCCTCCGTTGAAAAATAAGAATAATAGGTTGCATTCTTCAAGAGTATTATGAAAATGCATAAATTGAGTTTTTTGGTCGTTTTTGGTTAAAATATGCAGAATTTAGAAATTGGCTGATTTCAGTCCATCTACCACAAATTTCCAGTTTTAAGAGGAATCTTGCATACAGCTGGGATTCCTAAGTGTTTCAACCAAAAATAACAAATCGTTGTTTTAGAGCGTTTCAGACTCCAATAAACACAATATGTCCATTTCGTCACATTTCGATAACTTCTATAGAAGTTACACCCTCCGTTGAAAAATAAGAATTATAGTTTTTATTCTTCAAGAGTATTATGAAAATGCATAAATTGAGGTTTTTGGTCGTTTTTGGTCAAAAAATATACATAAATTATAGAAATTGGCTGATTTCAGTCTATCTACCACTAACTTCCAGTTTTAAGAGGAATCTTGCATACGGCTAGGATTCCTAAGGGTTTCAACCAAAGTTGACAAATCGTTGTTTTAGAGCGGTGTAGGCTCCAATAAGCACAATTTGTCCATTTCGTCACATTTCGATAACTTCTTTCGAAATTACACCCTCCGTTGAAAAATAAGATATTTAGTTTGCATTGTTCAAGAGTATTATGAAAATGCATAAATTGAGTTTTTTCGTCGTTTTTGGTTAAAATATGCATAAAATATAGAAATTGGCTGATTTCAGTCCATCTACCACAAACTGCCAGTTTTAAGAGGAATCTTGCATACGGCTGGGATTCCTAAGAGTCTTAACCAAAGTCGACAAATCGTTGTTTTACAGCGTTTCAGGCTCCAATAAGCACAATTTGTCCATTTCGTCACATTTCGATAACTACTTCAGAAGTTTCACCAACCGTTGAAAAATAATAATGTTAGTGTGCATTCTGAAAGAGTATTATGAAAATGCATAAATTGATTTTTTTGGTCGATTTTGGTTAAAATATGCATAAAATATAGAAATTGGCTGATTTCAGTCTATCTACCACAAACTTCGAGTTTTAAGAGGAATCTTGCATACAGCTGGGATTCCTAAGTGTTTCAACCAAAGTTGACAAATCGTTGTTTTAGAGCGTTTCAGGCTCCAATTAGCACAATTTGTCCATTTCGTTACATTTCGATAACTTCTTTTGAAGTTACACCCTCCGTTGAAAAATAAGAATTATAGGTTGCATTATTCAAGAGTATTATGAAAATGCATAAATAGAGGTTTTTGGTCGTTTTTGGTTAAAATATACATAAATTATAGAAATTGGCTGATTTCAGTCTATCTACCACAAACTTCCAGTTTTTAGAGGAATCTTGCATACGGCTGGGATTCCTAAGGGTTTCAACCAAATTGCACAAATCGTTGTTTTAGAGCGTTTCAGGCTACAATAAGCACAATTTGTCCATTTCGTTACATTTCGATAACGTCTTTAGAAGTTACACCCTCCGTTGAAAAATAAGAATTATAGGTGGCATTCTTCAAGAGTATTATGAAAATGCATAAATTGATTTTTTTGGTCGTTTTTGGTTAAAATATGGATAAAATATAGAAATTGGCTTATTTCAGTCTATCTACCACAAACTTCCAGTTTTAAGAGGAATCTTGCATACGGCTGGGATTCCTAATTGTTTCAACCAAAGTTGACAAATCGTTGTTTTAAAACGTTTCAGACTCCAATAAACACAATATGTCCATTTCGTCACATTTCGATAACTTCTATAGAAGTTACACCCTCCGTTGAAAAATAAGAATTATAGTTTTTATTCTTCAAGAGTATTATGAAAATGCATAAATTGAGGTTTTTGGTCGTTTTTGGTCAAAAAATATACATAAATTATAGAAATTGGCTGATTTCAGTCTATCTACCACCAACTTCCAGTTTTAAGAGGAATCTTGCATACGGCTAGGATTCCTAAGGGTTTCAACCAAAGTTGACAAATCGATGTTTTAGAGCGTTTCAGGCTCCAATAAGCACAATTTGTCCATTTCGTCACATTTCGATAACTACTTTAGAAGTTACGCTATCCGTTGAAAAATAATAATGTTAGTGTGCATTCTGAAAGAGTATTATGAAAATGCATAAATTGAGTTTTTTGGTCGTTTTTGTTAAAATATGCATAAAATATAGAAATTGGCTGATTTCAGTCTATCTACCACAAACTTCGAGTTTTAAGAGGAATCTTGCATACAGCTGGGATTCCTAAGTGTTTCAACCAAAAATAACAAATCGTTGTTTTAGAGCGTTTCAGGCTCCAATAAACACAATATGTCCATTTCGTCACTTTTCGAAAACTTCTATAGAAGTTACACCCTCCGTTGAAAAATAAGAATTATAGTTTTTATTCTTCAAAAGTATTATGAAAATGCATAAATAGAGGTTTTTAAACGTTTTTGGTTAAAATATACATATATTTTAGAAATTGGCTGATTTCAGTCTATCTACCACAAATTTCCAGTTTAAAGAGGAATCTTGCATACGGCTGGGATTCCTAAGGGTTTCAAACAAAGTTGACAAATCGTAGTTTTAGAGCGTTTCAGGCTCCAATAAGCACAGTTTGTCCATTTCGTCACATTACGATAACTTCTTTCGAAGTTACACCCTCCGTTGAAAAATAAGAAATATAGTTTGCATTCTTCAAGAGTATTATGAAAATGCATAAATTGATTTTTTTGGTCGTTTTTGGTTAAAATATGCATAAAATATATAAAATTGGCTGATTTCAGTCTATCTACCACAAACTTCGAGTTTTAAGAGGAATCTTGCATACAGCTGGGATTCCTAAGTGTTTCAACCAAAGTTGACAAATCGTTGTTTTAGAGCGTTTCAGGCTCCAATAAGCACAATTTGTCCATTTCGTTACATTTCGATAACTTCTTTAGAAGTTACACCCTCCGTTGAAAAATAAGAATTATAGGTTGCATTATTCAAGAGTATTATGAAAATGCATAAATAGAGGTTTTTGGTCGTTTTTGGTTAAAATATACATAAATTATAGAAATTGGCTGATTTCAGTCTATCTACCACAAACTTCCAGTTTTTAGAGGAATCTTGCATACGGCTGGGATTCCTAATTGTTTCAACCAAAGTTGACAAATCGTTGTTTTAAAACGTTTCAGACTCCAATAAACACAATATGTCCATTTCGTCACATTTCGATAACTTCTATAGAAGTTACACCCTCCGTTGAAAAATAAGAATTATAGTTTTTATTCTTCAAGAGTATTATGAAAATGCATAAATTGAGGTTTTTGGTCGTTTTTGGTCAAAAAATATACATAAATTATAGAAATTGGCTGATTTCAGTCTATCTACCACCAACTTCCAGTTTTAAGAGGAATCTTGCATACGGCTAGGATTCCTAAGGGTTTCAACCAAAGTTGACAAATCGATGTTTTAGAGCGTTTCAGGCTCCAATAAGCACAATTTGTCCATTTCGTCACATTTCGATAACTACTTTAGAAGTTACGCTATCCGTTGAAAAATAATAATGTTAGTGTGCATTCTGAAAGAGTATTATGAAAATGCATAAATTGAGTTTTTTGGTCGTTTTTGTTAAAATATGCATAAAATATAGAAATTGGCTGATTTCAGTCTATCTACCACAAACTTCGAGTTTTAAGAGGAATCTTGCATACAGCTGGGATTCCTAAGTGTTTCAACCAAAAATAACAAATCGTTGTTTTAGAGCGTTTCAGGCTCCAATAAACACAATATGTCCATTTCGTCACTTTTCGAAAACTTCTATAGAAGTTACACCCTCCGTTGAAAAATAAGAATTATAGTTTTTATTCTTCAAAAGTATTATGAAAATGCATAAATAGAGGTTTTTAAACGTTTTTGGTTAAAATATACATATATTTTAGAAATTGGCTGATTTCAGTCTATCTACCACAAATTTCCAGTTTAAAGAGGAATCTTGCATACGGCTGGGATTCCTAAGGGTTTCAAACAAAGTTGACAAATCGTAGTTTTAGAGCGTTTCAGGCTCCAATAAGCACAGTTTGTCCATTTCGTCACATTACGATAACTTCTTTCGAAGTTACACCCTCCGTTGAAAAATAAGAAATATAGTTTGCATTCTTCAAGAGTATTATGAAAATGCATAAATTGATTTTTTTGGTCGTTTTTGGTTAAAATATGCATAAAATATATAAAATTGGCTGATTTCAGTCTATCTACCACAAACTTCGAGTTTTAAGAGGAATCTTGCATACAGCTGGGATTCCTAAGTGTTTCAACCAAAGTTGACAAATCGTTGTTTTAGAGCGTTTCAGGCTCCAATAAGCACAATTTGTCCATTTCGTTACATTTCGATAACTTCTTTAGAAGTTACACCCTCCGTTGAAAAATAAGAATTATAGGTTGCATTATTCAAGAGTATTATGAAAATGCATAAATAGAGGTTTTTGGTCGTTTTTGGTTAAAATATACATAAATTATAGAAATTGGCTGATTTCAGTCTATCTACCACAAACTTCCAGTTTTTAGAGGAATCTTGCATACGGCTGGGATTCCTAAGAGTTTCAACCAAATTGCACAAATCGTTGTTTTAGAGCGTTTCAGGCTCCAATAAGCACAATTTGTCCATTTCGTTACATTTTGATAACGTCTTTAGAAGTTACACCCTCCGTTGAAAAATAAGAATTATAGGTGGCATTCTTCAAGAGTATTATGAATATGCATAAATTGATTTTTTTGGTCGTTTTTGGTTAAAATATGGATAAAATATAGAAATTGGCTTATTTCAGTCTATCTACCACAAACTTCCAGTTTTAAGAGGAATCTTGCATACGGCTGGGATTCCTAAGGGTTTCAACCAAAGTTGACAAATCGTTGTTTTAGAGCGTTTCAGGCTCCAATAAGCACAATTTGTCCATTTCGTCACATTTCGATAACTACTTTAGAAGTTACGCCATCCGTTGAAAAATAATAATGTTAGTGTGCATTCTGAAAGAGTATTATGAAAATGCATAAATTGAGTTTTTTGGTCGTTTTTGTTAAAATATGCATAAAATATAGAAATTGGCTGATTTCAGTCTATCTACCACAAACTTCGAGTTTTAAGAGGAATCTTGCATACAGCTGGGATTCCTAAGTGTTTCAACCAAAAATAACAAATCGTTGTTTTAGAGCGTTTCAGGCTCCAAAAAACACAATATGTCCATTTCGTCACTTTTCGAAAACTTCTATAGAAGTTACACCCTCCGTTGAAAAATAAGAATTATAGTTTTTATTCTTCAAAAGTATTATGAAAATGCATAAATAGAGGTTTTTAAACGTTTTTGGTTAAAATATACATATATTTTAGAAATTGGCTGATTTCAGTCTATCTACCACAAACTTCCAGTTTAAAGAGGAATCTTGCATACGGCTGGGATTCCTAAGGGTTTCAAACAAAGTTGACAAATCGTAGTTTTAGAGCGTTTCAGGCTCCAATAAGCACAGTTTGTCCATTTCGTCACATTACGATAACTTCTTTCGAAGTTACACCCTCCGTTGAAAAATAAGAAATATAGTTTGCATTCTTCAAGAGTATTATGAAAATGCATAAATTGAGTTTTATCGTCGTTTTTGGTTAAAATATGCATAAAATATAGAAATTGGCTGATTTCAGTCTATCTACCACAAACTTCCAGTTTTAAGAGGAATCTTGCATACGGCTGGGATTCCTAAGGGTTTCAACCAAATTGCACAAATCGTTGTTTTAGAGCGTTTCAGGCTCCAATAAGCACAATTTGTCCATTTCGTTACATTTTGATAACGTCTTTAGAAGTTACACCCTCCGTTGAAAAATAAGAATTATAGGTGGCATTCTTCAAGAGTATTATGAATATGCATAAATTGATTTTTTTGGTCGTTTTTGGTTAAAATATGGATAAAATATAGAAATTGGCTTATTTCAGTCTATCTACCACAAACTTCCAGTTTTAAGAGGAATCTTGCATACGGCTGGGATTCCTAAGGGTTTCAACCAAAGTTGACAAATCGTTGTTTTAGAGCGTTTCAGGCTCCAATAAGCACAATTTGTCCATTTCGTCACATTTCGATAACTACTTTAGAAGTAACGCCATCCGTTGAAAAATAATAATGTTAGTGTGCATTCTGAAAGAGTATTATGAAAATGCATAAATTGAGTTTTTTGGTCGTTTTTGTTAAAATATGCATAAAATATAGAAATTGGCTGATTTCAGTCTATCTACCACAAACTTCGAGTTTTAAGAGGAATCTTGCATACAGCTGGGATTCCTAAGTGTTTCAACCAAAAATAACAAATCGTTGTTTTAGAGCGTTTCAGGCTCCAAAAAACACAATATGTCCATTTCGTCACTTTTCGAAAACTTCTATAGAAGTTACACCCTCCGTTGAAAAATAAGAATTATAGTTTTTATTCTTCAAAAGTATTATGAAAATGCATAAATAGAGGTTTTTAAACGTTTTTGGTTAAAATATACATATATTTTAGAAATTGGCTGATTTCAGTCTATCTACCACAAACTTCCAGTTTAAAGAGGAATCTTGCATACGGCTGGGATTCCTAAGGGTTTCAAACAAAGTTGACAAATCGTAGTTTTAGAGCGTTTCAGGCTCCAATAAGCACAGTTTGTCCATTTCGTCACATTACGATAACTTCTTTCGAAGTTACACCCTCCGTTGAAAAATAAGAAATATAGTTTGCATTCTTCAAGAGTATCATGAAAATGCATAAATTGAGTTTTATCGTCGTTTTTGGTTAAAATATGCATAAAATATAGAAATTGGCTGATTTCAGTCTATCTACCACAAACTTCCAGTTTTAAGAGGAATCTTGCATACGGCTGGGATTCCTAAGGGTTTCAACCAAATTGCACAAATCGTTGTTTTAGAGCGTTTCAGGCTCCAATAAGCACAATTTGTCCATTTCGTTACATTGCGATAACTTCTTTAGAAGTTACACCGTCCGTTGAATAATAAGAATTATAGGTTGCATTCTTCAAGAGTATTATGAAAATGCATTAATTGAGTTTTTTGGTCGTTTTTGGTTAAAATATGCATAAAATATAGAAATTGGCTGATTTCAGTCTATCTACCACAAACTTCGAGTTTTAAGAGGAATCTTGCATACAGCTGGGATTCCTAAGTGTTTCAACGAAAGTTGACAAATCGTTGTTTTAGAGCGATTCAGGCTCCAATAAGCACAATTTGTCGATTTTGTCACATTTCGATAACTTCTACAGAAGTTACACCCTCCGTTGAAAAATAAGAATAATAGGTTGCATTCTTCAAGAGTATTATGAAAATGCATAAATTGAGTTTTTTGGTCGTTTTTGGTTAAAATATGCAGAATTTAGAAATTGGCTGATTTCAGTCTATCTACCACAAATTTCCAGTTTTAAGAGGAATCTTGCATACAGCTGGGATTCCTAAGTGTTTCAACCAAAAATAACAAATCGTTGTTTTAGAGCGTTTCAGACTCCAATAAACACAATATGTCCATTTCGTCACATTTCGATAACTTCTATAGAAGTTACACCCTCCGTTGAAAAATAAGAATTATAGTTTTTATTCTTCAAGAGTATTATGAAAATGCATAAATTGAGGTTTTTGGTCGTTTTTGGTCAAAAAATATACATAAATTATAGAAATTGGCTGATTTCAGTCTATCTACCACTAACTTCCAGTTTTAAGAGGAATCTTGCATACGGCTAGGATTCCTAAGGGTTTCAACCAAAGTTGACAAATCGTTGTTTTAGAGCGGTGTAGGCTCCAATAAGCACAATTTGTCCATTTCGTCACATTTCGATAACTTCTTTCGAAATTACACCCTCCGTTGAAAAATAAGATATTTAGTTTGCATTCTTCAAGAGTATTATGAAAATGCATAAATTGAGTTTTTTCGTCGTTTTTGGTTAAAATATGCATAAAATATAGAAATTGGCTGATTTCAGTCCATCTACCACAAACTGCCAGTTTTAAGAGGAATCTTGCATACGGCTGGGATTCCTAAGAGTCTTAACCAAAGTCGACAAATCGTTGTTTTACAGCGTTTCAGGCTCAAATAAGCACAATTTGTCCATTTCGTCACATTTCGATTACTACTTAAGAAGTTACACCAACCGTTGAAAAATAATGATGTTAGTGTGCATTTTGAAAGAGTATTATGAAAATGCATAAATTGAGTTTTTTGGTCGTTTTAGGTTAAAATATGCATAAAATATAGAAATTGGCTGATTTCAGTCTATCTACCACAAACTTCGAGTTTTAAGAGGAATCTTGCATACAGCTGGGATTCCTAAGTGTTTCAACCAAAGTTGACAAATCGTTGTTTTAGAGCGTTTCAGGCTCCAATAAGCACAATTTGTCCATTTCGTTACATTTCGATAACTTCTTTGGAAGTTACACCCTCCGTTGAAAAATAAGAATTATAGGTTGCATTATTCAAGAGTATTATGAAAATGCATAAATTGAGTTTTATGGTCGTTTTTGGTTAAAATATGAATAAAATATAGAAATTGGCTGATTTTAGTCTATCTACCACAAACTTCCAGTTTTAAGAGGAATCATGCATACGGCTGGGATTCCTAAGGGTTTCAACTAAATTGCACAAATCGTTGTTTTAGAGCGTTTCAGGCTCTAATAAGCACAATTTGTCCATTTCGTCACATTTCGATAACTTCTATAGAAGTTACACCCTCCGTTGAAAAATAAGAATTATAGTTTTTATTCTTCAAGAGTATTATGAAAATGCATAAATTGAGTTTTTTGGTCGTTTTTGGTAAAAATATGCATAAAATATAGAAATTAACTGATTTCAGTCTATCTACCACAAACTTCCAGTTTTAAGAGGAATCTTGCATACAGCTGGGATTCCTAAGTGTTTCAACCAAAAATAACAAATCGTTGTTTTAGAGCGTTTCAGGCTACAATAAACACAATATGTCCATTTCGTCACTTTTCGATAACTTCTATAGAAGTTACACCCTCCGTTGAAAAATAAGAATTATAGTTTTTATTCTTCAAGAGTATTATGAAAATGCATAAATAGAGGTTTTTGGTCGTTATTGGTTAAAATATACATAAATTATAGAAATTGGCTGATTTCAGTCTATCTACCACCAACTTCCAGTTTTAAGAGGAATCTTGCATACGGCTGGGATTCCTAAGGGTTTCAACCAAAGTTGACAAATCGTTGTTTTAGAGCGTTTCAGGCTCCAATAAGCACAATTTGTCCATTTCGTCACATTTCGATAACTTCTTTCGAAGTTACACCCTCCGTTGAAAAACAAGAAATATTGTTTGCATTCTTCAAGAGTATTATGAAAATGCATAAATTGAGTTTTTTCGTCGTTTTTGGTTAAAATATGCATAAAATATAGAAATTGGCTGATTTCAGTCTATCTGCCACAAACTTCCAGTTTTAAGAGGAATCTTGCATACGGCTGGGATTCCTAAGGGTTCTAACCAAAGTTGACAAATCGTTGTTTTACAGCGTTTCAGGCTCCAATAAGCACAATTTGTCCATTTCGTCACATTCGATAACTACTTCAGAAGTTTCACCAACCGTTGAAAAATAATAATGTTAGTGTGCATTCTGAAAGAGTATTATGAAAATGCATAAATTGATTTTTTTGGTCGTTTTTGGTTAAAATATGCATAAAATATAGAAATTGGCTGATTTCAGTCTATCTACCACAAACTTCGAGTTTTAAGAGGAATCTTGCATACAGCTGGGATTCCTAAGTGTTTCAACCAAAGTTGACAAATCGTTGTTTTAGAGCGTTTCAGGCTCCAATTAGCACAATTTGTCCATTTCGTTACATTTCGATAACTTCTTTGGAAGTTACACCCTCCGTTGAAAAATAAGAATTATAGGTTGCATTATTCAAGAGTATTATGAAAATGCATAAATAGAGGTTTTTGGTCGTTTTTGGTTAAAATATACATAAATTATAGAAATTGGCTGATTTCAGTCTATCTACCACAAACTTCCAGTTTTTAGAGGAATCTTGCATACGGCTGGGATTCCTAAGGGTTTCAACCAAATTGCACAAATCGTTGTTTAAGAGCGTTTCAGGCTTCAATAAGCACAATTTGTCCATTTCGTTACATTTCGATAACGTCTTTAGAAGTTACACCCTCCGTTGAAAAATAAGAATTATAGGTGGCATTCTTCAAGAGTATTATGAAAATGCATAAATTGATTTTTTTGGTCGTTTTTGGTTAAAATATGGATAAAATATAGAAATTGGCTTATTTCAGTCTATCTACCACAAACTTCCAGTTTTAAGAGGAATCTTGCATACGGCTGGGATTCCTAATTGTTTCAACCAAAGTTGACAAATCGTTGTTTTAAAACGTTTCAGACTCCAATAAACACAATATGTCCATTTCGTCACATTTCGATAACTTCTATAGAAGTTACACCCTCCGTTGAAAAATAAGAATTATAGTTTTTATTCTTCAAGAGTATTATGAAAATGCATAAATTGAGGTTTTTGGTCGTTTTTGGTCAAAAAATATACATAAATTATAGAAATTGGCTGATTTCAGTCTATCTACCACCAACTTCCAGTTTTAAGAGGAATCTTGCATACGGCTAGGATTCCTAAGGGTTTCAACCAAAGTTGACAAATCGTTGTTTTAGAGCGTTTCAGGCTCCAATAAGCACAATTTGTCCATTTCGTCACATTTCGATAACTTCTTTCGAAGTTACACCCTCCGTTGAAAAATAAGAAATTTAGTTTGCATTCTTCAAGAGTATTATGAAAATGCATAAATTGAGTTTTTTCGTCGTTTTTGGTTAAAATATGCATAAAATATAGAAATTGGCTGATTTCAGTCCATCTACCACAAACTGCCAGTTTAAAGAGGAATCTTGCATACGGCTGGGATTCCTAAGGGTCTTAACCAAAGTTGACAAATCGTTGTTTTACAGCGTTTCAGGCTCAAATAAGCACAATTTGTCCATTTCGTCACATTTCGATAACTACTTTAAAAGTTACACCAACCGTTGAAAAATAATAATGTTAGAGTGCATTTTGAAAGAGTATTATGAAAATGCATAAATTGAGTTTTTTGGTCGTTTTTGGTTAAAATATGCATAAAATATAGAAATTGGCTGATTTCAGTCTATCTACCACAAACTTCGAGTTTTAAGAGGAATCTTGCATACAGCTGGGATTCCTAAGTGTTTCAACCAAAGTTGACAAATCGTTGTTTTAGAGCGTTTCAGGCTCCAATAAGCACAATTTGTCCATTTCGTTACATTTCGATAACTTCTTTGGAAGTTACACCCTCCGTTGAAAAATAAGAATTATAGGTTGCATTATTCAAGAGTATTATGAAAATGCATAAATTGAGTTTTATGGTCGTTTTTGGTTAAAATATGAATAAAATATAGAAATTGGCTGATTTTAGTCTATCTACCACAAACTTCCAGTTTTAAGAGGAATCATGCATACGGCTGGGATTCCTAAGGGTTTCAACTAAATTGCACAAATCGTTGTTTTAGAGCGTTTCAGGCTCTAATAAGCACAATTTGTCCATTTCGTCACATTTCGATAACTTCTATAGAAGTTACACCCTCCGTTGAAAAATAAGAATTATAGTTTTTATTCTTCAAGAGTATTATGAAAATGCATAAATTGAGTTTTTTGGTCGTTTTTGGTAAAAATATGCATAAAATATAGAAATTAACTGATTTCAGTCTATCTACCACAAACTTCCAGTTTTAAGAGGAATCTTGCATACAGCTGGGATTCCTAAGTGTTTCAACCAAAAATAACAAATCGTTGTTTGAGAGCGTTTCAGGCTACAATAAACACAATATGTCCATTTCGTCACTTTTCGATAACTTCTATAGAAGTTACACCCTCCGTTGAAAAATAAGAATTATAGTTTTTATTCTTCAAGAGTATTATGAAAATGCATAAATAGAGGTTTTTGGTCGTTATTGGTTAAAATATACATAAATTATAGAAATTGGCTGATTTCAGTCTATCTACCACCAACTTCCAGTTTTAAGAGGAATCTTGCATACGGCTGGGATTCCTAAGGGTTTCAACCAAAGTTGACAAATCGTTGTTTTAGAGCGTTTCAGGCTCCAATAAGCACAATTTGTCCATTTCGTCAAATTTCGATAACTTCTTTCGAAGTTACACCCTCCGTTGAAAAGCAAGAAATATTGTTTGCATTCTTCAAGAGTATTATGAAAATGCATAAATTGAGTTTTTTCGTCGTTTTTGGTTAAAATATGCATAAAATATAGAAATTGGCTGATTTCAGTCTATCTGCCACAAACTTCCAGTTTAAAGAGGAATCTTGCATACGGCTGAGATTCCTAAGGGTTTCAACCAAATTGCACAAATCGTTGTTTTAGAGCGTTTCAGGCTCCAATAAGCACAATTTGTCCATTTCGTCACATTTCGATAACTACTTCAGAAGTTTCACCAACCGTTGAAAAATAATAATGTTAGTGTGCATTCTGAAAGAGTATTATGAAAATGCATAAATTGATTTTTTTGGTCGTTTTTGGTTAAAATATGCATAAAATATAGAAATTGGCTGATTTCAGTCTATCTACCACAAACTTCGAGTTTTAAGAGGAATCTTGCATACAGCTGGGATTCCTAAGTGTTTCAACCAAAGTTGACAAATCGTTGTTTTAGAGCGTTTCAGGCTCCAATAAGCACAATTTGTCCATTTCGTTACATTTCGATAACTTCTTTAGAACTTACACCCTCCGTTGAAAAATAAGAATTATAGGTTGCATTATTCAAGAGTATTATGAAAATGCATAAATAGAGGTTTTTGGTCGTTTTTGGTTAAAATATACATAAATTATAGAAATTGGCTGATTTCAGTCTATCTACCACAAACTTCCAGTTTTTAGAGGAATCTTGCATACGGCTGGGATTCCTAAGGGTTTCAACCAAATTGCACAAATCGTTGTTTTAGAGCGTTTCAGGCTCCAATAAGCACAATTTGTCCATTTCGTTACATTTCGATAACGTCTTTAGAAGTTACACCCTCCGTTGAAAAATAAGAATTATAGGTGGCATTCTTCAAGAGTATTATGAAAATGCATAAATTGATTTTTTTGGTCGTTTTTGGTTAAAATATGGATAAAATATAGAAATTGGCTTATTTCAGTCTATCTACCACAAACTTCCAGTTTTAAGAGGAATCTTGCATACGGCTGGGATTCCTAAGGGTTTCAACCAAAGTTGACAAATCGTTGTTTTAGAGCGTTTCAGGCTCCAATAAGCACAATTTGTCCATTTCGTCACATTTCGATAACTACTTTAGAAGTTACGCCATCCGTTGAAAAATAATAATGTTAGTGTGCATTCTGAAAGAGTATTATGAAAATGCATAAATTGAGTTTTTTGGTCGTTTTTGTTAAAATATGCATAAAATATAGAAATTGGCTGATTTCAGTCTATCTACCACAAACTTCGAGTTTTAAGAGGAATCTTGCATACAGCTGGGATTCCTAAGTGTTTCAACCAAAAATAACAAATCGTTGTTTTAGAGCGTTTCAGGCTCCAATAAACACAATATGTCCATTTCGTCACTTTTCGAAAACTTCTATAGAAGTTACACCCTCCGTTGAAAAATAAGAATTATAGTTTTTATTCTTCAAAAGTATTATGAAAATGCATAAATAGAGGTTTTTAAACGTTTTTGGTTAAAATATACATATATTTTAGAAATTGGCTGATTTCAGTCTATCTACCACAAACTTCCAGTTTAAAGAGGAATCTTGCATACGGCTGGGATTCCTAAGGGTTTCAAACAAAGTTGACAAATCGTAGTTTTAGAGCGTTTCAGGCTCCAATAAGCACAGTTTGTCCATTTCGTCACATTACGATAACTTCTTTCGAAGTTACACCCTCCGTTGAAAAATAAGAAATATAGTTTGCATTCTTCAAGAGTATTATGAAAATGCATAAATTGATTTTAATGGTCGTTTTTGGTTAAAATATGCATAAAATATAGAAATTGGCTGATTTCAGTCTATCTACCACAAACTTCGAGTTTTAAGAGGAATCTTGCATACAGCTGGGATTCCTAAGTGTTTCAACCAAAGTTGACAAATCGTTGTTTTAGAGCGTTTCAGGCTCCAATAAGCACAATTTGTCCATTTCGTTACATTTCGATAACTTCTTTAGAACTTACACCCTCCGTTGAAAAATAAGAATTATAGGTTGCATTATTCAAGAGTATTATGAAAATGCATAAATAGAGGTTTTTGGTCGTTTTTGGTTAAAATATACATAAATTATAGAAATTGGCTGATTTCAGTCTATCTACCACAAACTTCCAGTTTTTAGAGGAATCTTGCATACGGCTGGGATTCCTAAGGGTTTCAACCAAATTGCACAAATCGTTGTTTTAGAGCGTTTCAGGCTCCAATAAGCACAATTTGTCCATTTCGTTACATTTCGATAACGTCTTTAGAAGTTACACCCTCCGTTGAAAAATAAGAATTATAGGTGGCATTCTTCAAGAGTATTATGAAAATGCATAAATTGAGTTTTTTGGTCGTTTTTGGTTAAAATATGGATAAAATATAGAAATTGGCTTATTTCAGTCTATCTACCACAAACTTCCAGTTTTAAGAGGAATCTTGCATACGGCTGGGATTCCTAATTGTTTCAACCAAAGTTGACAAATCGTTGTTTTAAAACGTTTCAGACTCCAATAAACACAATATGTCCATTTCGTCACATTTCGATAACTTCTATAGAAGTTACACCCTCCGTTGAAAAATAAGAATTATAGTTTTTATTCTTCAAGAGTGTTATGAAAATGCATAAATTGAGGTTTTTGGTCGTTTTTGGTCAAAAAATATACATAAATTATAGAAATTGGCTGATTTCAGTCTATCTACCACCAACTTCCAGTTTTAAGAGGAATCTTGCATACGGCTAGGATTCCTAAGGGTTTCAACCAAAGTTGACAAATCGTTGTTTTAGAGCGTTTCAGGCTCCAATAAGCACAATTTGTCCATTTCGTCACATTTCGATAACTTCTTTCGAAGTTACACCCTCCGTTGAAAAAGAAGAAATTTAGTTTGCATTCTTCAAGAGTATTATGAAAATGCATAAATTGAGTTTTTTCGTCGTTTTTGGTTAAAATATGCATAAAATATAGAAATTGGCTGATTTCAGTCCATCTACCACAAACTGCCAGTTTTAAGAGGAATCTTGCATACGGCTGGGATTCCTGAGGGTCTTAACCAAAGTTGACAAATCGTTGTTTTACAGCGTTTCAGGCTCAAATAAGCACAATTTGTCCATTTCGTCACATTTCGATAACTACTTTAAAAGTTACACCAACCGTTGAAAAATAATAATGTTAGAGTGCATTTTGAAAGAGTATTATGAAAATGCATAAATTGAGTTTTTTGGTCGTTTTTGGTTAAAATATGCATAAAATATAGAAATTGGCTGATTTCAGTCTATCTACCACAAACTTCGAGTTTTAAGAGGAATCTTGCATACAGCTGGGATTCCTAAGTGTTTCAACCAAAGTTGACAAATCGTTGTTTTAGAGCGTTTCAGGCTCCAATAAGCACAATTTGTCCATTTCGTTACATTTCGATAACTTCTTTGGAAGTTACACCCTCCGTTGAAAAATAAGAATTATAGGTTGCATTATTCAAGAGTATTATGAAAATGCATAAATTGAGTTTTATGGTCGTTTTTGGTTAAAATATGAATAAAATATAGAAATTGGCTGATTTTAGTCTATCTACCACAAACTTCCAGTTTTAAGAGGAATCATGCATACGGCTGGGATTCCTAAGGGTTTCAACTAAATTGCACAAATCGTTGTTTTAGAGCGTTTCAGGCTCTAATAAGCACAATTTGTCCATTTCGTCACATTTCGATAAATTCTATAGAAGTTACACCCTCCGTTGAAAAATAAGAATTATAGTTTTTATTCTTCAAGAGTATTATGAAAATGCATAAATTGAGTTTTTTGTTCGTTTTTGGTAAAAATATGCATAAAATATAGAAATTAACTGATTTCAGTCTATCTACCACAAACTTCCAGTTTTAAGAGGAATCTTGCATACAGCTGGGATTCCTAAGTGTTTCAACCAAAAATAACAAATCGTTGTTTTAGAGCGTTTCAGGCTACAATACACAATAGGTCCATTTCGTCACTTTTCGATAACTTCTATAGAAGTTACACCCTCCGTTGAAAAATAAGAATTATAGTTTTTATTCTTCAAGAGTATTATGAAAATGCATAAATAGAGGTTTTTGGTCGTTATTGGTTAAAATATACATAAATTATAGAAATTGGCTGATTTCAGTCTATCTACCACCAACTTCCAGTTTTAAGAGGAATCTTGCATACGGCTGGGATTCCTAAGGGTTTCAACCAAAGTTGACAAATCGTTGTTTTAGAGCGTTTCAGGCTCCAATAAGCACAATTTGTCCATTTCGTCAAATTTCGATAACTTCTTTCGAAGTTACACCCTCCGTTGAAAAGCAAGAAATATTGTTTGCATTCTTCAAGAGTATTATGAAAATGCATAAATTGAGTTTTTTCGTCGTTTTTGGTTAAAATATGCATAAAATATAGAAATTGGCTGATTTCAGTCTATCTGCCACAAACTTCCAGTTTTAAGAGGAATCTTGCATACGGCTGGGATTCCTAAGGGTTTTAACCAAAGTTGACAAATCGTTGTTTTACAGCGTTTCAGGCTCCAATAAGCACAATTTGTCCATTTCGTCACATTTCGATAACTGCTTCAGAAGTTTCACCAACCGTTGAAAAATAATAATGTTAGTGTGCATTCTGAAAGAGTATTATGAAAATGCATAAATTGATTTTTTTGGTCGTTTTTGGTTAAAATATGCATAAAATATAGAAATTGGCTGATTTCAGTCTATCTACCACAAACTTCGAGTTTTAAGAGGAATCTTGCATACAGCTGGGATTCCTAAGTGTTTCAACCAAAGTTGACAAATCGTTGTTTTAGAGCGTTTCAGGCTCCAATAAGCACAATTTGTCCATTTCGTTACATTTCGATAACTTCTTTAGAACTTACACCCTCCGTTGAAAAATAAGAATTATAGGTTGCATTATTCAAGAGTATTATGAAAATGCATAAATAGAGGTTTTTGGTCGTTTTTGGTTAAAATATACATAAATTATAGAAATTGGCTGATTTCAGTCTATCTACCACAAACTTCCAGTTTTTAGAGGAATCTTGCATACGGCTGGGATTCCTAAGGGTTTCAACCAAATTGCACAAATCGTTGTTTTAGAGCGTTTCAGGCTCCAATAAGCACAACTTGTCCATTTCGTTACATTTCGATAACGTCTTTAGAAGTTACACCCTCCGTTGAAAAATAAGAATTATAGGTGGCATTCTTCAAGAGTATTATAAAAATGCATAAATTGATTTTTTTGGTCGTTTTTGGTTAAAATATGGATAAAATATAGAAATTGGCTTATTTCTGTCTATCTACCACAAACTTCCAGTTTTAAGAGGAATCTTGCATACGGCTGGGATTCCTAAGGGTTTCAACCAAAGTTGACAAATCGTTGTTTTAGAGCGTTTCAGGCTCCAATAAGCACAATTTGTCCATTTCGTCACATTTCGATAACTACTTTAGAAGTTACGCCATCCGTTGAAAAATAATAATGTTAGTGTGCATTCTGAAAGAGTATTATGAAAATGCATAAATTGAGTTTTTTGGTCGTTTTTGTTAAAATATGCATAAAATATAGAAATTGGCTGATTTCAGTCTATCTACCACAAACTTCGAGTTTTAAGAGGAATCTTGCATACAGCTGGGATTCCTAAGTGTTTCAACCAAAAATAACAAATCGTTGTTTTAGAGCGTTTCAGGCTCCAATAAACACAATATGTCCATTTCGTCACTTTTTGAAAACTTCTATGGAAGTTACACCCTCCGTTGAAAAATAAGAATTATAGTTTTTATTCTTCAAAAGTATTATGAAAATGCATAAATAGAGGTTTTTAAACGTTTTTGGTTAAAATATACATATATTTTAGAAATTGGCTGATTTCAGTCTATCTACCACAAACTTCCAGTTTAAAGAGGAATCTTGCATACGGCTGGGATTCCTAAGGGTTTCAAACAAAGTTGACAAATCGTAGTTTTAGAGCGTTTCAGGCTCCAATAAGCACAGTTTGTCCATTTCGTCACATTACGATAACTTCTTTCGAAGTTACACCCTCCGTTGAAAAATAAGAAATATAGTTTGCATTCTTCAAGAGTATTATGAAAATGCATAAATTGATTTTTTTGGTCGTTTTTGGTTAAAATATGCATAAAATATAGAAATTGGCTGATTTCAGTCTATCTACCACAAACTTCGAGTTTTAAGAGGAATCTTGCATACAGCTGGGATTCCTAAGTGTTTCAACCAAAGTTGACAAATCGTTGTTTTAGAGCGTTTCAGGCTCCAATAAGCACAATTTGTCCATTTCGTTACATTTCGATAACTTCTTTAGAACTTACACCCTCCGTTGAAAAATAAGAATTATAGGTTGCATTATTCAAGAGTATTATGAAAATGCATAAATAGAGGTTTTTGGTCGTTTTTGGTTAAAATATACATAAATTATAGAAATTGGCTGATTTCAGTCTATCTACCACAAACTTCCAGTTTTTAGAGGAATCTTGCATACGGCTGGGATTCCTAAGGGTTTCAACCAAATTGCACAAATCGTTGTTTTAGAGCGTTTCAGGCTCCAATAAGCACAATTTGTCCATTTCGTTACATTTCGATAACGTCTTTAGAAGTTACACCCTCCGTTGAAAAATAAGAATTATAGGTGGCATTCTTCAAGAGTATTATGAAAATGCATAAATTGATTTTTTTGGTCGTTTTTGGTTAAAATATGGATAAAATATAGAAATTGGCTTATTTCAGTCTATCTACCACAAACTTCCAGTTTTAAGAGGAATCTTGCATACGGCTGGGATTCCTAAGGGTTTCAACCAAAGTTGACAAATCGTTGTTTTAGAGCGTTTCAGGCTCCAATAAGCACAATTTGTCCATTTCGTCACATTTCGATAACTACTTTAGAAGTTACGCCATCCGTTGAAAAATAATAATGTTAGTGTGCATTCTGAAAGAGTATTATGAAAATGCATAAATTGAGTTTTTTGGTCGTTTTTGTTAAAATATGCATAAAATATAGAAATTGGCTGATTTCAGTCTATCTACCACAAACTTCGAGTTTTAAGAGGAATCTTGCATACAGCTGGGATTCCTAAGTGTTTTAACCAAAAATAACAAATCGTTGTTTTAGAGCGTTTCAGGCTCCAATAAACACAATATGTCCATTTCGTCACTTTTCGAAAACTTCTATAGAAGTTACACCCTCCGTTGAAAAATAAGAATTATAGTTTTTATTCTTCAAAAGTATTATGAAAATGCATAAATAGAGGTTTTTAAACGTTTTTGGTTAAAATATACATATATTTTAGAAATTGGCTGATTTCAGTCTATCTACCACAAACTTCCAGTTTAAAGAGGAATCTTGCATACGGCTGGGATTCCTAAGGGTTTCAAACAAAGTTGACAAATCGTAGTTTTAGAGCGTTTCAGGCTCCAATAAGCACAGTTTGTCCATTTCGTCACATTACGATAACTTCTTTCGAAGTTACACCCTCCGTTGAAAAATAAGAAATATAGTTTGCATTCTTCAAGAGTATTATGAAAATGCATAAATTGAGTTTTATCGTCGTTTTTGGTTAAAATATGCATAAAATATAGAAATTGGCTGATTTCAGTCTATCTACCACAAACTTCGAGTTTTAAGAGGAATCTTGCATACAGCTGGGATTCCTAAGTGTTTCAACGAAAGTTGACAAATCGTTGTTTTAGAGCGATTCAGGCTCCAATAAGCACAATTTGTCGATTTTGTCACATTTCGACAACTTCTACAGAAGTTACACCCTCCGTTGAAAAATAAGAATAATCGGTTGCATTCTTCAAGAGTATTATGAAAATGCATAAATTGAGTTTTTTGGTCGTTTTTGGATTAAATATGCAGAATTTAGAAATTGGCTGATTTCAGTCTATCTACCACAAATTTCCAGTTTTAAGAGGAATCTTGCATACAGCTGGGATTCTTAAGTGTTTCAACCAAAAATAACAAATCGTTGTTTTAGAGCGTTTCAGACTCCAATAAACACAATATGTCCATTTCGTCACATTTCGATAACTTCTATAGAAGTTACACCCTCCGTTGAAAAATAAGAATTATAGTTTTTATTCTTCAAGAGTATTATGAAAATGCATAAATTGAGGTTTTTGGTCGTTTTTGGTCAAAAAATATACATAAATTATAGAAATTGGCTGATTTCAGTCTATCTGCCACCAACTTCCAGTTTTAAGAGTAATCTTGCATACGGCTAGGATTCCTAAGGGTTTCAACCAAAGTTGACAAATCGTTGTTTAAGAGCGTTTCAGGCTCCAATAAGCACAATTTGTCCATTTCGTCACATTTCGATAACTTCTTTCGAAGTTACACCCTCCGTTGAAAAATAAGATATTTAGTTTGCATTCTTCAAGAGTATTATGAAAATGCATAAATTGAGTTTTTTCGTCGTTTTTGGTTAAAATATGCATAAAATATAGAAATTGGCTGATTTCAGTCCATCTACCACAAACTGCCAGTTTTAAGAGGAATCTTGCATACGGCTGGGATTCCTAAGAGTCTTAACCAAAGTCGACAAATCGTTGTTTTACAGCGTTTCAGGCTCAAATAAGCACAATTTGTCCATTTCGTCACATTTCGATAACTACTTAAGAAGTTACACCAACCGTTGAAAAATAATAATGTTAGTGTGCATTTTGAAAGAGTATTATGAAAATGCATAAATTGAGTTTTTTTGTCGTTTTTGGTTAAAATATGCATAAAACATAGAAATTGGCTGATTTCAGTCTATCTACCACAAACTTCGAGTTTTAAGAGGAATCTTGCATACAGCTGGGATTCCTAAGTGTTTCAACCAAAGTTGACAAATCGTTGTTTTAGAGCGTTTCAGGCTCCAATAAGCACAATTTGTCCATTTCGTTACATTTCGATAACTTCTTTAGAACTTACACCCTCCGTTGAAAAATAAGAATTATAGGTTGCATTATTCAAGAGTATTATGAAAATGCATAAATAGAGGTTTTTGGTCGTTTTTGGTTAAAATATACATAAATTATAGAAATTGGCTGATTTCAGTCTATCTACCACAAACTTCCAGTTTTTAGAGGAATCTTGCATACGGCTGGGATTCCTAAGGGTTTCAACCAAATTGCACAAATCGTTGTTTTAGAGCGTTTCAGGCTCCAATAAGCACAATTTGTCCATTTCGTTACATTTCGATAACGTCTTTAGAAGTTACACCCTCCGTTGAAAAATAAGAATTATAGGTGGCATTCTTCAAGAGTATTATGAAAATGCATAAATTGATTTTTTTGGTCGTTTTTGGTTAAAATATGGATAAAATTATAGAAATTGGCTTATTTCAATCTATCTACCACAAACTTCCAGTTTTAAGAGGAATCTTGCATACGGCTGGGATTCCTAAGGGTTTCAACCAAAGTTGACAAATCGTTGTTTTAGAGCGTTTCAGGCTCCAATAAGCACAATTTGTCCATTTCGTCACATTTCGATAACTACTTTAGAAGTTACGCCATCCGTTGAAAAATAATAATGTTAGTGTGCATTCTAAAAGAGTATTATGAAAATGCATAAATTGAGTTTTTTGGTCGTTTTTGTTAAAATATGCATAAAATATAGAAATTGGCTGATTTCAGTCTATCTACCACAAACTTCGAGTTTTAAGAGGAATCTTGCATACAGCTGGGATTCCTAAGTGTTTCAACCAAAAATAACAAATCGTTGTTTTAGAGCGTTTCAGGCTCCAATAAACACAATATGTCCATTTCGTCACTTTTCGAAAACTTCTATAGAAGTTACACCCTCCGTTGAAAAATAAGAATTATAGGTTGCATTATTCAAGAGTATTATGAAAATGCATAAATAGAGGTTTTTGGTCGTTTTTGGTTAAAATATACATAAATTATAGAAATTGGCTGATTTCAGTCTATCTACCACAAACTTCCAGTTTTTAGAGGAATCTTGCATACGGCTGGGATTCCTAAGGGTTTCAACCAAATTGCACAAATCGTTGTTTTAGAGCGTTTCAGGCTCCAATAAGCACAATTTGTCCATTTCGTTACATTTCGATAACGTCTTTAGAAGTTACACCCTCCGTTGAAAAATAAAAATTATAGGTGGCATTCTTCAAGAGTATTATGAAAATGCATAAATTGATTTTTTTGGTCGTTTTTGGTTAAAATATGGATAAAATATAGAAATTGGCTTATTTCAGTCTATCTACCACAAACTTCCAGTTTTAAGAGGAATCTTGCATACGGCTGGGATTCCTAATTGTTTCAACCAAAGTTGACAAATCGTTGTTTTAAAACGTTTCAGACTCCAATAAACACAATATGTCCATTTCGTCACATTTCGATAACTTCTATAGAAGTTACACCCTCCGTTGAAAAATAAGAATTATAGTTTTTATTCTTCAAGAGTATTATGAAAATGCATAAATTGAGGTTTTTGGTCGTTTTTGGTCAAAAAATATACATAAATTATAGAAATTGGCTGATTTCAGTCTATCTACCACCAACTTCCAGTTTTAAGAGGAATCTTGCATACGGCTAGGATTCCTAAGGGTTTCAACCAAAGTTGACAAATCGTTGTTTTAGAGCGTTTCAGGCTCCAATAAGCACAATTTGTCCATTTCGTCACATTTCGATAACTTCTTTCGAAGTTACACCCTCCGTTGAAAAATAAGAAATTTAGTTTGCATTCTTCAAGAGTATTATGAAAATGCATAAATTGAGTTTTTTCGTCGTTTTTGGTTAAAATATGCATAAAATATAGAAATTGGCTGATTTCAGTCCATCTACCACAAACTGCCAGTTTTAAGAGGAATCTTGCATACAGCTGGGATTCCTAAGGGTCTTAACCAAAGTTGACAAATCGTTGTTTTACAGCGTTTCAGGCTCAAATAAGCACAATTTGTCCATTTCGTCACATTTCGATAACTACTTTAAAAGTTACACCAACCGTTGAAAAATAATAATGTTAGAGTGCATTTTGAAAGAGTATTATGAAAATGCATAAATTGAGTTTTTTGGTCGTTTTTGGTTAAAATATGCATAAAATATAGAAATTGGCTGATTTCAGTCTATCTACCACAAACTTCGAGTTTTAAGAGGAATCTTGCATACAGCTGGGATTCCTAAGTGTTTCAACCAAAGTTGACAAATCGTTGTTTTAGAGCGTTTCAGGCTCCAATAAGCACAATTTGTCCATTTCGTTACATTTC
Organism: Isoperla grammatica; assembly: GCA_945910005.1. NCBI lineage: Eukaryota > Metazoa > Arthropoda > Insecta > Plecoptera > Perlodidae > Isoperla > Isoperla grammatica. The sequence continues at coordinate 45,254,944 of OX246746.1, forward strand.
GATAACTTCTTTGGAAGTTACACCCTCCGTTGAAAAATAAGAATTATAGGTTGCATTATTCAAGAGTATTATGAAAATGCATAAATTGAGTTTTATGGTCGTTTTTGGTTAAAATATGAATAAAACATAGAAATTGGCTGATTTTAGTCTATCTACCACAAACTTCCAGTTTTAAGAGGAATCATGCATACGGCTGGGATTCCTAAGGGTTTCAACTAAATTGCACAAATCGTTGTTTTAGAGCGTTTCAGGCTCTAATAAGCACAATTTGTCCATTTCGTCACATTTCGATAACTTCTATAGAAGTTACACCCTCCGTTGAAAAATAAGAATTATAGTTTTTATTCTTCAAGAGTATTATGAAAATGCATAAATTGAGTTTTTTGGTCGTTTTTGGTAAAAATATGCATAAAATATAGAAATTAACTGATTTCAGTCTATCTACCACAAACTTCCAGTTTTAAGAGGAATCTTGCATACAGCTGGGATTCCTAAGTGTTTCAACCAAAAATAACAAATCGTTGTTTTAGAGCGTTTCAGGCAACAATAAACACAATATGTCCATTTCGTCACTTTTCGATAACTTCTATAGAAGTTACACCCTCCGTTGAAAAATAAGAATTATAGTTTTTATTCTTCAAGAGTATTATGAAAATGCATAAATAGAGGTTTTTGGTCGTTATTGGTTAAAATATACATAAATTATAGAAATTGGCTGATTTCAGTCTATCTACCACCAACTTCCAGTTTTAAGAGGAATCTTGCATACGGCTGGGATTCCTAAGGGTTTCAACCAAAGTTGACAAATCGTTGTTTTAGAGCGTTTCAGGCTCCAATAAGCACAATTTGTCCATTTCGTCAAATTTCGATAACTTCTTTCGAAGTTACACCCTCCATTGAAAAGCAAGAAATATTGTTTGCATTCTTCAAGAGTATTATGAAAATGCATAAATTGAGTTTTTTCGTCGTTTTTGGTTAAAATATGCATAAAATATAGAAATTGGCTGATTTCAGTCTATCTGCCACAAACTTCCAGTTTAAGAGGAATCTTGCATACGGCTGGGATTCCTAAGGGTTTTAACCAAAGTTGACAAATCGTTGTTTTACAGCGTTTCAGGCTCCAATAAGCACAATTTGTCCATTTCGTCACATTTCGATAACTGCTTCAGAAGTTTCACCAACCGTTGAAAAATAATAATGTTAGTGTGCATTCTGAAAGAGTATTATGAAAATGCATAAATTGATTTTTTTGGTCGTTTTTGGTTAAAATATGCATAAAATATAGAAATTGGCTGATTTCAGTCTATCTACCACAAACTTCGAGTTTTAAGAGGAATCTTGCATACAGCTGGGATTCCTAAGTGTTTCAACCAAAGTTGACAAATCGTTGTTTTAGAGCGTTTCAGGCTCCAATAAGCACAATTTGTCCATTTCGTTACATTTCGATAACTTCTTTAGAACTTACACCCTCCGTTGAAAAATAAGAATTATAGGTTGCATTATTCAAGAGTATTATGAAAATGCATAAATAGAGGTTTTTGGTCGTTTTTGGTTAAAATATACATAAATTATAGAAATTGGCTGATTTCAGTCTATCTACCACAAACTTCCAGTTTTTAGAGGAATCTTGCATACGGCTGGGATTCCTAAGGGTTTCAACCAAATTGCACAAATCGTTGTTTTAGAGCGTTTCAGGCTCCAATAAGCACAATTTGTCCATTTCGTTACATTTCGATAACGTCTTTAGAAGTTACACCCTCCGTTGAAAAATAAGAATTATAGGTGGCATTCTTCAAGAGTATTATGAAAATGCATAAATTGATTTTTTTGGTCGTTTTTGGTTAAAATATGGATAAAATATAGAAATTGGCTTATTTCAGTCTATCTACCACAAACTTCCAGTTTTAAGAGGAATCTTGCATACGGCTGGGATTCCTAAGGGTTTCAACCAAAGTTGACAAATCGTTGTTTTAGAGCGTTTCAGGCTCCAATAAGCACAATTTGTCCATTTCGTCACATTTCGATAACTACTTTAGAAGTTACGCCATCCGTTGAAAAATAATAATGTTAGTGTGCATTCTGAAAGAGTATTATGAAAATGCATAAATTGAGTTTTTTGGTCGTTTTTGTTAAAATATGCATAAAATATAGAAATTGGCTGATTTCAGTCTATCTACCACAAACTTCGAGTTTTAAGAGGAATCTTGCATACAGCTGGGATTCCTAAGTGTTTTAACCAAAAATAACAAATCGTTGTTTTAGAGCGTTTCAGGCTTCAATAAACACAATATGTCCATTTCGTCACTTTTCGAAAACTTCTATAGAAGCTACACCCTCCGTTGAAAAATAAGAATTATAGTTTTTATTCTTCAAAAGTATTATGAAAATACATAAATAGAGGTTTTTAAACGTTTTTTGGTTAAAATATACATATATTTTAGAAATTGGCTGATTTCAGTCTATCTACCACAAACTTCCAGTTTAAAGAGGAATCTTGCAAACGGCTGGGATTCCTAAGGGTTTCAAACAAAGTTGACAAATCGTAGTTTTAGAGCGTTTCAGGCTCCAATAAGCACAGTTTGTCCATTTCGTCACATTACGATAACTTCTTTCGAAGTTACACCCTCCGTTGAAAAATAAGAAATATAGTTTGCATTCTTCAAGAGTATTATGAAAATGCATAAATTGAGTTTTATCGTCGTTTTTGGTTAAAATATGCATAAAATATAGAAATTGGCTGATTTCAGTCTATCTACCACAAACTTCGAGTTTTAAGAGGAATCTTGCATACAGCTGGGATTCCTAAGTGTTTCAACGAAAGTTGACAAATCGTTGTTTTAGAGCGATTCAGGCTCCAATAAGCACAATTTGTCGATTTTGTCACATTTCGATAACTTCTACAGAAGTTACACCCTCCGTTGAAAAATAAGAATAATAGGTTGCATTCTTCAAGAGTATTATGAAAATGCATAAATTGAGTTTTTTGGTCGTTTTTGGATTAAATATGCAGAATTTAGAAATTGGCTGATTTCAGTCTATCTACCACAAATTTCCAGTTTTAAGAGGAATCTTGCATACAGCTGGGATTCCTAAGTGTTTCAACCAAAAATAACAAATCGTTGTTTTAGAGCGTTTCAGACTCCAATAAACACAATATGTCCATTTCGTCACATTTCGATAACTTCTATAGAAGTTACACCCTCCGTTGAAAAATAAGAATTATAGTTTTTATTCTTCAAGAGTATTATGAAAATGCATAAATTGAGGTTTTTGGTCGTTTTTGGTCAAAAAATATACATAAATTATAGAAATTGGCTGATTTCAGTCTATCTACCACCAACTTCCAGTTTTAAGAGGAATCTTGCATACGGCTAGGATTCCTAAGGGTTTCAACCAAAGTTGACAAATCGTTGTTTTAGAGCGTTTCAGGCTCTAATAAGCACAATTTGTCCATTTCGTCACATTTCGATAACTTCTATAGAAGTTACACCCTCCGTTGAAAATAAGAATTATAGTTTTTATTCTTCAAGAGTATTATGAAAATGCATAAATTGAGTTTTTTGGTCGTTTTTGGTAAAAATATGCATAAAATATAGAAATTAACTGATTTCAGTCTATCTACCACAAACTTCCAGTTTTAAGAGGAATCTTGCATACAGCTGGGATTCCTAAGTGTTTCAACCAAAAATAACAAATCGTTGTTTTAGAGCGTTTCAGGCTACAATAAACACAATATGTCCATTTCGTCACTTTTCGATAACTTCTATAGAAGTTACACCCCTCCGTTGAAAAATAAGAATTATAGTTTTTATTCTTCAAGAGTATTATGAAAATGCATAAATAGAGGTTTTTGGTCGTTTTTGGTCAAAAAATATACATAAATTATAGAAATTGGCTGATTTCAGTCTATCTAGCACCAACTTCCAGTTTTAAGAGGAATCTTGCATACGGCTAGGATTCCTAAGGGTTTCAACCAAAGTTGACAAATCGTTGTTTTAGAGCGTTTCAGGCTCCAATAAGCACAATTTGTCCATTTCGTCACATTTCGATAACTACTTTAAAAGTTACACCCTCCGTTGAAAAATAAGAAATTTAGTTTGCATTCTTCAAGAGTATTATGAAAATGCATAAATTGAGTTTTTTCGTCGTTTTTGGTTAAAATATGCATAAAATATAGAAATTGGCTGATTTCAGTCCATCTACCACAAACTGCCAGTTTTAAGAGGAATCTTGCATACGGCTGGGATTCCTAAGGGTCTTAACCAAAGTTGACAAATCGTTGTTTTACAGCGTTTCAGGCTCAAATAAGCACAATTTGTCCATTTCGTCACATTTCGATAACTACTTTAAAAGTTACACCAACCGTTGAAAAATAATAATGTTAGAGTGCATTTTGAAAGAGTATTATGAAAATGCATAAATTGAGTTTTTTGGTCGTTTTTGGTTAAAATATGCATAAAATATAGAAATTGGCTGATTTCAGTCTATCTACCACAAACTTCGAGTTTTAAGAGGAATCTTGCATACAGCTGGGATTCCTAAGTGTTTCAACCAAAGTTGACAAATCGTTGTTTTAGAGCGTTTCAGGCTCCAATAAGCACAATTTGTCCATTTCGTTACATTTCGATAACTTCTTTGGAAGTTACACCCTCCGTTGAAAAATAAGAATTATAGGTTGCATTATTCAAGAGTATTATGAAAATGCATAAATTGAGTTTTATGGTCGTTTTTGGTTAAAATATGAATAAAATATAGAAATTGGCTGATTTTAGTCTATCTACCACAAACTTCCAGTTTTAAGAGGAATCATGCATACGGCTGGGATTCCTAAGGGTTTCAACTAAATTGCACAAATCGTTGTTTTAGAGCGTTTCAGGCTCTAATAAGCACAATTTGTCCATTTCGTCACATTTCGATAACTTCTATAGAAGTTACACCCTCCGTTGAAAAATAAGAATTATAGTTTTTATTCTTCAAGAGTATTATGAAAATGCATAAATTGAGTTTTTTGGTCGTTTTTGGTAAAAATATGCATAAAATATAGAAATTAACTGATTTCAGTCTATCTACCACAAACTTCCAGTTTTAAGAGGAATCTTGCATACAGCTGGGATTCCTAAGTGTTTCAACCAAAAATAACAAATCGTTGTTTTAGAGCGTTTCAGGCTACAATAAACACAATATGTCCATTTCGTCACTTTTCGATAACTTCTATAGAAGTTACACCCTCCGTTGAAAAATAAGAATTATAGTTTTTATTCTTCAAGAGTATTATGAAAATGCATAAATAGAGGTTTTTGGTCGTTATTGGTTAAAATATACATAAATTATAGAAATTGGCTGATTTCAGTCCATCTACCACCAACTTCCAGTTTTAAGAGGAATCTTGCATACGGCTGGGATTCCTAAGGGTTTCAACCAAAGTTGACAAATCGTTGTTTTAGAGCGTTTCAGGCTCCAATAAGCACAATTTGTCCATTTCGTCAAATTTCGATAACTTCTTTCGAAGTTACACCCTCCGTTGAAAAGCAAGAAATATTGTTTGCATTCTTCAAGAGTATTATGAAAATGCATAAATTGAGTTTTTTCGTCGTTTTTGGTTAAAATATGCATAAAATATAGAAATTGGCTGATTTCAGTCTATCTGCCACAAACTTCCAGTTTTAAGAGGAATCTTGCATACGGCTGGGATTCCTAAGGGTTTTAACCAAAGTTGACAAATCGTTGTTTTACAGCGTTTCAGGCTCCAATTAGCACAATTTGTCCATTTCGTCACATTTCGATAACTGCTTCAGAAGTTTCACCAACCGTTGAAAAATAATAATGTTAGTGTGCATTCTGAAAGAGTATTATGAAAATGCATAAATTGATTTTTTTGGTCGTTTTTGGTTAAAATATGCATAAAATATAGAAATTGGCTGATTTCAGTCTATCTACCACAAACTTCGTGTTTTAAGAGGAATCTTGCATACAGCTGGGATTCCTAAGTGTTTCAACCAAAGTTGACAAATCGTTGTTTTAGAGCGTTTCAGGCTCCAATAAGCACAATTTGTCCATTTCGTTACATTTCGATAACTTCTTTAGAACTTACACCCTCCGTTGAAAAATAAGAATTATAGGTTGCATTATTCAAGAGTATTATGAAAATGCATAAATAGAGGTTTTTGGTCGTTTTTGGTTAAAATATACATAAATTATAGAAATTGGCTGATTTCAGTCTATCTACCACAAACTTCCAGTTTTTAGAGGAATCTTGCATACGGCTGGGATTCCTAAGGGTTTCAACCAAATTGCACAAATCGTTGTTTTAGAGCGTTTCAGGCTCCAATAAGCACAATTTGTCCATTTCGTTACATTTCGATAACGTCTTTAGAAGTTACACCCTCCGTTGAAAAATAAGAATTATAGGTGGCATTCTTCAAGAGTATTATGAAAATGCATAAATTGATTTTTTTGGTCGTTTTTGGTTAAAATATGGATAAAATATAGAAATTGGCTTATTTCAGTCTATCTACCACAAACTTCCAGTTTTAAGAGGAATCTTGCATACGGCTGGGATTCCTAAGGGTTTCAACCAAAGTTGACAAATCGTTGTTTTAGAGCGTTTCAGGCTCCAATAAGCACAATTTGTCCATTTCGTCACATTTCGATAACTACTTTAGAAGTTACGCCATCCGTTGAAAAATAATAATGTTAGTGTGCATTCTGAAAGAGTATTATGAAAATGCATAAATTGAGTTTTTTGGTCGTTTTTGTTAAAATATGCATAAAATATAGAAATTGGCTGATTTCAGTCTATCTACCACAAACTTCGAGTTTTAAGAGGAATCTTGCATACAGCTGGGATTCCTAAGTGTTTCAACCAAAAATAACAAATCGTTGTTTTAGAGCGTTTCAGGCTCCAATAAACACAATATGTCCATTTCGTCACTTTTCGAAAACTTCTATAGAAGTTACACCCTCCGTTGAAAAATAAGAATTATAGTTTTTATTCTTCAAAAGTATTATGAAAATGCATAAATAGAGGTTTTTAAACGTTTTTGGTTAAAATATACATATATTTTAGAAATTGGCTGATTTCAGTCTATCTACCACAAACTTCCAGTTTAAAGAGGAATCTTGCATACGGCTGGGATTCCTAAGGGTTTCAAACAAAGTTGACAAATCGTAGTTTTAGAGCGTTTCAGGCTCCAATAAGCACAGTTTGTCCATTTCGTCACATTACGATAACTTCTTTCGAAGTTACACCCTCCGTTGAAAAATAAGAAATATAGTTTGCATTCTTCAAGAGTATTTTGAAAATGCATAAATTGATTTTTTTGGTCGTTTTTGGTTAAAATATGCATAAAATATAGAAATTGGCTGATTTCAGTCTATCTACCACAAACTTCGAGTTTTAAGAGGAATCTTGCATACAGCTGGGATTCCTAAGTGTTTCAACCAAAGTTGACAAATCGTTGTTTTAGAGCGTTTCAGGCTCCAATAAGCACAATTTGTCCATTTCGTTACATTTCGATAACTTCTTTAGAACTTACACCCTCCGTTGAAAAATAAGAATTATAGGTGGCATTATTCAAGAGTATTATGAAAATGCATAAATAGAGGTTTTTGGTCGTTTTTGGTTAAAATATACATAAATTATAGAAATTGGCTGATTTCAGTCTATCTACCACAAACTTCCAGTTTTTAGAGGAATCTTGCATACGGCTGGGATTCCTAAGGGTTTCAACCAAATTGCACAAATCGTTGTTTTAGAGCGTTTCAGGCTCCAATAAGCACAATTTGTCCATTTCGTTACATTTCGATAACGTCTTTAGAAGTTACACCCTCCGTTGAAAAATAAGAATTATAGGTGGCATTCTTCAAGAGTATTATGAAAATGCATAAATTGATTTTTTTGGTCGTTTTTGGTTAAAATATGGATAAAATATAGAAATTGGCTTATTTCAGTCTATCTACCACAAACTTCCAGTTTTAAGAGGAATCTTGCATACGGCTGGGATTCCTAAGGGTTTCAACCAAAGTTGACAAATCGTTGTTTTAGAGCGTTTCAGGCTCCAATAAGCACAATTTGTCCATTTCGTCACATTTCGATAACTACTTTAGAAGTTACGCCATCCGTTGAAAAATAATAATGTTAGTGTGCATTCTGAAAGAGTATTATGAAAATGCATAAATTGAGTTTTTTGGTCGTTTTTGTTAAAATATGCATAAAATATAGAAATTGGCTGATTTCAGTCTATCTACCACAAACTTCGAGTTTTAAGAGGAATCTTGCATACAGCTGGGATTCCTAAGTGTTTTAACCAAAAATAACAAATCGTTGTTTTAGAGCGTTTCAGGCTCCAATAAACACAATATGTCCATTTCGTCACTTTTCGAAAACTTCTATAGAAGTTACACCCTCCGTTGAAAAATAAGAATTATAGTTTTTATTCTTCAAAAGTATTATGAAAATGCATAAATAGAGGTTTTTAAACGTTTTTGGTTAAAATATACATATATTTTAGAAATTGGCTGATCAGTCTATCTACCACAAATTTCCAGTTTTAAGAGGAATCTTGCATACAGCTGGGATTCCTAAGTGTTTCAACCAAAAATAACAAATCGTTGTTTTAGAGCGTTTCAGACTCCAATAAACACAATATGTCCATTTCGTCACATTTCGATAACTTCTATAGAAGTTACACCCTCCGTTGAAAAATAAGAATTATAGTTTTTATTCTTCAAGAGTATTATGAAAATGCATAAATTGAGGTTTTTGGTCGTTTTTGGTCAAAAAATATACATAAATTATAGAAATTGGCTGATTTCAGTCTATCTACCACCAACTTCCAGTTTAAAGAGGAATCTTGCATACGGCTAGGATTCCTAAGGGTTTCAACCAAAGTTGACAAATCGTTGTTTTAGAGCGTTTCAGGCTCCAGTAAGCACAATTTGTCCATTTCGTCACATTTCGATAACTTCTTTCGAAGTTACACCCTCCGTTGAAAAATAAGATATTTAGTTTGCATTCTTCAAGAGTATTATGAAAATGCATAAATTGAGTTTTTTCGTCGTTTTTGGTTAAAATATGCATAAAATATAGAAATTGGCTGATTTCAGTCCATCTACCACAAACTGCCAGTTTGAAGAGGAATCTTGCATACGGCTGGGATTCCTAAGAGTCTTAACCAAAGTCGACAAATCGTTGTTTTACAGCGTTACAGGCTCAAATAAGCACAATTTGTCCATTTCGTCACATTTCGATAACTACTTAAGAAGTTACACCAACCGTTGAAAAATAATAATGTTAGTGTGCATTTTGAAAGAGTATTATGAAAATGCATAAATTGAGTTTTTTGGTCGTTTTAGGTTAAAATATGCATAAAATATAGAAATTGGCTGATTTCAGTCTATCTACCACAAACTTAGAGTTTTAAGAGGAATCTTGCATACAGCTGGGATTCCTAAGTGTTTCAACCAAAGTTGACAAATCGTTGTTTTAGAGCGTTTCAGGCTCCAATAAGCACAATTTGTCCATTTCGTTACATTTCGATAACTTCTTTGGAAGTTACACCCTCCGTTGAAAAATAAGAATTATAGGTTGCATTATTCAAGAGTATTATGAAAATGCATAAATTGAGTTTTATGGTCGTTTTTGGTTAAAATATGAATAAAATATAGAAATTTGCTGATTTTAGCCTATCTACCACAAACTTCCAGTTTTAAGAGGAATCATGCATACGGCTGGGATTCCTAAGGGTTTCAACTAAATTGCACAAATCGTTGTTTTAGAGCGTTTCAGGCTCTAATAAGCACAATTTGTCCATTTCGTCACATTACGATAACTTCTATAGAAGTTACACCCTCCGTTGAAAAATAAGAATTATAGTTTTTATTCTTCAAGAGTATTATGAAAATGCATAAATTGAGTTTTTTGGTCGTTTTTGGTAAAAATATGCATAAAATATAGAAATTAACTGATTTCAGTCTATCTACCACAAACTTCCAGTTTTAAGAGGAATCTTGCATACAGCTGGGATTCCTAAGTGTTTCAACCAAAAATAACAAATCGTTGTTTTAGAGCGTTTCAGGCTACAATAAACACAATATGTCCATTTCGTCACTTTTCGATAACTTCTATAGAAGTTACACCCTCCGTTGAAAAATAAGAATTATAGTTTTTATTCTTCAAGAGTATTATGAAAATGCATAAATAGAGGTTTTTGGTCGTTATTGGTTAAAATATACATAAATTATAGAAATTGGCTGATTTCAGTCTATCTACCACCAACTTCCAGTTTTAAGAGGAATCTTGCATACGGCTGGGATTCCTAAGGGTTTCAACCAAAGTTGACAAATCGTTGTTTTAGAGCGTTTCAGGCTCCAATAAGCACAATTTGTCCATTTCGTCACATTTCGATAACTTCTTTCAAAGTTACACCCTCCGTTGAAAAACAAGAAATATTGTTTGCATTCTTCAAGAGTATTATGAAAATGCATAAATTGAGTTTTTTCGTCGTTTTTGGTTAAAATATGCATAAAATATAGAAATTGGCTGATTTCAGTCTATCTGCCACAAACTTCCAGTTTTAAGAGGAATCTTGCATACGGCTGGGATTCCTAAGGGTTTTAACCAAAGTTGACAAATCGTTGTTTTACAGCGTTTCAGGCTCCAATAAGCACAATTTGTCCATTTCGGCACATTTCGATAACTACTTCAGAAGTTTCACCAACCGTTGAAAAATAATAATGTTAGTGTGCATTCTGAAAGAGTATTATGAAAATGCATAAATTGAATTTTTTGGTCGTTTTTGGTTAAAATATGCATAAAATATAGAAATTGGCTGATTTCAGTCTATCTACCACAAACTTCGAGTTTTAAGAGGAATCTTGCATACAGCTGGGATTCCTAAGTGTTTCAACCAAAGTTGACAAATCGTTGTTTTAGAGCGTTTCAGGCTCCAATAAGCACAATTTGTCCATTTCGTTACATTTCGATAACTTCTTTAGAAGTTACACCCTCCGTTGAAAAATAAGAATTATGGGTTGCATTATTCAAGAGTATTATGAAAATGCATAAATAGAGGTTTTTGGTCGTTTTTGGTTAAAATATACATAAATTATAGAAATTGGCTGATTTTAGTCTATCTACCACAAACTTCCAGTTTTTAGAGGAATCTTGCATACGGCTGGGATTCCTAAGGGTTTCAACCAAATTGCACAAATCGTTGTTTTAGAGCGTTTCAGGCTCCAATAAGCACAATTTGTCCATTTCGTTACATTGCGATAACTTCTTTAGAAGTTACACCGTCCGTTGAATAATAAGAATTATAGGTTGCATTCTTCAAGAGTATTATGAAAATGCATAAATTGAGTTTTTTGGTCGTTTTTGGTTAAAATATGCATAAAATATAGAAATTGGCTGATTTCAGTCTATCTACCACAAACTTCGAGTTTTAAGAGGAATCTTGCATACAGCTGGGATTCCTAAGTGTTTCAACGAAAGTTGACAAATCGTTGTTTTAGAGCGATTCAGGCTCCAAAAAGCACAATTTGTCGATTTTGTCACATTTCGATAACTTCTACAGAAGTTACACCCTCCGTTGAAAAATAAGAATAATAGGTTGCATTCTTCAAGAGTATTATGAAAATGCATAAATTGAGTTTTTTGGTCGTTTTTGGTTAAAATATGCAGAATTTAGAAATTGGCTGATTTCAGTCTATCTACCACAAATTTCCAGTTTTAAGAGGAATCTTGCATACAGCTGGGATTCCTAAGTGTTTCAACCAAAAATAACAAATCGTTGTTTTAGAGCGTTTCAGACTCCAATAAACACAATATGTCCATTTCGTCACATTTCGATAACTTCTATAGAAGTTACACCCTCCGTTGAAAAATAAGAATTATAGTTTTTATTCTTCAAGAGTATTATGAAAATGCATAAATTGAGGTTTTTGGTCGTTTTTGGTCAAAAAATATACATAAATTATAGAAATTGGCTGATTTCAGTCTATCTACCACCAACTTCCAGTTTTAAGAGGAATCTTGCATACGGCTAGGATTCCTAAGGGTTTCAACCAAAGTTGACAAATCGTTGTTTTAGAGCGTTTCAGGCTCCAATAAGCACAATTTGTCCATTTCGTCACATTTCGATAACTTCTTTCGAAGTTACACCCTCCGTTGAAAAATAAGATATTTAGTTTGCATTCTTCAAGAGTATTATGAAAATGCATAAATTGAGTTTTTTCGTCGTTTTTGGTTAAAATATGCATAAAATATAGAAATTGGCTGATTTCAGTCCATCTACCACAAACTGCCAGTTATAAGAGGAATCTTGCATACGGCTGGGATTCCTAAGAGTCTTAACCAAAGTCGACAAATCGTTGTTTTACAGCGTTTCAGGCTCAAATAAGCAAAATTTGTCCATTTCGTCACATTTCGATAACTACTTAAGAAGTTACACCAACCGTTGAAAAATAATAATGTTAGTGTGCATTTTGAAAGAGTATTATGAAAATGCATAAATTGAGTTTTTTGGTCGTTTTAGGTTAAAATATGCATAAAATATAGAAATTGGCTGATTTCAGTCTATCTACCACAAACTTCGAGTTTTAAGAGGAATCTTGCATACAGCTGGGATTCCTAAGTGTTTCAACCAAAGTTGACAATTCGTTGTTTTAGAGCGTTTCAGGCTCCAATAAGCACAATTTGTCCATTTCGTTACATTTCGATAACTTCTTTGGAAGTTACACCCTCCGTTGAAAAATAAGAATTATAGGTTGCATTATTCAAGAGTATTATGAAAATGCATAAATTGAGTTTTATGGTCGTTTTTGGTTAAAATATGAATAAAATATAGAAATTGGCTGATTTTAGTCTATCTACCACAAACTTCCAGTTTTAAGAGGAATCATGCATACGGCTGGGATTCCTAAGGGTTTCAACTAAATTGCACAAATCGTTGTTTTAGAGCGTTTCAGGCTCTAATAAGCACAATTTGTCCATTTCGTCACATTTCGATAACTTCTATAGAAGTTACACCCTCCGTTGAAAAATAAGAATTATAGTTTTTATTCTTCAAGAGTATTATGAAAATGCATAAATTGAGTTTTTTGGTCGTTTTTGGTAAAAATATGCATAAAATATAGAAATTAACTGATTTCAGTCTATCTACCACAAACTTCCAGTTTTAAGAGGAATCTTGCATACAGCTGGGATTCCTAAGTGTTTCAACCAAAAATAACAAATCGTTGTTTTAGAGCGTTTCAGGCTACAATAAACACAATATGTCCATTTCGTCACTTTTCGATAACTTCTATAGAAGTTACACCCTCCGCTGAAAAATTAGAATTATAGTTTTTATTCTTCAAGAGTATTATGAAAATGCATAAATAGAGGTTTTTGGTCGTTATTGGTTAAAATATACATAAATTATAGAAATTGGCTGATTTCAGTCTATCTACCACCAACTTCCAGTTTTAAGAGGAATCTTGCATACGGCTGGGATTCCTAAGGGTTTCAACCAAAGTTGACAAATCGTTGTTTTAGAGCGTTTCAGGCTCCAATAAGCACAATTTGTCCATTTCGTCACATTTCGATAACTTCTTTCGAAGTTACACCCTCCGTTGAAAAACAAGAAATATTGTTTGCATTCTTCAAGAGTATTATGAAAATGCATAAATTGAGTTTTTTCGTCGTTTTTGGTTAAAATATGCATAAAATATAGAAATTGGCTGATTTCAGTCTATCTGCCACAAACTTCCAGTTTTAAGAGGAATCTTGCATACGGCTGGGATTCCTAAGGGTTTTAACCAAAGTTGACAAATCGTTGTTTTACAGCGTTTCAGGCTCCAATAAGCACAATTTGTCCATTTCGTCACATTTCGATAACTACTTCAGAAGTTTCACCAACCGTTGAAAAATAATAATGTTAGTGTGCATTCTGAAAGAGTATTATGAAAATGCATAAATTGATTTTTTTGGTCGTTTTTGGTTAAAATATGCATAAAATATAGAAATTGGCTGATTTCAGTCTATCTACCACAAACTTCGAGTTTTAAGAGGAATCTTGCATACAGCTGGGATTCCTAAGTGTTTCAACCAAAGTTGACAAATCGTTGTTTTAGAGCGTTTCAGGCTCCAATAAGCACAATTTGTCCATTTCGTTACATTTCGATAACTTCTTTAGAAGTTACACCCTCCGTTGAAAAATAAGAATTATAGGTTGCATTATTCAAGAGTATTATGAAAATGCATAAATAGAGGTTTTTGGTCGTTTTTGGTTAAAATATACATAAATGATAGAAATTGGCTGATTTCAGTCTATCTACCACAAACTTCCAGTTTTTAGAGGAATCTTGCATACGGCTGGGATTCATAAGGGTTTCAACCAAATTGCACAAATCGTTGTTTTAGAGCGTTTCAGGCTCCAATAAGCACAATTTGTCCATTTCGTTACATTTCGATAACGTCTTTAGAAGTTACACCCTCCGTTGAAAAATAAGAATTATAGGTGGCATTCTTCAAGAGTATTATGAAAATGCATAAATTGATTTTTTTGGTCGTTTTTGGTTAAAATATAGAAATTGGCTTATTTCAGTCTATCTACCACAAACTTCCAGTTTTAAGAGGAATCTTGCATACGGCTGGGATTCCTAAGGGTTTCAACCAAAGTTGACAAATCGTTGTTTTAGAGCGTTTCAGGCTCCAATAAGCACAATTTGTCCATTTCGTCACATTTCGATAACTACTTTAGAAGTTACGCCATCCGTTGAAAAATAAGAATTATAGTTTTTATTCTTCAAAAGTATTATGAAAATGCATAAATAGAGGTTTTTAAACGTTTTTGGTTAAAATATACATATATTTTAGAAATTGGCTGATTTCAGTCTATCTACCACAAACTTCCAGTTTAAAGAGGAATCTTGCATACGGCTGGGATTCCTAAGAATTTCAAACAAAGTTGACAAATCGTAGTTTTAGAGCGTTTCAGGCTCCAATAAGCACAGTTTGTCCATTTCGTCACATTACGATAACTTCTTTCGAAGTTACACCCTCCGTTGAAAAATAAGAAATAAAGTTTGCATTCTTCAAGAGTATTATGAAAATGCATAAATTGAGTTTTATCGTCGTTTTTGGTAAAATATGCATAAAATATAGAAATTGGCTGATTTCAGTCTATCTACCACAAACTTCCAGTTTTAAGAGGAATCTTGCATACGGCTGGGATTCCTAAGGGTTTCAACCAAATTGCACAAATCGTTGTTTTAGAGCGTTTCAGGCTCCAATAAGCACAATTTGTCCATTTCGTTACATTGCGATAACTTCTTTAGAAGTTACACCGTCCGTTGAATAATAAGAATTATAGGTTGCATTCTTCAAGAGTATTATGAAAATGCATAAATTGAGTTTTTTGGTCGTTTTTGGTTAAAATATGCATAAAATATAGAAATTGGCTGATTTCGGTCTATCTACCACAAACTTCGAGTTTTAAGAGGAATCTTGCATACAGCTGGGATTCCTAAGTGTATCAACGAAAGTTGACAAATCGTTGTTTTAGAGCGATTCAGGCTCCAATAAGCACAATTTGTCGATTTTGTCACATTTCGATAACTTCTACAGAAGTTACACCCTCCGTTGAAAAATAAGAATAATAGGTTGCATTCTTCAAGAGTATTATGAAAATGCATAAATTGAGTTTTTTGGTCGTTTTTGGTAAAAATATGCATAAAATATAGAAATTGGCTGATTTCAGTCTATCTTCCACAAACTTCCAGTTTTAAGAGGAATCTTGCATACGGCTGGGATTCCTAAGGGTTTCAACCAAAGTTGACAAATCGTTGTTTTACAGCGTTTCAGGCTCCAATAAGCACAACTTGTCCATTTCGTCACATTTCGATATCTACTTTAGAAGTTACACCAACCGTTGAAAAATAATAATGTTAGTGTGCATTCTGAAAGAGTATTATGAAAATGCTTTAATTGAGTTTTTTGGTCGTTTTTGGTTAAAATATGCATAAAATATAAAAAAAGGCTGATTTCAGTCTATCAACCACAAACTTCGAGTTTTAAGAGGAATCTTGCATACAGCTGGGATTCCTATGTGTTTCAACCAAAGTTGACAAATCGTTGTTTTAGAGCGTTTCAGGCTCCAATAAGCACAATTCGTCCATTTCGTTACATTTCGATAACTTCTTTAGAAGTTACACCCTCCGTTGAAAAATAAGAATTATAGGTTGCATTATTCAAGAGTATTATGAAAATGCATAAATTGAGTTTTATGGTCGTTTTTGGTTAAAATATGAATAAAATAAAGAAATTGGCTGATTTTAGTCTATCTACCACAAACTTCCAGTTTTAAGAGGAATCTTGCATACGGCTGGGATTCCTAAGGGTTTCAACAAAATTGCACAAATCGTCTTTTTAGAGCGTTTCAGGCTCTAATAAGCACAATTTTTCAATTTCGATAACTTCTATAGAAGTAAAACCCTCCGTTGAAAAATAAGAATTATAGGTTGCATTCTTCAAGAGTATTATGAAAATGCATAAATTGAGTTTTTGGTCGTTTTTGGTTAAAATATGCATAAAATATAGAAATTGGCTGATTTCAGTCTATCTACCACAAATTTCCAGTTTTAAGAGGAATCTTTGATACAGCTGGGATTCCTAAGTGTTTCAACCAAAAATAACAAATCGTTGTTTTAGAGCGTTTCAGAGTCTAATAAACACAATATATCCTTTTCGTCACATTTCGATAACTTCTATAGAAGTTACACCCTCCGTTGAAAAATAAGAATTATAGTTTTATCCTTCAAGAGTATTATGAAAATGCATAAATTGAGGTTTTTGGTCGTTTTTGGTTAAAATATGCATAAATTATAGAAATTGGCTGATTTCAGTCTATCTACCACCAACTTCCAGTTTTAAGAGGAATCTTGCATACGGCTGGGATTCCTAAGGGTTTCAACCAAAGTTGACAAATCGTTGTTTTAGAGCGTTTTAGGCTCCAATAAGCACAATTTGTCCATTTCGTCACATTTCGATAACTACTTTAGAAGTTACGCCATCCGTTGAAAAATAATATTGTTAGTCTGCATTCTGAAAGAGTATTATGAAAATGCATAAATTGAGTTTTTTGGTCGTTTTTGGTTAAAATATGCATAAAATATAGAAATTGGCTGATTTCAGTCTATCTACCACAAACTTCGAGTTTTAAGAGGAATCTTGCATACAGCTGGGATTCCTAAGTGTTTCAACCAAAGTTGACAAATCGTTGTTTTAGAGCGTTTCAGGCTCCAATTAGCACAATTTGTCCATTTCGTTACATTTCGATAACTTCTTTAGAAGTTACACCCTCCGTTGAAAAATAAGAATTATAGGTTGCATTATTCAAGAGTATTATGAAAATGCATAAATTGAGTTTTTGATCGTTTTTGGTAAAATAATGCATAAAATATAGAAATTGGCTGATTTCAGTCTATCTACCACAAACTTCCAGTTTTAAGAGGAATCTTGCATACAGCTGGGATTCCTAAGTGTTTCAACCAAAAATAACAAATCGTTGTTTTAGAGCGTTTCAGGCTCCAATAAACACAATATGTCCATTTCGTCACTTTTCGATAACTTCTATAGAAGTTACACCCTCCGTTGAAAAATAAGAATTATAGTTTTTATTCTTCAAGAGTATTATGAAAATGCATAAATAGAGGTTTTTGGTCGTTTTTGGTTAAAATATACATAAAATATAGAAATTGGCTGATTTCAGTCTATCTACCACAAACTTCGAGTTTTAAGAGGAATCTTGCATACAGCTGGGATTCCTAAGTGTTTCAACCAAAGTTGACAAATCGTTGTTTTAGAGCGTTTCAGGCTCCAATTAGCACAATTTGTCCATTTCGTTACATTTCGATAACTTCTTTAGAAGTTACACCCTCCGTTGAAAAATAAGAATTATAGGTTGCATTATTCAAGAGTATTATGAAAATGCATAAATTGAGTTTTTGATCGTTTTTGGTAAAATAATGCATAAAATATAGAAATTGGCTGATTTCAGTCTATCTACCACAAACTTCCAGTTTTTAGAGGAATCTTGCATACGGCTGGGATTCATAAGGGTTTCAACCAAATTGCACAAATCGTTGTTTTAGAGCGTTTCAGGCTCCAATAAGCACAATTTGTCCATTTCGTTACATTTCGATAACGTCTTTAGAAGTTACACCCTCCGTTGAAAAATAAGAATTATAGGTGGCATTCTTCAAGAGTATTATGAAAATGCATAAATTGATTTTTTTGGTCGTTTTTGGTTAAAATAT